>ML686211.1:947133-1041909 GCA_007922175.1 Pelusios castaneus
TTCATGCATATTAAGTCACTTTAAATTGTTATCCTAGAAGAAAACTACATATGGAAGGCAGTTTTGTCCCACTCAAATTTTTAATCCTTCTAAAAATTAAAGGCTGCAGAAAAAATTGATTTTTTCTCAGCTACAGTATGAAGAACATTAAATATTGTATTGCAAGAGCAAGTAAACTACAGATAGAGGCCTGGTGGCCACAAAGCACTATTCTAATCCAGCAACTCTTATTTCAAAGTTAAAGGCTTCTCTCTCTCTTTCTCTTCCTCACACTCATAGGTCAAGATGGCTGTGACAGTCAATGAAGCCACCTCAAGCAACCAAGCAGATCATCTTTGCAAGCCACTGCTTAAAAACAAAGTGGCAGCCACCATGGTTACAACATGCACTAATTTTATGCAAGGAGCTCTGCAGGAAGAACAGATTCCTCCCCAGAAGCCTGGGAGAAAGGAGGAGTGATATTCTACTCAGTATGGAACTGAGTTTGCATTAGACAAGTGATACTGAGACCTCAGTGATTTAAGAACCAAATTAGCAATCAACATTACCTGCATTCATTGTTTTCTTCACTCCAGTACTATTCAGAATGAAACAGTAGGCTTGACAAGATTTAGTTGTAAAGTGGTCTCACAACAAGAAGGTCCCTATGTAGTGTAGGTTAAGTGGTGGTTAATAGAGTAAAAGGAGCCTGATGGGTTATTCAGTTTTAATATAGGCAGCAAGGAGTGAGGGGGGAAAAAGCCACTTACAGCTGGTGAGCATCACTGCATTAAAAGGAGTTTTATTGAACACCATTCACCACACTGACATTTGCATATTGAAGAAAGTGATCTGGAAGAAGCCCATACCATGGTGCAAATGAAGTTTTCTGTTCAATTATGTGGGTTAAAGGCACATGGTACTTGTTTTCATGGGTACAGTAATAGCTGAAGGGCAAGGAGGAAAAATGAAAAGACGTAGTATTCAAAAGGAACACCTCAAATGTAGTTTCTTTTAAAAAGCAAAGTTATTTATGTCTCAAAATAAATTTGAATTTTGTGCCTGCCGGAGTTTGGAAAGCTCATCTGAAAGTTTTTTCAGGTCTCTGCTACCTTCCAAAGATACCAAAAGGAGTTTTTTTTTTTTAGGACTAAAGATGAGGAGGGTGCCAATCCCAGAGCAGCCAGATGGAAGAGGGAGGGCAAGCTTGGTGGCTTTTGTTATCTACAAGAACTACCTGAATTTTTTTTTTTTAATTTGGAAATTCAGTCATTGGCAGCTGGGGAACTACTGGAGCTATAGTAAAACACCACCAGAGACTGAAAAAGGAGCAGGTGAGGGGAAGGGATTTTGAAGCATGCTTTTTTGACAGTCTGATTACAATTACTAAAAGTCCATTGTTCAGCTGACAGTGTGCAGAAGGAAGGGGAAGAGGTTTTTTTTAGTTTCATTTTAAACACCTTTTGCCACTGCACTTAGACAGAAGGCTCACACTATGAATATTCAGAAAAACTTCCCTTCGTAGCCCCAGTGACTCCTCTTACAAAAACTATGCTTGATAAAAAGTGTGGGGGGCCAGAAGAGAACCCTTTTAATTCTTCCTCTCCTCTTTTCAAACTAGTATGTTACACAGATTGCTGCACCCCATCCCCATGAAAAATCTTTTCAACTCTAAAGGGGAAATATTCATCATGAAATGTACTTTTTGCATTATGCAAATATTCTGGTGACAATGTTTTTAAAGCATTCTTATGAGAATGTTTCTTCCAGGGCAAAGAGACTAGTACAGAGAGAATGTTATATAAAAAGATAGTTATATGAAAGACAAGAAGCTATTATCAGCTGCAGACTCAATATTCTGCTAGTGATTGTCTATTTCTTTTGCTAGCATTTAACAGTGGAACTAAACACTCCTACCCCATAATGAAAGTTAGAAAAATCACTAACCCTGTGTTTTGCTTCGACACAATCCTCCAGATAATGGTGATAACCAGTAGAAGCAACAGTACACCACCTATAATCCCTGAGACACAATAAGGAGAGAAATGAATTAGTGTGACAAATGGGCTTGTGAAAGATAGAAATAGTATTATTGGCCTTTGTATATTAACTCAAAAGTCCTAACAAAATTAAGCTTGAAACTGAGTGGAAGTGGGGGCATTCCTGCCTCTGTACCACAAGGGTTTCTGAATGTTTGTTAAGCATTGTCTATGGGTACATCATTAACTTTTCATAGTGTATCCTTCTCAGGCTTTGATCTTAAAAAAAAAAAAAAAAAAAAAAAGTATTCTCATTCAAAAAGTTCACTGTGAATAAGACCACTTATTAGTGTTTAAATATGGTATGTAGATTCATATTGGCACATGGAAAAGATTTACCCCATGCACAAGAGGTCAGGATTCACAACCCCCTATTTAAAACCTAGAGCACTTCAGACTGCTTGAAATGAGCTCAACTAGGGTCTAGTTAGGAAATGGAAAAACCCAAGACCCAACTACTGAGGGCTCATCTACACTTAAAAGGCAAGTGGCACTGCTTCTCATCTGTAGTGCTTCAGTATCAAGGCTATCTATCCCATTGGCACAGGTAATTTACCTTCCCCCCACACACAGTAGGTAGGGCAACAAGATAATTTAGCTCTTGCACTCAGGGGTGGATGTTTCACATCCCTTAGTGGCCTTCTCTTGCATAGACCAGACCTGAGGAAGGTGCTCTAGAACTGGTTTGTCGGCCTACGGGCCACCAGCCATGGTCTGGCCTGCGGAAGGGTTTTCTGGACCACCGAGTGCCCTGAACTGCTGCACATGCCTGGGAACTTGGGGTAACTGAGGCCTTTTTAAATCTGTCCTTTGCACATGCAGGAACATGGCCCAGGGTGGTAGTGACCTGGCCAGAAAGTGAATCCAGGGGCTAGATGCAACCCTTCTGAGCCAGGTGCAGAGAGTGGATGGTCAGGAAGCTGAGGCAACAGATCAGGGCATTGGTGTGGAATTGGGGAAAGGGAAGAGGTCAGGGACCCCATGAGGAGCAGAGAAGGAAGGGAAATAGCACAGAGCCCACCACTCTGCTCTCCTTTCTGCCAAGGCCCCCTTGCCATCCCAGAAGGCCATCCCTATCTTCCTATGCTCCCCTGCCAGCTCTCGCCTCCCTTGCTCTGCTATGCTTTTCTGCCAATTGTGTACACTGAGGCTTTCTGAAAAAATAAAAGTAACCCCTTTTCAAGTTTTCACAAAATGTGGCTTGCTTAACAAGCAAAAGCTTGTTGTGCAAGTGACATTTTCCAAAGGTTGCTGCTCAGAAGATTGTGTTTAGGTATGAAATAAAAGGTTCCACTTTTACAGAAACAAACAGTTTGTAAACCAGGGGTTTGGTTTCTTTTCCCTAGTAAATTTTATTCATAGTAAGATCAATTTCTGCTATGCCTTGTCTATCCAACATTTGCTCCCCAGAGAGAGCAAAGAATTGCAATGTGGCCCTTGCCCCAAAAAGATTGGACACTTAACCAATGTGGTGGGGTCATCTGATAACAGTCACTAGTCTAAGGGGTTTTCTTCTTCTATAAATCGATATGCCAGTGTAAACCCTGCCATATAAACACACTGTTCTGGGATAAAAGTGACTTTATTTTTGGGTAATTGCTCACAGTCTTTTTTTTTTCTAAATGAGGGTGCTCTTTTCCCAGAAGAGCATCCATCCCCAAAGGAATGACATCAGAATAGTTATTCTGCTACAGCTATAGCAATCCATTTCTTCACGTTGGCAAGCCTTAAAAGTGGCATCTTTTTAAGATTTGAAAAGGAATTCCAAACAGTCTGAAACCAAAGACAGTAGATACAAATCTAAATTTGGGTTCCAGAGAAGTTTCTGGCAAAACTCCCCTTGATACCAGTGACCTTGTGGTTTGGCCTTCAATTCACAGCCTTTTCTTTCTATGCTGTCTACTGCGGAGTCCCCCAAAGAATGTGCATTCTTACAGACAAGTGACATTTTGGGACTAATAACACCAAGCAGTCATAGGATTTTTTGAAAACTAACATGCATGTGATTGCATGCAATAAATACATTTGTTAGTCTTTAAAAGTGCCACAGGATTCTTTGTTTGTTTTAGTGAAACAGACTAACATGGTTACCCTTCTGCAGTCTGGGACTTGACTTCATATGTTAGTCAGGCATTTGTGTTCACCTCAGACCTTGCTGCTCTTCTGCTGTTTTCACATTGCCTTAGGATTGCATGATGCTTTTGGCAAAAATAGGCTTGTTTCCTGCTGAGGAGCTTGCTGACTAGAATAAATAAGGCATGTTGCAGAGAAATGTCATTAGGCAAACTGTGAGTCTGAGGAGAGAGCCTGCCTTGTTTTTGCTTTCACCATTGGTCCTATTTTCCCCTCCACAATTTTTTACATCATTAAACTGGACTATGGATCAGATATTTCTAAAACCAAAGTAATTTTTGGGGGGTGGGGGGAGACATATGTAACTACAATTTGTTGATAGTTTAATCAAACAGTCTTTAGGGTCGTGCTACAATATGAAATAAAAACTACAAATGCAATACAAGTATCAATACTATAAATGAAATTCAAACTACAAATATGCTGCAACTATGAAGCTACAATCGGTTAATAATTTATTCGCACTGTCTTTAGGGTTATGTGCTGCACAAAACCGCTGGGGACCCTTCGAGGAGCCAGCTGAAGCTCCCTGGCCAGGCAGGGTCGGGGATCCCGGGGCTCTCGGCCCAGGCACGGCCAAGGGGGCAGTTAGGGGGAAGCCCTTGAGCGGTTTCACTCACGGTCGCAGCCCGGGCTGTTCCTGTTCTGCCCGGCTCCAGTGCGGGGCTTCCCGGGGCCCGTTTCCTGCAGGAGGCGAGAGCGGAGCGCGGCGGTTGCTAGGAGCGACGGACGAGCCCCGCCTCCCCCCGCTCAGGTTAACACGCCCGGGCCGCCGGCAACTCGGCCTAGCGCCGCAAAGGGGAGCAAAGGCGGCCCCGGCGAGTAACGGCCCCGCCCCCCAACCGGCGTTTGGACTCGGCCCGCTCGGCGGCTCCTCAGGGCCGGCCCAGGGCAATGGCGGCACCGCGTGGTCTCCAGCTGCCTCCGAAGCGCCGGCACAGCTCGCGCTCCCTGAGTAACCGCAGCTCCCGGGGAATCGAGCGCGCCGCCTCGGGCCGGGCCGGGCCGGGCTCCCTGACCCTTTCCCCCCTTCCCGCCTATAGCGCGCGCGCGCCCGCCCCCAAGTCCCGTCCAACACACCTCTCGGCCAATGGGCGGTGCGAGTCTGCTCGTGCGCAGTCGGACGAAAGTCCGTCAGTCAGGTGACCGGAAGTGCAGGCCTGGAGCTGGGCGTTGCCGCGCGCCGTGGAGCTGGTTAGGTCTCACTGGGAGCTTCGTCTCGGTGCTGCTGGCGCTCGCGCTGCTTCCCGGAACGCGCTGGGCGGGAGTCGCGCGCGGAGTGGAGGCGAGCCCCGCCCCCCCTTTCCCTGACCTCTGACCCAGCCCCGTGTCCCTTAGCCCCGCCCGTGTTACCCGGGTGACGGGGATGGGCCTGGGGGAGCCCAGCTCGGCCGGTCCCAGCTCTCCCACCCCGTGTGAGGGGCCCTTGGCCCCCGAGTCAGGGCAGAGCCCCCCACGGGGATCTCTGTGGGTTGGGGGCGGGCGTGCCTGGGGGTCCAGGTCACTCCATGTGGGGTTTTGGGGGCTTCTCATTACTTTTTGTAAAGCCCCAAATAAAGCATCGCTCCTGGCCCCCAACTGGGCTGTGGGAAACCCCACGTCAAACTCCTCCTCTGCCAGGGGTTTGACCAGGGCTCTCCTGCCCCCCAAAGTCCCCTCACCCTGTGGGGGCCCTAAAGAGAAACAACTATTTTCTTTGAGAGCCAGGCAAGCTTACATCAAATTCTGTGTACCAGGCAGAGCCAGGATTTGAACCAGCGTCTTTCTGCTATTAAGGCAGGCAACCGTACCACTGGACTAGAGGGTGATGCTAAACATGTCTGTCATCTAATTCTTAGTTAACTGAAGTGGGACTGCTGTAAGAGGCAAGACACAACTCTTCCTACAGCAGAGGGGTGGGGCTAACACCACGCAGGAGCATTTAAAACCACCAGCCCACATAGGGCTTGGCCCATGTAATGGTTAATTAAAGTGGAGCATTGACAAGAAGAGAACTCTTTGCTGTAAGCTGGCCTGGGGGGAGACTTGAACCCACAGCCCCAGGACCATGCCTAACCTCTTGGCTACACAAGTCTGCATAAGAGCTGTCTGGATTTGGACCATTGAGTAGTGAGTTAAAGTGAAATCACTTCAAGAGGAGAGAGACTCGTGCTGTCCATCCTGGTCATCAGCAACTAGTTTGAACCCACAGCAGCTCTATTGCAGGCAAAGGTTTTAGCCCCCAGAGCATGCAGGGCTTTTTATAAGTGGTGGTGGTATTGGCTCAGTTAATAAATAAAGGGAAACAGCTGCAAGAGGATGGATTGCCATTTTTAAACTTTTTTTTGGCCCTGGGGGGGGGGGGGAAGAATTGAACCCCCATTAGCAGCACTATAGGCTATTTTGCTAGTCCCCAGGCTACACAGAGCTTTCCAGGAGCTAAGCAAACGAGCTGTGCTTTAGCCTCGTTCACAGTTACCTACAGTAGACCAGCTCCAAGAGAAGAGAAGCTCATAGCATAATCAACAGCGTTTCTTACAAAGGAGCCCTTCTTTGGCTCCATTAATCGGTAATTAATGTGGACCAGCTTCAAAAAGGAGGAAAACCAACTGTACAAATGACTAGGTCTAGAACCAGAATACCCAGCAAGTATCTTAATCATCAAGCTACACCAGACCGCTGAGGGCTATGTGTAGTTTTGGCCTAATGAAGAGTTAATGGAAGAGAACCAGCTTCAAGAGCCAAGGCATTCACAGCCGAAATCTCTTCTTTATCTCAACAAGCATCAGGCACATGGACACAGCACTGCAAGACCCCATGGCTGTACCCAACTATAAATGCACTTCTGACAAAGCAGCTGTGCTTTGGTCTAACAAATAGTTAATTAAAATGGACCAACTTCAAAAAGGGCACTATTTGTTGCACAAAACCTGTCCTAGCAACAGGCTTGAATTCACTTCACTAGCAGCCAAACCCAAGGCCTAACCACCAGACTTCACTGCTGAAACAGAGAGTCCTCTTTTGACCCAGTTAAGAGTGCATGACGTGCCAAGATGACAGCTCCAAGAGGAAAGAAGTTCCCTTTTCGAGCCCATTCTGCTTTTGTGGGCAGCATTCAAACCCACAAAGCCTGCTAGCTTATCTATGCGGTACAGACTTTCTTTTAAAATAGTCACCTTTAGGCCAAGTGCTATGGATTGATTTTTTTTTTTAAAAGAATGCTGTGAATGAATTGTGGAGATGGGTTGGCAAAACAGAAAGAAAGTGATCTGACTACAGCTTTCACAAACACACAGAGAGATAAAGCATTTCACAAACTGGCACTGAAATGCAGCTAGCTCTGTGGAGGAATGTAGAAGCTCTTTCACACTGCAGAGCAACACTATTGGGTTGTGATAGTTTAGGACAGGAAGGCAGTCCTGTTTCATACCACTGCTTCAGACTATTAAAGCTGTGGATCCCCTAAAGGAGGAATTTCACCTGAGTCTGATTTTATTAAAATCTAAAATTATGACACTACAAGCAGCTGAAAGATTACCCTTACATGTGTACAGAAGCAATATATGCAGTGACTGAGGTAATGGGATTCTATGGACTGTACAGCTGCATAATGATGGGGGGAGGGGTGTGTGTGTGCAAATAATTGAGTCAAAACCTTGAAATTCTACAATATGCAGTTACACAACAATATGCAGTTACACAACCCCACCGTCCCACAGACTAGGTTCGTTCTTTGGTTTAACTAAGGAAGATAAATGCAAATGCCCGTGCTAATATACACTAGAGCTTGCAAATCTAAACAGAGACAATTCAGGAAATGAAAACTTTTATGGATCTCAGAGAAATGTTAACTCTGCTCCCTTGTACGTATCTCGTCCTTTTGATTGATAAATAGGCTTTTAATAGTTTTCTCCTCAATTCATACAGTGTGTGCAATGGTGAGTGAATTAATGTGACTATGCTAATCTGAACTCTTTCGTTCCCTGCATGAGTGTTTCCATGTGCAAATTTCAATATTGCAGTAACATAATGTTTTGCACTTCTATGTGCGGTACAGTCAGCTGACCCAGGCCTGTCAAGTAGCAATAACTCTACACTACAATTTTTTAATTTGCCATGTAGACTTTTTTTAGTTGCTGTGTAGGCATACCCCGCACTGCAGTTTTTAGCCCTGTGACCTCAACTTCAACTGTCCCAGGCCAGCCACAGCCGTTCCATGGGTCTTACATTGCAATGTAGAAGTCCCTTAAGTGTCCAATTTAAAATTAAATCGGGAAAAATCTAAGTCCTCCCCTGTGTTACAAATTGCCTCTGAGATTATTAAAACAGAAAGAGTATTAAAAATCCAATATGCTTCCCATTATTGATCGTTTCTCTCAGCCTGATGGGGCAAAATCTGGCCACTCAGTTTCTCTGACAGGATGGTAATGTAGTCAGTTTCACAGCCTGGCTCTCCTGCACTTGTGGGGCTGCCACCTTATCTGGGTAGCAAACACGGGGGGAGGAGAGGGTTATTTCTTAACCTACTTCAGACATGCAGCATGTCCGGGCAGGTTTAGTGAGTGTAAATGTGCCCAGTTTGACTAGTGCATGTCCCTTTAATTCCTTAACCCCTGTAAAATGCAAGTTTTAGATCTGCATTGTTCCCTCCTATTGCCGCCTCCCACATGCTGCCTGCAGGACTTAGCTAAGGGATGCACCTATAGTCTTTGATCATACAACACAGCTCAGACACTTGTGCTGAGATAGTGCCCAGCAGTCACCCCACCCCCTCGTCTTCTCCAGCTAACCTGCTGCCAACGCAGCAGTTTTAGTTACAGGATTGCAACCATAATCCCTCTCGCCTTGCAAAGTCTGACGCCTCTCTCCTCACTCAGCTCCATGCCAGGGACAGAGAACCTGTAGATGCACGGGACTGAGCGGGGACTTTATTCAAACCCACTCCAGCCCTTCTCGCTGGCTTGGTCGTCACAGCAATATTCCCCTCCTATTCCACCCCTGCTCCTCGCACGGCAAGAAGTCTTGGTGACCCCACTAGCTGGCTGCGATGAACTTGGATCCGCCACTGCAGCTGCGTGTTTTCGATCTCAATTGCTGGTAAGTCTGTGGTTTGTTTGCTCTTTGGTAGGATGAGCAGAGTTCAGAGCAGGCTGGCAGCGGGTGGCTCTGCTGAGCGCTGGGTGCGGTTTCACCCAGGAGAGTCTTGACACACCTTAGCGCAGGGATGACATGGAGCCAAGGAGTCTCCCTGGTTTCTCACAGCATGTTCTTGGTTATTACATCTGTTCCCGGCTCTTTGCTACTGGTTTGGTGTCACGCTCTGCCTCAATTCTCATGTCCCTCTGCCTCCCAGCAGGGCCTGTTGTAGAGAGCATTGAGGCCCCGGAGTGAGCCTGGTGTTCACAGCCCTGCCCCCGGGACTTGTGCAAGAAGTGTCACAAAGCCATCTTGAAGGGAGGGGATCTGTCACCAGGGCAAACGGCCTCATTTAACCTGCCGCTGACAGCTTAGCTGTAGCCTTACCCGTGGCGCCCTGGGAACGTGTGCTGTGCTCCCGGAGCTCCCTCCTGCCATGTCCATGAACAATGAGCTGCCTTCCTGGAGCAAGCCCCCTTCTCTCCCACCCTCACGCGCCCCACCTCGCTGCTGCTGTGGGCTCTGTGCCAGTAGCCCAGCCTACCAGCCTTACCCCGGGCAGAACAAATCTTCGGGTCCAATGGCAGCTCTTGCCTGCAGAGGGACTGTGCGTGTTGGAGGGTTGGCAAGGGATTCCGCTCAGCTAGCGTGGGTTGTGTGCACACTTTCCCGTTGCCATGCACACGTGCAGATCACTGACCAGGATCCAGGCCAGGCCTGCAAACAGCCTCCATGACGGCTCTCACCCTCTACGTAGCTTTGGGGAGTCAAAGGCTTCCGATTATGTCTGGTCTTACGTTAAACACATCTTCTGCTGCTTCCTCTGTGCAAGCCAAGGAGAGCATGAGTGTCCAGCGCCGGCTCTGGGCACTTTGTTTGCTAGGGCAGAAAATGCTTTCTACGTCCTCAAGAATAACTGAGGCAAAACTTCTGATGTGGCATCCTCTCGCATACCAGAAACTGGTGCCTAGGGCAACCGCCCTGATCCTCTGGGCTGGCCCCTTGTGGGACTCTCGTGCTTTGAAGGTGAGCACACAAGAGGCTGAAGGAAACTTCCTGTCCCTTTTGCATCCCTGCCTCAAGTAGGAAAGGGCTATGGGCTGGGGCACTAGAGCACTGAGTGTGGAGATTGATCCATGCTCTTCAAGGGTTTACCAGCACACAGGCATCTCTCCCTTCTGTGTCTCTGCCTATGGGCTAGGGATCTGAGCCACACTGAGGGAAAGGGAGGCGGGGGGGGGCACCTTCTGTCAGAGATGCCCAGTGGACATTGCAAACTCTGCTTTCTTTCCCCCCATCCCCTTCAGGGCAATCCGCTACATGAGCAAACTGCGGCAGGAGCGCATCGGGCTGATTGGAGACATGCTCAGCCAGGAGGGATTTGACCTGGCACTCTTGCAGGAGGTGAGGTTTACAGAGGCCAAGGGGGGGAAACGATGGGAGTTGGACTAGAGGAAAAGGATGGAGAGGGCAGGGGCCAGGGAAACAAGGCTGTCTTGTCTTCCATGACTCGAACTTCCACCATTCTCAGCCTCTCTTCTGGTTTTCCAGGTGTGGAGTGAGAGGGACTATTGTGAGCTGAAACAGAAGTTGGTAGCCTGCTACCCCCACTCCCATTACTTCAAAAGGTAAGAGGTGCTGGCAGGGCACAGGGACTCTTTATTACTGCATCAGAAGGGTCTTGGCAGGCGCAGTGGCCGGGGCCTGCTTACCAGTACATCAGAAAGGCCCTGGCAGTCACTAGCCACCAGTGTTGCAAACTCTTGGGATTTTATCGCGAGCCTCAGGGTAGGTGATGGTTTTTTTGAAGGTCCCACCTCCTCCAGCCTTGTGATTCTGGGGGGGAATCCCAGCTTTCGTTTGAAAACAATGTGGGAGGCTCCTAGCTCTCACGGTTGCTGAGAAAAGCCTGAAAACACAGCCCTTGCAGGCCATGAGACCAGGAGCACAAAGAACCCAAAAGGCTTGTTTCAAGGATCTCATGACCGTGGAGCTCATGATGTTGGAACATGTGGGGCTGGCAGTGCCACATCATGCCACGGGGTTCGAGCACCTGGCAAAGGAAGCCGTTGGAGTTTGAATGGGGACGGATGAGTGTGGGCATGCTCAGTTCATACCACAGACCGAGCACTGTGAGTTCTGAGAATGGCCACACTCTGTGAATGCCACAAGTACCCAGCTCAGGATGGGGAGAGCAGAAACAGACACCATCAGTGCATGTCCTTACCTCACACCTAAGCCCAGGGTGGGGAATTGCAAACAGGCAGGTTCAGTGCACACCCTACATGCAGAGCCCTGATGCTGGGAGTTGGGGCGTCCAGCTGGGAGCGAGAGAGAAACATTCTGGAGCCCCTGTCCACCATACTTCTGCTGCTCAGGGTGGGAGTGTGGCAAAAAAACTCTAGACTGCTTCTCCTCCCACTTCTCCGGGTGTTCAGCTGTCACAGCCTCAGCCATCTCGTTTCCCCACAACACTGAACATTGAAGTAAAGGCCCAGCACTGCATTTGACAGCATAAGACATGTCCATTCCCAGCTCCATGGCCACTCTGGGTATGGGAATGAATCACTTCATTCTTTGGGTCAACACCAGTTTGAAAGAGGATTCATCATCATAGAGCAGTATCTTGGTTACATAGATGCTACATCTGAATCCAAGTTCCACATCAGCAGTCTGTTTAAGTGTTTGCTTCATATGAGCAACACACAAGAACATCCAGGAATCTGCTTCCTTTGTGATCTGTCTTGAGTTTTGGTACTGCAGAATGTTTGCCAGGCATTACTTGAACTGCTCATTCAAGATCGTGAAACCCACCTGGAAGGTACAGAAAAGGTACAAAGAAAGGCAGCAAAATTTATTAAGGGTGTGGAACTGCTGCCATATGAGGAGAATTAAAAAGCTTCGGAATTCAGCTTGAAAAAGAGTTGACCGGGGTGAGAATACGATAGAGGTCTATAAAATCATGAATGGTGTGGAGAAAGTAACCAAGGCAGGGATATTTGACTCTTGACATAACACAAGAACCAGGTGAAATTACTCGATAGCAGGTTTAGAACAAGCATAAGGAGGTACTTCTTCACACAGCACACAGTCAGCCTGTGAGGTAGGAAGCTTAATCACGGACAGATTTTTGTCATGCCAAGGGAGTATGTTGCTTTTTTGAGTGCTTCTTAAAGATCAATCCAAGCTGAAGAGGGAAAATGGTACAGGTGCCAGCTCATACTTCATCAAATCCCAGACATCAACATATCTGGACTGGGCAATTACCATCAGCTTGCTGAATATCTGACCATAAATAAGTATGGCTTGTGCTGCCTGCCTCTTCTTTTGTTTGATGGATTTGTTGAGATTCCCAGATGATTTGCAATTATGCCTTTTTAAGAGCTCAGAAAGACCACCCTCCCCCTTTTGTAGCCGAGTGGTTACAGACTGCTTCCTTTCTCATGGGCCAGTCTCTCTGATCATGAACAAACTTTCCGCAGCTTTAGGTAGGGCCACAGTAGACATTGCAATGTTCATAAGTGGCTGGCAGTTGTCTGTGCTTGTTCCAGATTCAGTGCTAAAAATCTCTTGGACAGCAGTTTCAGCTGCAGCAATGTGATTTGTGATGGCTTCTTTGTGGAGAACTGTTGCTGATGGCTGCCGTCCACAGACCCATTTCTTTGTCAGAGCTGGCGCAGCGTCTTAAACTGCGCAGTTAGGTAATCCTTGGTCAGCGCCTTTTGTCCAGAGGTATTGATGCTTCTCACAGTCCTTACTGACTCATTGCTGATAACTGTGCCATGCCATGTACCACTGAAGAGTCTTGTAGTCCAGTGCTTTGCTCCCTATCAAGTACAGCATGATACACACCTGGCTTCTCCTCCTCCACAAGTCTGGCTTCTTCTCTTTACCCCACCCTGTTTAGCATCATTCACATGGCCATGCTGGAAGTCAAGTGGAATCATCTCAGCAAAATGTCTCAAGCTCTATGGACTCTTTGCTGCCATGTAATCCATCAGCTGTTGGGAGAAAGCCGTTCCATAGTTCTCCCAGAACAAAAATGCAACTCAGTGGTCAGAGTGGAAGTCCGGCCTAGTGGTCAGGGCAGAACCAGCAGCACAGGCAGGAGGCAAGCTAGTGTCAGATCCAGGTGGTAGGAATCAGAAGTAGGCAGGAACTATGGCTGCAGTGGAGCAGGCTTGAGGTGAACCAGTGGCTGGACAGGAAGCCCACCTGGTGCAGTTGTAGGCATGAAACACAGTGAACAGCCACTGTGCCTAACCGGCTTACATAGGGATTGGTTGCACAGTAATTTAGTGAGGGTTTAGTGGGCCCAGCTGAGCTCGTTAGATTTCCAGGTGACATGCCCAGAGCTGGCTGGGCTCTTGACAGTCTCTGAACAGACTTTCCTTTGGGTAACAAGTGTCCATGAACTGGTGGTGTGCCCGGGCTCTGTTCAGGAAGTCAGCCAAAGCATTCTGTGCTTTCACTCTGCTTTCTCTGTGTGCTGGCTCCACATCTGCAAAGGCTTCAATGCTTGCTCGCGCTCTCTCCAGCGTGTCTCATCTCCTCTGCTGGTAGAACATCCTCATTCCTTGAATTGCCATTTCAGGTGATTCATTGCCTCATTCATAAGTTTGTGGATTCAAACACCCCAGTTCTCTGCTGTCCCTCTGAGAACATTGGGGTGACTGAAGCATCTTAGGGTGCGTCTACACTTGTAAATTAAGTCGACTTAAGCCTGCTTAAATCGACTTAATTTACTCTGCGTCTACCCTACAATTTCCTTAAGTTGACTTAAGCTGCGGCTTAGCTCTCCCCAACTGACCTCCCCGCTAGGGTTCACCATACATACCGTAAGTTCAGACTGGGCCTAGCGAGTAAAACATATCCTGAAAGTATTTCATCAGGGTGTACACTGTATTAACATCATCGACGGGTGTAGGAATCATTGGACAACAACTAACATTCATAAAATAGCAGGCAGAAAAACTTTTCTCACATCGGTCTTATCTACAAATAATGACAAATATTTTGTTGCATTGCATTGTACAAACAGGCTTATGCTGTCATGTTACTACGAACTTTTGTTTTAACCAAAGGCAAAACAGTATGGAAAACGGCAGAAAATATATCTTCTGGTACTAAATATTTCCCAAACAGTACTATTTTGAGTGCACAGTGGCATTATCAATTGCCTTAGAAGCTGTCTGCCAATTTTGGCCAAAATTAGACTGTGTTATGGCCTTTCTGTGATTTTGTTCCTAATAACGTTTAAAGAGTATGTGCTATAGAAAACCTGCACCACTGCCAACAGCTGCCTGCTCCCGGGTGTTGCCCACTAGAGGTGTGCATCACGGGTGATAGCAATGGCTTTTGTCTAGCTAAGTGCGCACCCTAACTCACTAGTAAGACTCCTTTCTATGTCTGGCTGAGAGATTACTGACCCCCCAGTCCTCTGTTGTATGACCCCAGCTGGCAAGAGTCAGGACTAGAACCCAGGAGTCCTGACACCGAGCCTGAGGCAACTCCTTTCCTCAGGGAGTTTTGCTCAGAAGTGTCAAATAGGGACCCCCAGGGGCAGGGGTGCATTGAGTGTAAGGTGATGCTGCTCTGGCTGAAGATGGTGACTGGCATTTCTGTTCCGTAGTGGGGTGATTGGCAGTGGGCTGTGCGTCTTCTCCAGATACCCAATCCTGGACACCTTTCTATACCAGTACTCCCTGAACGGCTACCCCTACATGGTGAGTACCTCAGGCCAGCCATCATGGAGGCTGCTTATATCCAAGACACAGGTGGGCCCATTGCAGCGATGCTCGGATTGTAACCAGCTCTCTCTCCCATCTTGTCCCGGCAGCTCCAGCACGGCGACTGGTTCTGTGGCAAAGCCGTGGGTCTCCTCGTGATGAAGATCCGTGGGATTCTCTTCCATGTCTACGTGACCCACGTGAGTGTCACTGCAGGTGGGGGCGGACCAAGGAGTCTGGGTAGGACAGAGGTTGGGAAAACACTGTCCAGTCTAGCATAAATGTCTCAAGCCGGGGGGGCTCGTTATTTCGCCTGAAAGACTGCTCCACAAGCTGATCTAGCTTACCAGCAGGAAAGGGGTCCTGCTTGCCTTTTGCTCAGTTTCACCCCACCAGTCCCAGCCAAACCCCCTTAGACTGTCTCTCTCTGACACACCTCCCACATAGCAGCCCTTTTCTCCACCCTTAGCCGTCACTCTGTGACATGGGGCAGGAAAGAAGTTTGGCTGCTCAGGGGCACTCCCTGCTGGCACAGCTCTTGGCATCAAAAGACAGCTCCCCCAGGGCTTTTGTTAGTGCCAGTTGTGCTGGGGGGGGGCTGTATAATGCCCTCCGCAATATCCAGTCATTGCCCAGCAAGGCTAGGTTCAGCCTAGTGAGCTAGCGGTGAGAAGCCGGCTCTAATTCTCCAGCCAGTGACCTTTGCTGCTGCGCCTCAGCTTGCGGCAGCTGTTGCTAGTCTGTATGGACCCACGTGGCTAGAGAGTGAGTGTGAAAAACCGGGACAGGAAGTGGGGGTAATAGTAGGTGCCTAGATAAGATAAAGTCCCTATAAAACTGGGACATCTGGTCACCCTACACGTGGTATTGGTGTAGGGGCAGACAAGAGCTGGGTTCCCAGGGTCTGGCCTGAGCACAGACTCATTGCCTGTGTTCTCCCTTCATCCAGCTCCATGCAGAGTACTGCCGGGAAAAAGATGCTTACCTTCCTCATCGCGTGGTGCAGGCCTGGGAGCTGGCCCAGTTCATCCAGTGAGTAAAGCCGGGACTCGGCAGGCTTGTCACAGCTGGGATGTTGTTTGTACCTTAGCAATGACGGGGAGCCCAGAGCTGCTACAGGCCCAGCCATTCCCTGCCAGGGCAGCTGTAGAAAATTTTCTGGGGTGCCTTAGCTGTGGGAGAAGCTGTCCTGGCAGGGGGTGCCCTGGGGCACATGACGGCAGGGCTGACATCCTCACTTTGTCCCCGCAGGCACACCTCAAAGGGAGCTGATGTGGTACTGCTCGGCGGGGATCTGAACATGCACCCCAAGGACGTGGGGATCCGGCTGCTGCGAGGCTGGACAGGACTGCGGGATGCCTTTGCTGACACAGAGCACTTCGAGGTGAGAGTCCAGAGCCCCTGCCTCTCTGCAGGAAGCTGGCTCTCCTCCCGAGCCCCTGGGGAGAAGGGGAGGGGTCTGGTCTGGCTGGAGGGGCACCAACTAACCTTGTGTTGGCTCCCAGGGCTGTGAGGACGGCTGCACCTTGGTGCCAGCCAACTGCTTCACATCCAAGGAGGAACTGCAGCCCTTCCCTCTGGGAATCCGCATCGACTACATTCTCTACAAGGTACGTGCACAGCACACCAGGTGCATCCTGCCCAAAGCCATATGCTGCATCTGGGGCAGCATTGGGAACAGGACCCCAGACTGCGGCCCAACCCCGGATACTGCCCAGCAGGCTACACTGCCTCCCTCCCGCCCAGCGCTGAGTTGGCTGGGAGAGGCCTGTTTGGGTCTGGTCCATCCCACCTGCCAGCCTGGTTACTCACGCTGTTCTCCAGGCTGTTGTCCTGCCTACTTCGATCTGAGGCTGGGGTTCCCATCACTCACCTGCCATAGAATCCTAGAAGAGCAGGGCTGGGAGGGACCGCACGAAGACTTTTAGCCCAGTCCCTTGCACTCAAGGCAGGACCAAATATTATCTAGACCAGTGGTTCTCAATCTATTCACCTCTTAGACTGGAGCACCAGGGCACAGTGGATTGAACACAGGCCTGGGGCACAGGAAGGCCCTAGCAGTAATCCCAGCTCCTGCCCCTCTCTTGTTATATTGCTCTGAGTGGTGTTCCTGCCCTGCTCTGTAAAGGGAGGGCGGTGTATGGCGAGTTCAGCCTTGTGAGCAGCAGGGAGGCATTGCCAGTAAAAATGCCTGTGTTGCAGCTTTTTTGGTGGGGCACATTGTAGGAATTACAGCAGGGCACTCAGCTTCCCAGGTCCTACTGCAACCTCTCTGACACAGAGCAGCAGAGTTGGCTTCTGTCAAGTGGGCCACCATCCATTGCAGGCCGGGGAGGGGCTGTGGGAAGAATGGCTTCCGGACCTGTGCAGCACTTTACCCCATCACCCTCCCTCCCTGTAGGGCCTGTCCCACTTCGTGAAGTGTGACAACCTCGTGACCACCACGGGCACTGCCCCTGGCAAAAGCATTCCCTACTCGGATCACGAAGCCGTCATCGCTACATTGTGCGTGAAGAGACGAGGGGAGGCGGAAGGCGCAAGGATCCGCACAGTCGGTGAGTGCCTGGGCTGCTCACAGCCCATGGCTCAGGAATGGCTGGGGCCAGGAGGATCCTAGGAGACGTCTGCCAGCTGGGCCAGCCTACTATAGCATTAGTGGGCAGTGCCCCCGCACAACACTGTTCGTCCATGAGCCTCCAACCACACCCGCGTCAGGGCTTCTTCCAGGCTCCTCTGCAGCCGGGAAGGGCAGGCCATTTGAAAATGGCAAGGGCTTGTCCCTATGAGAGCAATGGTTGAGATTGACCCCAAATCCCACTCATTTCCGTCCGGCTTGTGCTACGTCTCTTGCCATGCAGGGCGAGAAGAGACTCAGAATGCCTAGCGCCACATAGACAAGACCTTGCCTCATCGGCCCATCTCCAGTGGGTGAGATACCATGAGCTCCTTGGGAGGCGGGGGCAGCATCCGAGATGGCCTGGCTGGCTGGCAGAAGCCGTCCCGTGCTGCAGGTAAAGGCCCCATTTTCTCTTCCAGAGCCGGAGCTGGTGGACGTGGTGAACGAGGCCCGGACCGAGGTGAGGGTGGGGCTGCATGCTGCTGAGCGCCAGCGTTACTCCAACGGCCGCATGGCCATCCTGGCCCTGCTCTTACTGCTGCTGCAAGCGCTCATGGGCCTCAGCTCGCTGGCGGGCTGGGACTCCCAGCACCCCTTCCCCAAGTTCTCCTTCTCCCTGCTGGCCTTGCTGGCCACGGTGGTGCTGCTGGTCTCGACGGCGCTGTACATCTTCCACACCATCGAGGTGAAGATGCTGCAGGGGACGGAGGAGCAGATGAGGCTTGCACTCCAGGCACTGCAGGACCAGCTTGGCTCCATGTAAGACAGCTGGGCGGTGGGGTGCCGAGGGACCAAGCGGTTAACTCCATGGATGGGAAGGCAATTACCTTTGCACTGTTCCTTGGGCTTTTTTAGGGTTACCTTTATTTTTAAACAAGTGGCATTATTGAGCATTTGGTATCTTCCAGATTACAAGGGGTTTTACAGAGCAGGCTTTTTAAGATGAAATAAATCTTTCTGAACAGATAATTGCGTTCACTCCTTTAAGCAATGGCGTCCTCTTAACACGGCTGACAGGAGGTGGGGTGTTAGTCACAGGAGATCTCTCGAAGGCATCTTCCCAGGAAAGAGCAGAGGATGCTTTTCCCCTCCACACAAGCGGGACTAGGGCCAGACTGTTTGTGGTAGAGTTAGAATTGTCTATCTGGGACTGAGGGCTTTGTGTCTACACTGCAGGTCGCTGGTTGCAATTGGAGTGCATGTAGACATACCTGAGCTACTATTAATCTTGCTAATCCAGATCCTGGAGCAGTGACACTGTGGCAGCACGGGCTAGCTGACCGAGTGATCACCCAGTGTATATGGCCTGTACTGCTCTAGCTTCACTAGATCAGCCCTCAAGCTATTTTAGTTCAAGCTACCTTGGGTATGTCTACCCGAGCTGCAATCAACCTCCCGCAACTGCAGACTAGAGACCCTTAGTGCAAGCCTCGACAAATGTATGTTCTGCTCACCATGGTGACCAGTTTTAGTAACCTGTTGCCTAGCTCCACTGCAGAAATACAGCAAAGAAGCGCCCTCTGGTGACCAAAAGTAAAATTGCCAACACCTATTTTGTCCACCCCTGCCTTAGTGCAGTTCTGCTCTCTAGCCTGAAGCTGTGTGCGCAACGCTCTGACTAGATAAGTAAGGTGTTTTCTAACTTCTGGACCGGAGATTCCAGGTGAGATCCCTGCTTCAGCACTTGCATTAAACAAAGGAGCATTCCAGGGCTAGGACAGGTGACCATCAGCACTAGGGTGAGTCTGATTTCACAGCCGGTTTTCAGAGCCACACTCCCCTGTAAAAGTCTCCTGAGCAATCTTAGAAAACCATCTGCACCAGAGGGTTTGGCAAAAGACTCCCAATGGTTACAGCTCCCAGCAGTGGTGGGCAGGGCTGCAGGCCCCCTTCTCTCGCTGCCATCTGACCGCCTGCTTGAGCAGCATCTTTAGGATTTGAGATGGCAAAGCTGGCCCCTCCCAGAACTTGAGCCAGGTGGTTAGAAAATAAACAACGTCAGCCCGCAGCAGTGGCTCTGTGAAGTTGCCATGCAAAGAGGGAACCGCCTGGGAGCCATTCTCTAGTCAGTAAGAAGAGGGGCACGGGTCTGCAGAGAAGACCAAGGAATACCGTAAGAAGTCGGAGTTACAACGTCCTTCTCTGTAGAAGCAGCCTGTCTCCCCAGCTCTCAGGGCATGTCCACAGCATGGGTCAATATCCTGGAGGTGGCTTCAATCACACTAAGCTAACTCCAACAACGGCAGGAAGCCCTGCATTCAGGATAGCTAGCTAGCCACAGCTTCCCTGCTCCTGGGCCTAGCGAGGTCAAAGTCAACTCCACATGCTGTTGACATGGCCAGCTGTTACCCTTCAGCTACCCTTCAGTTCCTGCTCCTTCGTCTTTTACACCTGCTGTGGCAGGATCCTGAAGATTGCACCGAACATTAGAAAATCCCACCAGCTTCCAAAGACAGTGGAGATGTCACCTGACAGAGATGAGGGGTCAAGGTGGGTGAGGTAACAATTCTTATTGGATCAACTTCTCTGAGTGAAAGTGACAAATTTTTAAGCTTACACAGAGCTCTCCCACCTTATCTCTCTAATACCCTGGGACGGACAGGGCTAAAATAACCCTGCCTATGACAGAGAGAAGTTACAGGAATCTGTAAGGAGGGGGACCAGCAGGAGGCGCAATGGCCTGCGACTGTATTTGAAGCTTAGACACACACCACTTTCTGATTGCAGCCTGCCCTCGGAAACATTTGCGGGACACACCATGAAGCAGCTTCTAACAGGCCTGATCTGAAAGGAATCCAGCGACTGGGCTGGAAAGGAACTGGAGAGCGCATGCCCTGAATAACTTAACTGTGCAGAAAAAGCACTAAACTGCCAAGGCTGTGTCTTCACTAGAGAAAAAGGGGCTAGTTAGCCTGGCTTAAATGTACAGGATACCAGGTAGATGGCGTAAGCCGTGGCAGAGAGCCTTGCGTATCTCTCCGTCAGCTAACAGGTTACAATACTAGGTTCTCCACCCCCACTTTGTAACTCGGGGCTAACGCTACAGCTGGCCCCACGTTTGTTACAAACCAAGTGTAGACCTTGTTCCCTGCTGAAGGTGAGGGCCCCATGGTTCTGGGGACCAGCACTCAAGCACTATCAGGAAAGAGGAAAAAGCTGTGCCCGCCCCATGGCTTGGGGCCCCAGCTCCATCACCAGACACCCCCATTCCAAGAATGGGGTTGTCTTTGCAGTCTACCAGAGCAGGTGGAAGGGGCCGGTCGCTCCAGGCAGCAGATCTGGCCTGTTTCAATGAGGCTTTGGCAGTAATCAGTCTGTGTCAGGCACACGCATACCCCTTACCTCTCCCAAGTGACCTGACCTGCTAGGGAGAGCTCCCCCAGTCTCAGACTGTCGGGGACACAGGCAGTTGTGTCCCTTTGAGTCCAGACAGAGTGAGGGGCCGGGCTCACGTGAGAAATGTCCATGGTGGGTCGGTGGCAGGGATCGGGCCGGCTGCTGATCGTGTCGACCGCTCACCCACACATTGTCCCCAGGAGGGCCTGACTCTGCTCATTAAGGCGCTTCTCCTCCAGCACGTGGATCAGCTCGTTACGTTTGTTCACCACCTCCAGCAGCTGAGCCAGGATCTTCTTCTCCTCCAGCTGGTGCTGGGTCATCTTCAGGCTCTCTGCAAGAGCAGAACAGAGAATGAAATCCTAGAGCTGCTGCAGTGTTAGGCTCCGCTCTGCCGCCCAGAGGGAGCAAGGTCGAGCACCAGGGAAATGGATCCCTCCACAGAGACAGCCCGTGGCACAAATGCCCCCTTCCCTCACCGCCTAGCCTGCAGTGATGCTGGAGCAGAGGGGAGTGGGACACACATTCAGGTTGCCGCAGGGAATGGAGTGGAACTGCCCTGCCCGACCGAGCTGCTCCAGAAAGTGAATCAACATGGACGGGAGTGGAGGAGCCCCTTCCTTTCCAATGAGTGCAAGGCAGGCAGGGCCAGGCTGTATTCCTGGCTCTGCCGCTCACCGGAGACATGCAAGTTGCCTCAGTTTCCCCTGACTGTAAAATCCCATGTCCCCACCTCTGTGGGGAAGACAGGAGATAAACTCAGCTCAGCCATGGGTGTAAAACACCCACCTCCCTGAAGGCCAAATGCTACACATGACTAGAGGCACCACAGCACCCCATGGCCTCTCCAGCTAAGCCTGAACTGGTCACTGGTCCGTCCCACCCAGCCTCCTTAGAGCTCTTGGCCCGGCCAGGCCCCAGGAGCTGACGGGGTAGGTCAGGCCTGTGTTTTCCAAAGCATCTGATGCTGGTTGCACAAGCAAGAGAGCTGGGTCCCAAACCCTAAAAGGGTGCTGAGCGCCCATCGCACCTGGGGAGTCCAGTAGGTGCTCAGTGCCTTGCCAGGAGGCTGGGGAATCTAGTATAGGGATTGAGAGGGACACACCCCAGAAGCAACCGAAATCAGTGGCCAAGAGCCTTGGCGTGAAGCTCGCTGAGTTGCCCTCTGTAAAATGGGGCAGGTGCTCACTGCAGGAGACACTTGGAGGCCGAAAGCGTCAGGGCTTGTGGAGGCCAGGTGGAGGACGCCAGAATAACACAGTCCTTTGAATCCCTTGTGCCATTTCGACTGGCAGAGGTGAGCTGTGGGGCTGTGTGCACCCGCACGCAGCAGATTGCATCCATCCTCCCCGGGCATCTGTGTGTGCAACAAAGCCGCCTGGGAAAGGAAGCCACCGTGCTAGTAACGCTACGAGGAGAGCGATCCCTCTTACCTTCCATGTTCATGTACTGCCGCAGTTTCTGGTCCAGCTGGCACTGCTCCTCCTCCAGCTTCAGCTCCTGCGCCCTAAAGGGGAAGAAAATAAGGGCTGTGTCAAACCCCAGAGCCAGGGCCACAGCAGCCTGAGGCCTCTGCCTCAGGATCCTTCCGAGCTGGGAAGATCCCCACTCCCCAGAGCAAGAGAGTGAAGGAAGTCTGCTCTGTCAAAGGCCCCAGGGGCAATTAGGAACATTGCTAGCACTCCCGGATGGGTGGCTGGATGGACCTGCTGTTTGCGTAGCAGTAACAGGGCGATACCAGAAGCATGTTTGGCACGCCGGCCACATAACACCTTTGTGCACACGAAAAGACAGAGTTGCTCAGGCGGTTTACATCAGCCTCCTCTGGCTGGGGAGATGTAAGTTACCAGGGGGCCAGCTGCACACTGGAACATAGAGCCATCCAAGGTCACCAGCATGGCTTTCTGGGACTTTGTAGTTCAGCCTCAAATCTAGCCAGAGCTAGGTACAGTCCTCTGGCAAGTGGCCTTCCAAACGGGTCACTCTCGCACTGCTGGGGCACCAGACCATGTCACAGGCACATCGCAGGCTCCTGTCATTTTAGAGGGAGGAGGAGGAGGGATTCTTCAGGCAGTTCTGTTTACAAGGGCAGCTGCTGGGACCGTTAAAGACAGTCTGGGCTGAGACAGGTTGGGGGCAGAGCACAGATGGGGCTGTTGAAGGAGCATTGAATTGCGTTGATCCTGCGAATCCCAACACACCCACTCCCCCTCACCCCTACACCCCAGCAGGATCTTACTCAATCATGAGGTCCGACTCCTCGGAAACCAGGCTGTTCTTCTTCTGGACCAGAGCCAGCAACTGGTTCATCCACCGGGTCTTCAGATCCGACTGGGTCCCTGCGGGGAGGGCAGGAGGGAGATGGTGTGGGTAGGGCACAAAGGCACCACAGAGACAGGCTGTCTGGCACTGATCAGGATCCAAGGGCTGGTGAATGGGGGTTGGGGTCATCATCCCTGTCCCTATGGGACACTGAGACAGTCCATCTTAATGGGCAATGGTACATTAGGACACACCCTACCTCCTTCGCCCCGCAGGGCTCTCTCCAGCTGTATACCCTTCGCCTCCAGCTCTCGGAACGCCACTTCAATCTCCTCCAGCCGCCTCTGGATGGCCTGGAAAGCACCAGAGAAAGGAGAAATGTCACCTGGATACTTTGTGTTCCTTTCCTGTGAACTCTGACCTCAGGAAGGGCCAAATTATCGCCTCTCCACCTGCTGGCAAGGGGGAACGGATGCCAAGGGCCAATCCTCCGCAGCCAGAGGTTGCCCCAAGAATTCTAACTTTGCTCTTGTATGACAACTTCAGTCAAATCGCTATTCTCTCCTAACCTAAGCACCACCGGGGGACAGGCCAAGGCACAGGGCGCAGTCTCTTGTCCAAGATCACGGAAAGTCAGCCACAGAGCAGAGCTGGAAGTAGAATCACAGAAATGCAGGGCTGGAAGGGACCTGGAGAGATCATCAAGTCTAGTCCCTGCACTGAGGTGGTGCCAAGTAAACTTAATCCATGACAGGTGGGGGGGATAATCCCCACATAATGGGGATTCCACGGCCTCCCTTCCAGAGCTTAATGATTCTCTTGATTAGAAAGTTTTCCTAATATCTATCCTAAATCTCCCGTGCTGCAGATTAAACCCATTAGTTCTTGTCCTATCTTCCGTGGACATGGAGAACAATACATCACCATCCTCTTTATCACAGCCTTTAATAGATTTAAAGACTGTTAGCAGATCCTCTCTCTATTCTCAAGACTAAACATGCCCAGGCTTTTTAACCTTTCCTTATAGGGCAGGTTTTCTAAACCTTTTACCATTTTTGTTGCTCTCTCCAGTGTCCACGTCTTCTCAGAATAGGACACGGGTCTCCAGCTGAGCCTCATGAGTGTGGAGCAGAATGGGACAGTT
Organism: Pelusios castaneus; assembly: GCA_007922175.1. Lineage (NCBI taxonomy): Eukaryota > Metazoa > Chordata > Testudines > Pelomedusidae > Pelusios > Pelusios castaneus. Next base: position 971,488 of record ML686211.1, read on the forward strand.
ACTTCCCGTGTCTTAATGTGGCACGTCTGTTAATACCCCTCCAAATGATGCCGGTCTTTTGCACAACTGTATCACACCACTGACTTTCAACGCCCAGATCCTTTTCAGCAGTAGCCAGTTACCCCCACTGTGCAGCTGTACATCTGATTTTTCCTTCCCAAGAGAAGCACTTTGCACTTGTCTTTACTGAATTTCACCTTGTTGATTTCAGACCCATTCCCCAATTTGTCAAGGTCGTTCTGAATTTCTAATCCTGTGCTCCAAAGTGCTTGCAACCCCTCCCGGGTTGGTGTGATTTTATGAGAATATTCTCCATTCCATTATCCAAATCAGCGCCCAAGAGAGAGAGAGAGACTAACAAGAGGGAAACATGTTAGGAACTTCTGGAGTTAAAACAACGATCATGCACGACCGCGTACGCTACCAAGGGGGTCGTCTTCCACTGAAGCATCCAGCACTACCTGGGAGACCAGATCGATGGACCACTGCTCTCTTCTCAGGCAGCAATTTTTACATTCAAAGCTCTGTCCACTGGTGTAACCAGGCACAGAAGGACAGACTGAGAAAATCCCTGATAGTCTGGTCCTGAGGAAGCTCTGAACCATCGCGAGCCAGTATCTGCAGTGACTCATGCTTGGAGAATGATGGAGCTTCTCCCACCCATACCATTCCTTACTGGGCCAGGTTGTGAGTAGAGCCCTCCCACCGCCCCGCCCCATCTCCAAGGCATGGACATTACCTGGGCTTTGCAAAACCTCTTCATGTCTGCCTCTTTGGCACGGCGGAGCAGCGTTCTCTTCCAGGTGGGGTATTTGTCATTTTCACCCTGACTTCGGAGACGCTGGAAGCACAGCACAAGAGCAAGCGTGGGAAATGGGCCCATGTCCCATGGGCTTCAACACAGCAGTCACAAGGTAACACATAAAATGAGAGTCCCAGAGGCTATGTCTACACTTGTAAATTTAGGTCGACTTAGTGCGTCTACACCTAAATTTAAAGTCGACTTTGGGGGGAATCTTACAAAGTCGACCTAGAGCGTCCACAGTGGACGCCTAGGTTGACTTCTAGGGGCTAGGGGGACCTAGGGCAGGTCCATGGGGGCAGGAGGAGCACCCCTTGCCCAGTGCCAGAGAGCTCAGCCTTTGCCCCATTGTATATGGGTATAATGGGGCAAAGGGGGACAGGAACCCTGGCAGGGCATAGGGGCAGGGCCCTGCCCTGTGTGGGGGCATGCCAGGCTCCCCCTGTGCCCCCCCCCCCGGCAGGGAGGGCAGTGGTGGAGTCCTGGAGTAGCCCTAAGTCTACTTAGGGCTACTCCAGGTCTACACTGGCTTAAGTCGACTTGAAAAAGTCGACTTAAGCCTTAGGTCGAATTAAAATGAGGTTTTATAAAGTCGACTTAATTTTCATTAAGTTGACTTTATTTTCCTTAAGTCGAGTTAAGGAAACTGTAGTGTAGACGCAGGGTAAATTAAGTCGACTTAAGCAAGCTTAAGTCGACTTAATTTACAAGTGTAGACGCAGCGGGAGAGACTAAGGCTGGCCTCAGGGCCAGGGGCCGGTCGGCTGATCTATGATTATCCTTTGCTGTTCTTGAAGCACCATCAACACATCACCCCCTTCACTAATGAGAAAGAGGCAACGTTCTGCCCCAGCGACGTTACAGGCTAGTTCAGTGATTCTCAACCTGTGACACATCAGCACTCAGCTGTGACCTCCTCAGGGCCATCCAGCTAGTACTAGAGACAGCCCACCATGGTAAGTAGATTGAGAACCTCTGCTCTAGTTAGACAAGGGGAAGATAGGGCAGGAAGGGAAAGGGAAGGAAAAGTGAGCCAGGGAGAAGGGGGAGAGAGTCTGGGACGTACTGCACAGCTAAACTTCGTGGTGTAGACGTGGCCAGTGCAAGTCCTCAAAGCACCACTGTCACACACACGTAGCTACATGAGCAGAAGTCCGTTGCATTCACACCTCTACGGACTTTGCATTCATCAGACTCACGTCGCTTGTTAAGTGCCATTGGTCTTGGCTTGCCTCCTCTCTCTCCTCCTCTTCATCATCACTGTCAGTCTCCTGTTCATCTGTCCAGAGAAAAGCAGCTGATTTAGGGCTAGACCATGGCAGGTCCTCTAGCAATCTGTGTTACAACTTGCCCCCACAGCTGTAAATCTCTGGTGGACCAGCTGCGAGAGAGCCAGAGTTCCAGGGCTCAGTGGGAGGAACTGGCTGGCAATGGCCACAGCACTCTGGGTCTCATTTTGACATGCTCATTCAAGGCCTGGGGCTGTCAGTTTGGGAGCCAGCTGGAACCAAGTGTGATGGGGGATTCTGTGAGCTGGGCATGTGTTGGCAGTGGGTTGTGACCCACCACATTCGTCTCACACAGAATCTCGGACAGCGGCATCTTTGTGTCAGTAATGAGCAGGCAGAGCAGGCATGCTAGAGGGGAGGGAGAATTCCCAGGCCACCCCAGAGCTGCTTCATTCCCTTCTGAAATATGGCTGCAGGCCAGGAGGCAGAGGTAAATCAGCCATCACCTGGGTGGCTTTCTGCTCTGTAAGTCATGGGGCCCACAAGAGTGCTCTGGGGGGAAAAAGCATCTCGATACATGGCTCTGGGGGGAGGATGGAGGGAGAGCACAGCGTGGCTAAGTAACTGAGGATCAGCTGCACCAGAAACTCAGAGACTGCAGTTACCTTCAGCCTCCTCGGTGAATTTGGGCTCAACCCAGCTGACATGTCCTCTCCCAGCAGCACTGTGGTCCTTCACTGAGGCGGCACTGCGGAATGAGCCTGAGTCCGGCTTATGGCGCCAAGGGACTCCCTGGCTCTCTGGCTCCAATTCCAAGGTAAGGTTTAGCATGGACAGTTCAAGCTTTTCCGAGAGCGACAGCTGAATTTTCTTCCTCCTCCTGGTGTCTTCCCCGTCCAGTTCCCCTTGGCTGAAGTCTGGGGGTGCGAGCTTCTTTTCTGGAGGCCGAGGGTCTGGACTGGGAAGTCGCAGCACTGCACCTGAGGTGCCATGTTCACGGAGACTTTGTTTCTCTCGCTGAGAGCGGCTAGTGGCCGAATTCCCTAGGTCAGCCCTAGGCTTCTCGGGATGGGCCCTGCCTCCCATATCGGAGGAGACTGGCCTGCCCACGTTCTCCACCAGCACAGTGTGGGGCTGAGCTGCTGGTGGTGGCATATCTGCTCCGTCCTCCCTGGCTGGAATGGTGTCCTCCCTGGCTCCTCCAGCCCCTACCTGAGGCTCTGAAGGCGGAGCCGCTGCGATCTGATTCGGGAAAGACGGACTCCCAGGAGGGCCCTGCCAATCAGAACTCACTCTCAGCTTCGCCGCCCCAGTGGCCAAGCCCAGGCTGACAGAGTCAGGTGGGCAGGATGGGGCATTTGAGGAGGGACCCTAGCCGGGAGCAAACGCAGAGGGTTAGAACTGCCGCTGCATGGCTGGGAAGCAGCCATGGGGAGCAACATTTGGTAGCTGGTTACTGGGTCAGCCCAGATCCCAGTTACTTTGCTACTGGAGAAGTGAAATCTGTGGAGACAGGCCCAGCCAGCCAGTGCTGGACAAATCCCCAATGGGGCGAGTGCAGAAGGGTCCCACTTACCACATGGGGCGTGGCAGAGGGCACGCTGGTCAGCACGTCCACGCTGGGTGGGGTAGAATAGTGCAGCATACAGTAGAAGTGTCCTGGGAGGGGGAAACCAGACAGCATTACAGGAGGACTTGGGTTGCTGCCAACTTGTACTCGGTCTACGGTCTCAACACTACAGCTCAGATTCCTCTGCTGCCCTCACTCACCTTCCAACCCAAGTCGCTGCACCATTGATACCAATGGGACAACTTGGTGTGCTGAGACCATGCTTTTGCCAATGACCAAGAGTGTCTTCAAGCATCTGACAAAGTGGGATTTTCTCCCCCGAAAGCTCATGCGATAAATACATTTGTTAGTCTTTAAAAGTGCCACCAGAGTCCCTGTTCCTTTCATTGTTACCTCGAACTCCCACATCTGTCTCCATTAATCTGTTGTCCCTTGTCTTATACTGAGTCCCTGCCCCAAAGAGCTTACAATCTATCTCCGTGTTTGTACAGTGCCTAGCACAATGGGGTTCTGGGGCTACCAAGCACTACGACCATACGAAGAATAAATAATCAAAACTGAGGAGTGAGGCTGAGGTAGGGGCTGGAACTAGGGTTGAATAAAGACCACCACCTGGAGGGGATCAGAATAAAAGTTTTAGTAATCTCTTGCCTCTACTAAATTAATAATGGAACCTGAAGGAAGACAGGAAAAATGGGCTGAAGTGGGTTAAATATATAAAATAGTATATATCAGTCATTCAACTTTTCTAATCAGGATTCTTCTGTTTACTGCAGTTCCCCTCCTACACCATCTCAGCTCTGCTCTGTTCCCCAATCTTTGTTACTGTCTCAATCCTTAACGGAAGAAAACAATATGTCCTTTCAGCAGTTCTGGTTGTCCAAAAAGTAACTACATTAAGCACACAAAAGCAGCTTTTATAAACCCTGCAGCCAACAGAGATGTTCCCGTGTGGTTGGTTTTTTAATTGTTTTGTACTGAAAGCAGCTGTTTTTAAATAAACATTCCCCTGCCATTGTTTGATGCGCAAATATCTTAGGCGGTGAAAAATTTGGTGTGGAAACTGGCGAGGGTCTTGTCTATACCGCAAAAAATAATAAATAATAATAATAATAAAAGTAAATAAATAGATAGACTTGGCTTAGCTAACTCAGGTTAAAATTGCAGTGTGGACACAGCAACTCGGCTTTTAACTCAGGTTAGCAGTTCCAGTTCAACACCAGGCTGCCTTCCAGGCTTTAATCTGAGTTGCTAACCTGGCATAAAAGAGAAACTGCTGCCTCTTCATTGCTGTTTTAGCCTAATTTAAAGAACCCACCTTTTCTTGCAATATAGACGTACCCTTAAACCAAATGGAAACTGATGCTGGCAGGTTTTCATTGGCCAGAAATGCAAAGATTAAATAAATACCAGGAATGCTGATAGGCAGACTGGATTTTAAAGTTCTCTTCCTTTTTAAAAGCCAAACGTTCTCAGGAACATAGGGCAAGGTTTTGGCTAATCACCTGATTTGAAGTTGACACTGCCCCATTTGAAACAGGTCATAAACCTAACGATATTGGGAGACTGAACTTGACTCGGGCCTTCCCACCCACAGTTGATCATTGCCGGTGACCTGTATTTTTACATTGGCGTAGCATTGGGCCTCAGGGCCATACAGACTGTCCTGTATGGAATTGCTGGTGTTCTGCCATCCTGAATAATTTAGCCATACAGACTGTCCTGCATGGAATTGCTGGTGTTCTGCCATCCTGAATAATTTAGCGAGTTAGTAAAATTCAGTGAGTACCAGACCTATTCCCTGGGATTTTAAACTAAAAATTAGAGGGAGGAGGCATCGTTTTATTTCAAAACACCTTCCCACTCTGCCTCCCATCAATACAGGGAGATCGTGAGCATCCTTCATTGCTACTTGATGAACCTGTATGCAACACAGCAGCCAGTTGGCACAGGGCACATGGTGGGAAAAGGGTGGGAACTGTGGCCAAGAACATGGGCACAAACCCTTCCAAAGAGCACTGTGCCTGTAACACTTGTGCTGAGCAGACAGAGCCCGTGGCGCTCACACATTCAGCAGTGTGGAACTCAGTGGACACGCCTTTCCGTTGGGACAGGTGGACTCAGCTGACTCAGGACCTGCAGGGTTTGACCTGTCTCTATATCCACCCCATTCACGGGACTCACCGTCATCTTCATTGAAGGCGTAGTCTCCCAGGCGCAGCGTGGATCCGCACAGGTGACACTGGAAGCAGCCTCGGTGGAAAAAGCACCCCTCAGCGCTGACCCGCTCCAGGATGTACACCTGCTTGCCACAGAAGTAACAGGCGTCGCTGCTCTCCATGGGAGAGATGGCCGAGTTCTGCAGAAGAAGCCAGACAGCCTTGGTGCCAGGTGATCTGCACAGCTGCCTGCACCCCATTTTTTGACCCTACAGTAGGCTCAACACCACAGAGAGCCTCCCACCCCATTGTCTGGCACTAAGGGTACACCTGCACTGGGTTGGAACGTGTACATTCCAGCTAGAGGAGATGCAGTCGAGCTAGCACTAAAAACAGAGCGTAGCCCTGCTGGTGCAACAGGCTTGCCATCCCAGGTACGTTCCTGCCTTGGCACGTCTCAGGCAGCTAGCCCCTCCTGCCACGTGTGCTGCTGCTGCAAGACTCTATTTTTCACACGCTGGCTCTCTCCTTCAGCTGGAATTCACACCTCTAGTGCCAACGCACCTTTGCGCACAGCTCTCGGCTCTGCCCCAGTAAGCACTCCAGCCCCTGCCAGTCTGGTGCTGACTCAAAGCGGCACTGCAGGGAGATGACCCTGGCTTTAGTACCCTCATAAGCCCTGCTGCTACCATTACAGCAGATCCAGAAGCCACCTGGCCGCCCACCCATTCACTAGATGTTGCCAGGGGGCAGAGACTGACCTGTCCCCTGCCCAAGGTGGAATCAGTCGCGTTGGCTTCCATGGTTTGAGGCCGCTCTTGGCTGTTAGTCCCGTGACCAACATCAGCAATGGACAAGTCGCCTTCCCAGCCTGATTCTGGCTACACAGCAACGCAAGAGGGGGAATCTAAATGCATGACCGTGGCCAGCGAACAGACCAGCAGCTTCTACAGCGTTCTTCACTTATTACAGGAGCCAGCACCCTTACACGCGTCCCCTTAGTTTGGAAGGGGCTTGTGGCCTGCACATGTGTGTGCACCATCTGTCAGCCATGATCTGATCTGTCCAAACACCGCACACGAGATCCTAGAACAGCCTCAAAGCTCCATGCTTTCACATGCAAACGCCCATGGGTCCTTTTGGAATCTGATGCGATGACTCCAGAGAGGGTCAGGAAATGCAACTGATGCAGACGTCAGTGCCTAGATGTTGGCTCACCTGTCTGCGCCTGGACATGGGCCACCATGGCACCTGACACGGCCTTCTCCGCACTCACCAATCAGACTTCCCCCAGTTCCCACTGCTCAAGGCAGCCAGAGAGGTGGCTGCTGAGCAACACACAGTTTTCCCTTCCCTGGGACACTACCTGCTGCCCTCATAGCATGGTGAGCCCCACCAAACCGAGGGCCCAGGTCGTGCACACAACATCCCCATAGTCTAGTTCCTAAACTGGCCCCAGCCGCACATGCTTCAGAGAGCAGGGAAACTCACTGCTGCTTCTTCCTTCATCCTCTTGCTCTCAGCATCCTTCTGGGCACTGTCCTGCAATCACAGACAAGCACGCTGAGTGAGATGCTGTGCTCCCAGGACACTCAGGGCCTACAGCAGAGCTTCATACATTTCTTGGGTCCCCTCTGACCATTAGTGTCCCCCTGCACCCATGTGGCAGCTCCAGGAGGGAGAACACCATCTGCAGGGTGTCCTCTAGTGGAGGCAATTGGTACTGCACCCAGCTGGGACGTGTCCTATAGCCATGCACGGTAGACAAGGGAGAGCCCCGGCTCCCAGCACCCGCCACACAGCACAAGACGTTCGGCACATTCACCTGTGTGCGTTTGCGTGTCAGACTCCGACTCTTCTGGAGCTTGCTGAGGAACAGGACGGCTCCCCGAGTGCCGAGAGGAGTCGGCAGTGTTTTCATTCTCTCCTGCGGTTCTGCAAGAGAGAGACCGCAGGCTTGTGATAGGACCCAGCCCCAGCCTGGCAGCCTGCCATGGGCGGGCTGGGGAGACTGAGTTTGAGCCCCAGCCTTGGCAGGGAGCTGCACAAAGGGAGCGTGTGCCATCTTGGCCCCAGTCCTGCCAGCTGGCGAAGGAGCAGTCTTTGAAGGGGTGGAAACTTCAGGCCTCCCTGGGGCTGTGAATTTCAGCATCTGGGTGCGGGAGCTGTGCATTCTACTTAGGTCCCTCTGTTTGACACCTGGGCTCCCAGCCAGCACAGCAGCGGCCAGGATTCAAATCTGGATCTCGCGCCGTAGGATGGCAGGTGCATGGGAGGTAACAGCTTGCCCGGGGAGTTAGTGCTCTCTAAGGTCATTTCTGCATGTCCAGAACGTCCCTGGCTGGCGCCCACCCCAACCCAGGCACGAGAGCAGCTTTCACCTCACAGGGCCCGGAGGCTCCAAGAGAGAGGCAAAAGGCCCCACCCACCCAGCCCCCCAAAACATGATACCTCCAATGGCTCCTGCTCTGTCTGTGTGGGGCTGGGGGGGGTCATGGGACACACAAGCCCCATAGTTGGGGGAAACCCAAATTGCGACGGGGAAACCCGTTCAGTGATCCTCGCTGTCAATTTAGAACCAGAGTCGCCTGCAAAGGGAACCACTCAGCAGCCAATTCCCAAATTTGGGCTAGCATCCCCTGGTCCTTCCCCCACAGGGCTGGGAGTGCAGACCCCCAGAAATCCAGCCCCGCCCCCCAATCCCTGAGAATTCTCACCTGCAGTCTTGAAGGCTTCATAGAATTGGCTCAGGTAGGTGATGAGGCCAAGCTGGTTGGGCTCAGACACAGAGGCCATTTCGGTGCTGGAGAGGACGGGGGGGATGCCCAACTCCTGCTCAGCTATATCCAAGGCCATCTGGTTATTCTTGATGGGATTGTGCTGGTCCAGGGAGCTGAAATTTCTAAGGACAGAAAGGGGCCATCAGGCTGGCTGAATGGTCACCAAACCCCCAGCCTGGCTTCTCTGAGGGGAAGGGAAAACCAAGGATGGTGCGTCAGACTCTACTCAGGGCAAGGGTGGTGGGGGCTGACCTGGCTGAGATTTCCCCCTCCTTCCCTGGTGAAGGAACCCGTTCAGCCATATGAGACTCAAGCGGCTGCATACCTGGGCCCTGGCTGGCCCTGCATCAACATTGGACGCAGCCTAGGTGGAAGGAGCATCCCATAGTACTGGGCAGCATGCAGGGGGGGTCATCCAGTTGCTCAAATATTGCAACTTTCAGCAAGGGTGGGGGAGCAATGTCCAGGAGGCAGGAGGAGGAACTAAATCCTGAGGGTGCTGGATGGGGTACCTGGCACGATCCATCCCCAGCACCTAGGAATTACCAGCATCAGCCATCCCGTCTGCACTGCAGGGACACATACATTCCTAGCCAGCCTTTTGGGGCAGCCCATCCAGGGTGGCCCGCCCATCCCCAGGCCATAGAGGCAGGGTGAAGCCTTACAGGAGGTCAGGTCGGAAGCGGTGGATGAGGGCGCAGAGAGCCAGGCCACTTTTCCAGGAGTGTGTGAAGTCCGTCACTGTGACGCCGCGGTAACCCGCCGTGTGGGTCTGGCACCAGCTCAGGAGCGACTCGTAGGCCCTGCCGACGTCTGGAGGGGAGAAAACACAACATGCGTAAGGGCACGGGGCTGGATGCACGCACCGGTCTGGGACGGAGGGGACACGGCTGCAAAGGGAGCGGCCAGGGGATTAGAGCTGGAAAACCTACACATCACCTCCATTGAGGTCCTTGGGAGGCAGGGGGCGGGTCTGGTCCGGGTCTCTGGACAGCCCCACTACTGCCCAGTGGGTGAGCCATAGAACGTGGGAGCAGAGGGTGGCACAGAAGATGCAGGGGATGTATACAGCAAGAGGGGCATAGGCACCCATGACAACAGGCAGAATAAAAGCTCAGGAGATGGACATGTCCCTTTTCCGCTCTGCGGAAGGAAAGTTGATTGCCAGACAATGCACCGAAAGGCACGTCACTATCTAACTGCATAAATGTACCAGGTGTGTGGTGTGCACCAGGGGCCACTGCCAGGCCTAACAGGCCCTGCCCCAAAGAGCAACAACACTGAAGGCCCCAGAAGGGGCTATACAGCCACTTCCGTACCCAGGTGGGACAGGAGGAGTGATGGTGCGTGTCTGAGGGAGGGGGTGTTGTAGGAAAAAGAAATGGTCCTGCCTTTACAGAGTTCTCTGTCTGCCCCTTACACTGCTGAGCCCTGCCTGCCCCAGGGAGATTTCTATCCCCCGTTTACAAAGAGGTCGATCCTGCGCCACTGAAATCGAGAACGATGCAGCAGGCCCAGGATCGCACCCAGAGGTCTCAGGGGCACAATTTTGTCTTCACGCATCCAAAGCAAAATTTCTTCCTGAGGAAGGAATCTTCTCCACACCCAGCTCTCACTGAGGGCTTTGTCCTCTGACTTCTTGACTCAAGTTCTGCTGCTAGCCCTCCGCATCCAGCCAGGCAAGAAGGGGAGAGTGTTGTAATTGATCTACCAGAACTGGTATTTATAGAGCTTCTTCCACCTGACCATCACACTGCAGCGAACAAGCTCTGTACAGAGAACCCTGTGCAAAGCTTCATTCGTGGCTGGGGCGGACTGCTGCAGCTGGTTGACCTGCTCCAGGCACAAAGAACATCTGCTCTAACGTGATGGGAGGACTCTGGGGCAGGCCTGTTCCTTCCTGTCCAACCCCTAGATGGGCAATCTCTGGGGCAGGAATGGTGCTTTCAGATTCTTACCCGTACAGCGCCAAGCACCATGACACTTTGATCTTTGGCAAATACTATGGACTTCAGTCAGGACAGCAGGACAAACAGCCTCTTGCTCATTTCCAGGAGACAGTCTGCCTACAGCTGTAAATCCAGCCTCTCCTAAACACTGGCTTCTTCCCCTAGACACTTCTGGCTTCCTAAGTTCAGGGAAAGCCTGCCTTCTTCACACAGGCTTTGCGGTCAAACAAGTCCCAGCGCCCCACTGCTGCTTGCTCAAACATGCCTCGAGTATAAGGGGCACATGGAGAAAGCCAGAGCGTAGGGGTGGTGGGGGGGCCCTGATGGGCGTAAACTCAAGCAGGGACCCAGCAAAGGTGCTGGTTGGCAGGGAGAAGATCCAACAGCGGCTGCTTCTGCAGGGTGAGGAGGGCGCCACATGGGCAGGGACGGAAGGCAGGTCTGAAAGGGGAACCGTACAGCTGGACGCCCAGGTGTGGGGGCCCTCCAGGCTTGCCTGTGTTGTCATGACTCTCATTCCTCTTGTGATCGATCTCGACCGCCCCCAGCACATACAGGTCACGGACCTGCAGAGAAAGACATCCCTGACATTGCAGGACAGACGCAGCATGGCAATCCATGGGAGAAAAGGCCTCTGCTCCCAGGGGAGGGAGGCCAAAACGCCAGTAGAGGAAACACAAGGAGCGTCTCCTTCTCAGACCATCTGGCCAGTAACCTGGTCAACTCAGCACTGGTTCTTCCCCAGAAGTGGCTGCATTCGCTTGCTCACCGGGACTGTGCACAGTCAGCAGCAACATGGATAATCCCTGCAGCTTCGCTAGTATTACCCACCGGCTCTAAAACTGTGAAGGTACCCATCCCTGGGGCAGAGGGCAAAAGTCGGGTTGAATCAGCATGGGATGGGGCTTCCAATTTGCACCATCCCACCACTCCTGTGAGAATAAATAGGGCAGAGACCTCGCTCCATGCTGGGCTCCCAGGAGACAGAGCCAGCACTGCACTGGACACAACTATTCCTTTGCAGAGGCAAGAAACCAGGCGGGAAAGAGACGTGGCTGCTGCTTTTGACACCAGCCGCAAGCAGCCCTGGCAGGGTGGGATCTCCACGTGGCCCGGACTAGTTACCTGATTGGGCTTTATGGCTTTGAGATTGATGTTGGGGTAGCGAGTGGTGGGGTCAATGCTGTACTGGGAGATGTTCTTGTTGGTGTTATCAGGTGATGTTTGAGACAGCTGCTGGTAGATGCTTTCCCTGCGCAGAGAAAACATTCTGGGTTAAACATGGACATTCCTCCTCCGCTGATCTTGAAGGTGAGGAAGAAAAAAAACATAGAGGGCTCAGAAGAGGAAAATGGAAAAGGGCATAAACTTTGGCTGGACAAGTGTAAAAGCGTAATTAGAGAGACCAAGAGAGAATTAAAGAGCAAGAGAGACAAAAACTAACAGCAAATTGTTTGAAGTCCATTAGAAGCAGGAACCCTGTTGTACTGTAAGAATTGCACCAAGTTAAATGTGAAATATATCAATATTTGATTTATGGGATTTTCAGCCTTAAATCCCATCGTATTAATAATTATTCTAAATAAACAATATATCTGTTTTCAAAGAATATACTGCTCTGACTTGTGCTGTTCAACATACTCATAAATGATCTGGAAAAAGGGGTAAACAGGAAGGTGGCAAGATTTACAGACAATGCAAAATTACTCAAAATGGTTACATCCAAAGCTGAGTGTGAAGACTAACAAAAGGATCTCACAATACTTGGTGACTGGGAAACAAAATGGTAAATGAAATTTAATGTTTATGAGTGCAAAGTAATGCACAGTGGAAAATAATCCCAACCACACAGACAAAATCATGGGTCTAAATTAGCTGTTACCACTCAAAAAAGAAATGTTAGGGTCATTCTAGATAGTTCTCTGAAAACATCCACTCAATGTGCAGGGCAATCAGAAAAGCTAACAGAATGTTAGGAACCATTAGGAAAGTGAAGATAATAAAAAGAAAATATAATGTCACTATACAAAGCCATGGTACATCCACACCTTGAGTACTGCATGCAAGATATATTAGAATTGGAAAAGATACAGAGGAAAAATGATTACGGAAATGGCACAACTTCCATAGGAGGAGAGATTAAAAGACTGTGATTGTTCAAATTAGAAAAGGGAGATGGCGACAAGAGGATATGACAGAAGTCTATAAAATCATGACTTGTGTGGAGAAAGTGAACAGAAAGTGTTATTTACCCCAACACAGAATACAAGAACTAGGCTCTCCCAATGTAATTAATAGGCAACAGGTTTAAAACAAATGAAAGGATGTACTTCACACATCGCACCATCAACCTGTGGAACTCATTGCCAGGGGAAGTTGTGAAGACCAAAAGTATAACTCAATTCAAAACAGAATGAGACAAGTTCATTGACGTTAGGCCCATGGTCTTGAGAAGGGGCTGAATTTAGTGCTAAGCAAAGGTGCCAGCTTGAGATCAAATTATTGTTATTTGTGGGCAGTGACTCCTTCCCCGCCCCCACCAGCCAAGCCTTACCATGCAGGGACCCCTCTAGCAGCCACAAGTGAGCTCGGTCGGCTGGGCTCATTCAGTCCTTTCCCTCTCTGCTGAGGCTGCCCATTAGCCCCAGCTGCGCTGGCTGTTCATACAACACAGACATCTGTCCACTAGGAATTAGACTGAGATCCAAACTCAATGCACACGGCACCAGAAAGCCACGATTACTGACCTGGGCTGGATTCTGAGGAGTGAAGGGCTCCACAATATGAAAGGCTCCACACTGCTGGAATCAGCTGATGCACATGGACCTAAGAATGCCTCATGTCCTCTGCAAACCTGACATGCTGCATCCTACTTGCTGTACTAAAGCACAAGCTCTTCAGAGCAGGGACTGTCTTTATATTTAGGAACATGGGGACTGCCAGACTGGATCAGATTAGGGATCCATCTAGACTGGTATCCTGGCTCCAACAGTGGCCATTACTCGATGCTTCAGAGGAAGGTGCAAGAACCCCACCATTATGGGATTATCTGCTCCCAGCAGATGTTTCCTCCTGACCCTCCATAGTCAGAGGTTGGCTTGTGCCCTGATGCATGAGGGTTGATAGCTCTTGTATTGCATCAAGCAGTCACACACAACCTGGAAACAGTCCCCTCCACCCCTCCCAGCCCTTGCAGGAGTTGGGTCCTCACCTTTCAGCCAAAACGTCCAGTGGAGAGGTCCCTGCTGCCCATCTCTTCACCATCCAGGCAGTGTCGAAGGCGGCCAAAAAGCCTCGTGCCACACCAGTGCCCAGCGGCCAGAACGGCTACAAAACAAGAGACAGAGAGAGGGAAATGAGTGGAGCTGCCCAGGTGTTCAGGAACCTTATGGGAGTCCAGGAGGAGGCGCCTGGGACCTGGCTTTGAGCGTGACTGTGCTTGTGAGAAGCAACTCGCTCCTTCAGCCCAGAAGGTCAATGCCATGATCAGGGGCTGCCCAGCATGGTTCTCACACACTGTTCAGCACTCACATAGCTGTGGCCCTGCCTGTCAGCAGAGGGGAGCATTCATTTGGGGGGCTCTCACGCTGAGCCTCTCCCCACCCACAGACCTCTGAAACTCCACAGCCTGGGTGTCAGCTGGCCAACTGAGCTCCCAGACAAAGGGATGCTTTAGTGCAGCCGGATAAAGCCATGGGGCCCTCATATACATTGAGACCCAGGCTATGGCACAAACAAAGGGGAGAGATTAGTGGACAGTCAGATGTCTCTCCGGCTGGCTGGAAGGACGACCCCTCAGCCCAAATAATCCAGAGACAGCATTCACCCAGGCCAGCTCAGAGACACAGAGGAGCCAGGGGTGGGACAGGGCTCAGAGAAGGAAAAACTTACTTGAGACACCCAAACACTCCTCTGTGGGAAGCTGCCTCGTTAAATGAGGCCTGGCCATGGCCTGGGGGCTTTCCCATACAACTCACGGCCAGGTGCATCTTCACTACAAGGTGCAGCTTGCAGGGACCCCAGGCTCCAGCGTGTAACACATCCTCTTGATCGGAGTGGCTGGGGAATGTAACAGGAGCACCCCCCAATTTGGGCATTGCTAAAGCACATTCCAAGATGCTGTCTCAGGTCAGGGGAAGAGTCGGCCCATTTGGAAACACAGGCATGGCCCAGGGAGGGAGTGGGCAGTGTGGCAGGTCAGTGTGCTGCCTGATGGGGTGAGTTACGGTTTGCATATTCAGCTCTGCCCTTGGGCTGGCAGTGCCCGGCCAGAGCACATTCCCCGTGCCCCCACCCTTGTTCATCTCCCATTCTGGGGGACTGACCTCCACCAGACAGTCTCCCACCAGTCCGATGAGAAGCCGGGCCCCATGGCACTCGCGCACCAGGGCCGCGTTCTCTGAGCGGTTCATGCAGGTGAAATCAAACATGTCGACATCTGGGCGGTTCCGGTGGTTCAGGGCAAACTCCAAGTCAGGCAGTTGGTAGTTGGTGGAGAAATTGGCAGCTTCCTTGGCATAACTGAGGAGGGCTTCGTGGTTGACATTCTGAGCAGACAGGAGGCTCTCTACATCTCCTTTGTCCTAGGAGAATGGAGTGGTGGGGACAAGTCAAAGGAGGACTCTTAGCAAAGTGCCCAAAAGCATATTTGTTTGTAAAGCAAAGGGATTACTTCAGCCACCCACCAAGATGCAGCCACTTCTGGAGTGGAACATGGCAGCTGAAGAAGAGCGCATAGCAACAGGCATGGGCAGGAAATACAGAATCATAACGTATCCCACCAGAACTGCAAGGAGCGACGTAAGTCAGCTGGAAGCGACACCCGTGTGGAAATTTGCCAGGATGCCCCTACTCCAGCAAGGAGTGCCACAGAGCTTTAATGGTTGGGACCTTCATTTTAGGTCTCATCTGAAAAATGGGATTTCCTGGAGCACAGTGCCCCTAGCACTGGACCGGGTGCGACTACCACTTAAACTGACATAATCAAGCTGGAGCTGTGAAGGGAAGTGGCTGGAATTCAAGGGAGGTTCTAGATTCTCAGAGCTCAGTCCTCAACACGCTACCTACAGCCCACTGCTGCTGTTCCCCGACCCCTTTACCTGTAAAATGACGCCCTTTTCCAGCAGGCTCTGCTTTTTGGCAGTCATGACGAAATAGTGGGTGTCGTCTTTGTAGTAGACGATGTTTTCCAAGTCGATCCCTGGCAGATGGCAAAGGCATAAACAGAGGGTTGAGCTGAAGCTGGGCAGAAACAGCTGGTGTGAGTACGCTGGCCAAGGACATGGTTAGTCTCAAACTGGGATTGGGATTGGGACTGGGACTTTTCAGGGGGTTGCAAGGTTATTATGGGGAGGTCGCGAGCTGTCATCTCCCACGCATGCCAGTAAGGGTGGCATGCCGTGGGAGGAGGTCATCATCTTTTGGTGCAGGGGCAGGGTCATCACAACCTGAAATATTTTCAAAGAGGGTCCCAGCAGAAAAAATGTGAGAACAGCTGATCTACAGACAGACAGACATGGGGGGCAGTAGGAGAACAGAAACGGCCATACCAAATGAGGCCCCAGGTCCATCTACTCTGTGGGGTAACAATGGCCAGTGCCAGTTACTTCACTGGAGAATATAAAACTCCCACAATGGACACATACCATGGGGAAGTTTCTTCAGGTGCGTCTACACTTATAAATTAAGTCGACTTAAGCAGGCTTTACTCCATGTCTACACTGGGCTTTCCTTAATTCGATTTAAGCTGCTCCTTAAGTCGAATTAAGGAAAAACTAGTTCGAATTAATAACACCTCGTTATAATTAGAACTAGTGTCTAAGTCAACATTATTAAGTCGACTTAGCCAGTGTAGATGCACTAAGTCAACTGGGTCGACTTAGGGCAGGGGGGACAAGGGAGCCCTGCATGGCTCCCTGGCAGAAGAGAGCCACCGTGGCTCCCTTGTCCCCTGGAGAGCCCCTGCTCCCTTCTCCCCAGACCCGCAGCTTCCCTGCCAGAGGAGCCGCAGTCCCAGGGAGAAGGGCTCCCCTGCCTGGGGTCCAGCGGGAGGGGATCCCCCACTGGAACCCTGTCCAGAGAGCCTGGGAGGTGGGCAGCTCATCCCGGCAGAGCTAACCCTGCAAGGCTGGCTCTCATGGGACCAAGAAGCTGCTCGTGGCTCGTCCCAACAGAGCCAGCCCTGCATGGCTGGCTCTCCCGGGACCGAGAAGCTGCTCGCGGCTGGTCCTGGCAAAACCCAGCTGACTCTGCCGGGACCAAGAAGCCGCTTGCGGCTGGACCTTATTAAGTCGACTTAGGCTATGTCTACACTTGTAAATTTAAGTCGACTTATCTAAAATCGACTTAAATTTACAAGTGTAGACATAGCCTAAGTCGACTAAATAAGGTCGACTTAAAGTCGACTTTAAAAAGTTGACTTAAGAAAGTCGACCTAACTTTGTGAGTGTAGACATAGCCTTCCTGACCCCAGGCTGTTAGTGTTTGGCTTGTGCCCTGATGCATGAGAGTTTATATCTACCTTATATTTATAAGTATCCATTGCAACCTAGCTTTTGATGCTCTTACTGTCCATATCCTCAATCATCCCCATATAAACTTCTGGATCAGTTTGTCCTCCATATACCCCTTTGCTCTTTCTCTCAATGCTATCCAGTGCCAGTGAGTCCCACAGGCTAATTGAGCATCACATCAAAGGGAATTTTCTTTTATCAGTTTGAAATAGGTTCATTTTTAATTTCACTGAATGTCCTTTGCTCTTTGGTTATGACACAGGTCAACAGAGGGGCCCCATTAACATCCTCTCTGCAGCTGGCTAAGTTATATACTTTATTTCCCCCCTCTGGCAGCCTTCCCTCTTTGCAGAATGGTCTGACAGCCAATAGCTACGACTAAAAGAAGCCCCTGGGGGAGGGACCATCTCTTTGTTCTTTGTCTTTATAACACCTGGCGCTATGGGGGGCCATGACTGGGGCTCCCAGATGTTATCACAAATCAAGTCATAAATGGCAGCCACCCTTGATCTCAGCAGTGCGGAAGGCCCCTTCTCGGAGTGCACACCCTCTTCTCCTTTTGCCCCAGAGCCAACACGCAGCAGGGGGGTGACGCAGCCCTAGAGGCCAGGAAGGGGGCAGGGGAGAGGGTTAGCTGACGGGGGAAGGCCCTGCTGACCTGTTTTGTTGTAGAGGTTCCGGAAAAAGTGCTGGTTGTAGATACGAGCCACGCCGCTGATCTCAGCCACCTCCACCTCGGCCCGGCTGTGGCGGTTGATGAAGTTTGTGGTGATGCCAATTGCCAACTTCCCACGCATCTCCTTCCTCTTGAACCCTGGGGACAGACACACGGACGGTGCCATCAGGCCTGCGCACTGGCAGCTCAGGGAAAAGCCAGTGGGAGGTGGGGGCAAAGAAGAGGGGCGCAGGCCTGGCGAGGGCCAGGATGTACCCCAAGGGAGGCAGCGTCCCCATGGGCTATTCGGCAGCTCCAAGAACCAGCCCGACAATTCAGTGTGCTGCATCTGTTGCAACCAAGGTGCTGGCAGGGATGGGGGCCGAGTTCGAGAAGCAGCCGGACCAAGCCTAAGTTCTGAATTGCTGTCCATGGGAAAGGGCCGAGCTCACAATCTGCAGCTGGTGGGCAGGACCACCTACCAATTACTGAGCGCTGAGGGGAATCACTCCCTGTGGGTAGGAGCTCCCGGCTCGGCACAGACACTGGGAGGGGGGAACCACCATTAGGGTGGGGGGGGACAATGCCCCAGGTAGGGAGGTCTCCCCCATTCAGTTTTGTCAGGAAAGGGGCAGTTCTGGAGGCCGGGCGCTGGAAGCACCCTCTGTCCCATGGTACATGCATTTCAAGGCAGCAATCAGACAGCCCTGCAGAGGTTCAGGGAAAGCCCCAGTGGGTGGTGTGACCAGATCCGGCTGCCAGGAGCAGAGCTGTCTCAAGGCATCTCTCCCCTTCCCTCCTCTCCCCCAGCTGCATTTCAGACTCTCCAGGAGCTGCATGGCTCATGCACATGCTATGCTCTCATGGCATCCGTCTGGTAGGGAGCAGCACAACAGCCGAGCTGGCCCCATAGGCTCTTCCCCCTGTGTGAATGGAGCACCCCAGCCTGACAGCCATTCCCCAGGCCTTCCCCTTCCCTCTGTGGGTGTGGATGACCCCTCGGGGGGCAGGATCGGGGACCAAAATGGTCATTGACCCCAGCCCCTTGTGTAGACAGCCCCCAGTTCCAGATTCCAGCCCCACTGGGCAGGGAGCCATAAGACGCTGAGCAAAGACAGAATGACACCCCCCATCCACTCCCAGGCTGGGCGCTGAGCAGGAGCCATTCTCTGCTCACCTTATCCACGGGAAGAGACACCATCAGGGGCCTGCAACCCATCTGACACAACCAGAAGCTCAGTTGCATCCCTGAAGCCCGGCCACACTGGCCCCTCCTAGGTCAATGCTGCTGGCAGCGTCAGTGGAACGGGGATTTCTGGTCCTGGAGGGGTCCCTGGCAAGGACTGGACATGAGACCCGGGAGAGGAGAAGGAACACCCAGCTCCAAAGGAAATGGAGCGCTCCCCGCTGCACGCTAGCCATGCTCAGCGCAATGTCCTGCACCCTCCCATCCCCACTGCCCAGCAGGCTGGGAAGGGACGGAGATACACTTGTTGCAGCTGATGGGCGAACCCTCACCTTCAGGCACAAATTTGCCTCCTCCGGCTGAGATGAGGATATCAAACTCATACTGGCCCACAGGAGAAGAGCTGGGCTGGAGCAAAGCCCTCCAGCCACTGCCTGCAGGAAAAGACAATGGAGAAAGGGGCATCAGAGGGGGCCTGACCCCCCCATATGAAAACTACTTGCACCCCCAGCATGAATATTTATACATAAGGAGGGGGTGTGGCTTGAACTCATGACTGTGAGTCAGGAGTTCTAAACCTAACTCTACCACAAACTCGCTGCATGACTTTGGGTGAGTCACGCTGCCCTGTGCCTCAGTTTCCCCCTCTGTAAAATGGAGACAATGGTGCTGCTCACCTCCTGAAGAGGGGAAGGGTTTGTGAAGCTGGATTAGCATTTGTGGAGGCACCAGTATTATTATTTTAAATAAAGCAGAAACCTCAAAGTCAGATCAGACTGAAGAAAAACTGCAGAGCCATGTCACGAGTATGTTAGTTCTTTGCAGAGACCTCAGTTTTGGACAGCTGCAGTTAACAGCAGGAAAATGGGATGCACCCCCCAAACCCATCCAACCTTAGCCTCTCTGGGGGCTGGTCTTCCTGTTCGCAAGGGAATGGGCTAGCCCGAAGCTGGAGTGCCAGCAGTGTTGTGGGGTGACCTGGACCACTCTGTACAATCTCAGAAGAGTTCTGGGGCACTTCCCTGCATCCCCCAACCTTGGGACCCCTCCTCCATCATGGGCTGCAAAGTTGGCATAGGAAAGGCTGAATTTCAGACAGCGACAACTGCAATGAGTCAGGGCCACGTGGCTCTGGCTTCCCTACCCCGTCTGCTCCTCTTCGCCTCAGGGGGGAGGAGCCCATTAAATTGCACGTTGAAGTGAATTTCAACCCCTAGGAGCAAGGCGACCTTCAAGAGGATCAACTGCAGCTGACGGATACCTGGAGAGAGATGGGCAGAGCAGAAAACTAAGTTCCCCAGACATCAGTAGCAGACAAAACCACCTGAAGACCCACAGTCCATCCTCTATCCAGCACCTCTCCTGTGTGGGTCACAGACCCGCTCTGCTCCCTGCAATGTGAACCAAGGCAGCTCCTGGCCTGCCAGCTAGAGACCCCGCCACGGGATGTGTTCTATTCTAGTAGGAGGGACAGCCAGCCCCGCACAATCCCCTGGAGCTGCACTGGGGAGGGAAGACCTGGGGTGTGCAGACACAGCCTGAAGAAAGGGCTGAAAGCTATGGGACGAGGGGTTAGGCACCAGCAGGCAGGTGCTATCTGTATTTGTTGGGCAGGGTGGGGAAAAGCCGCCCTTAGTGTGAAAGGGAAGGGATGGGGGAGCTGAAATCCACGATGGGGTACACTGGTCATTGCCATCAACCTCCCACCCCAGGGATCGCCACCCCCAGCTCTAGCCCAGACAGCCCATCCCTCCCGAACCACCCACAAGGTGCCCCTGACACAGCCCCAGCCTCCTACCCACCAGCAGTGTGCCCAGGGCACAGCCTGCTCAGTCCCCACCAACCCCGGCCACAGTGTGCCAGATCCTGTCCTGTCACCCAGCCCCGGTTGCATTTTGCTCCCATCCGCCCAAGCCCACAGGCCAGACCCCACCAGCCCTGCATCACTGGCCCCACTCACTGATGTGGTCTAAGGTCCCAGTGCAGAAGCGTCCATAGAACTTCTTGGCGCCCAGCGCCTTCAGGTCCTGGATGGTGAACGGCCAGAGGTGCAGCACGTTGTTGCGGGAAAAGGAGTCTCTCTTCTCCACCAGCACGACATGGGCCCCCAGGAAGGCGAGCTCGATGGCTGTGCGGAGCCCGCAGGGGCCTGCCCCGATGATTAGGCACTGAAACGGGCAGTCACAGCACTGGGTGCCCAGGGCAGAGCCAAATTCTGGCCCCACACTGACTAGACTAGACTGGATGACCTCGTGAGGTCCCTTCCAACCCTATTGTTCTATGATTCTAGACGGGGGCTCCCCTCAAAGCCTGTGATGATCCCGCCAGGTGTGCCAGGGCTGATCTCTTGGAATGGGGGTAGAAGGGCCTGATCAGAAACTAGCCCTGGCTGGGATCCCAAGACCTAGCAGGGCTGAGAGCTGGGGTGAGGCAAGGCCGACAGAGGGAACCGGGGCGTCTATATCACAGCAACCAAGTGACTCTGTCTGAGCTATCAGAGACAGGAAATCACGCCAAATCCTTTGACACATGGCAGGAGTCACCGCACTTGGGGGGGAGCACACAGCCCCACGCTGGAAAGGCCTCCAGCCATGGTTTCCCCTCGCCCCATAACGGGTCTGGCTTCCCCCCCCCCCCCATTTTCCCTGGGCCAGAATCATGGTTACCTGCTCAGAACTCAGGTCATATCTGCCCTGGGGATTTACAGCCATTGTCTCAACTCCACAGAGGACAGGTAAAGCCCCTATGCTGTGAGTTGCGCAGCTAGCCATGGATCTGAGCAGGAGTGAGCTTTCCCCAGCACAAGCAGCATGTCAGCACCGTGGGTTTACACTGGGGCAGCTAAGATATGTGGTGCCCAATGTGCTTGCAGGAGATCTCTTTATCCTGTCTCTGGCCTCCTCCCGCTGGCAGGCCAGCCCTCAACAACTAGAGCTTCCCAGACAGCACTCTGTGCAGACTCTCTGCCTGGGAAGCGCAACCCTTAAAGGCACAGCCCTTCCAGTGAGACCCATTGACGGCTGAAACTCTGAGCATAGACAAGGAAGCCCCTCTTTCTCTGCGCGGGGGTTTCAGATACGGATTTTAAAAGAATGTATTTTAGGCTTGGTCTATACTAGAGGGTTTTGTTGATAAAAGCTGACTTTTGTCAGCAAGATAGTGCTGGGGTACACACTGCAGTTGCCCCCCCCAAAAAAAACACTGCCCTGTTTTTTCGACAAAATAAAGCCACCTCAATGAGAGGCGTACGGCTTTTGTTCGCATAACTGCGTCCCCTTATATCGGCATGGGGCTATCGCTCTTGTCAATTTCATTGTTCCACTGACAAGAAAGTCTAAGCCTGGAGCAGCTGGTTCCTACTCCAAATCCCAGGCGGCTTGACTGCCTCTCGTGACCGGGGCAGCCGCAGGTGGCTGGATCCCCGCTTCCATGGCGGCTTCTCCCCCTCATTTCCAACCAGAGCCAGGCAGCCATGAAATTGACAAGGCTGCCTGGCTCTTGATGGGGAGCTGGGTGGGGGAGACAGCTGTACCCCATTGCTCAGGAGGTGAAGCCCTGGGCTGCTTCCCCCTGAGGACAGGGAGAAAGGAAGCCCTTGGCGATCAGGGGGAGAAGCCTGGCTGGCTCTTGGAAGGAACAGGGAGCGAGTGGGTGGGGGGCCCCCGAGAGAGCCAGCCTGTGGGGCTCCCAGCAGGGAGCTCTAAGCCAGTCTCTCAGCTCATTGCCCCTCTCTGGTCGGCAGTGTGGGCATCAGTGACCACAGTAATTTTGTCTATATATGTTCTGTCAACTTCATGTCTGAGTGTGGACAAAGTCTTAGTTCCAGTCCCAGCTGTTCTTGTCTAAGAACAGATGGGGGGCAGAGAAGGGGGAGCTAATCTTTCTGCCAGGCCGAGATAAGCTGAACAGTGCTTTAGTTACCTCCAGTCGCCTGCGACAGCCAAGGGTGCCATTAACTCCCTGGTCTCCACAAAGTAACGGAGGCAGGGAGTTCTAGTGACCAGCCCAGCCAGCCAGGGAATTCCTGGCTCCTTGCCCCTACTCTCCTGCATGCCCTGGGGCCTGTAGGTGTAAGGCACACAGCACAGCGCAGCCCCTGGCCGGGCCGGCATGAGGGTTTCGGGAACGGTCCTGCCTGGAGCGCTGGTGGAGACAGGGCCCACGTAGCAGATGTCCCAAAACCCGCTAGTGCAGGCACTTCAACAGGAAACTCCCTCACCCCCGGCTGGCTGTTCTGCAAGAGGCGAGAGTTGCATCACAGCTCCCCTCACTGCTCCAGACAGGGGTTGCTGAAACGCCAAGACCTGCTTAGTCACCCTGTCAGCATCACAAGTCGCGGCACATCCCATCAGGAGCGGCCTGGGGCGCTCAGATCCCCTCTCTGAGCTGTTTAGCCCTGCCTGGAAGGACAAACCATCCCCTGTGAAGCACCTAGCGCAGGGCTCACCCCACCCCAGCAATGGGTGAAAAGACACCCCCCCAAGTGACGCGTACTATGTGGAATATTTATGCCAATCAGAGCGCTCTCCTGTCGGCATACAGTGTTTTCGCCGACGGCACAGCTGCCAGGGCACTTTGAGCACACACCCGCCTTCGTGCAATGACCCACAGCGGCCAACAGACAAACGCCACCGTTGGCAATGGGGAATTGAATCCACGACCCCAGCGCTGGGAGCAGGGGCCCCACCACTTGAGGTAAAGGAGCAGTTCCGTTAGCTGTAACTTAGTAGTAGGTTGTCGCAGGTTCTGGGCACATCACACGCACTAAGCCTGTGTAATACCTTCCCCTGGCTCTCGGCATGGGACTTCTCTGGTTCTACCAGCCATACCCCCCCTTCGTACCTTGCTGCTGGCACACGCTGTTCCCCGATCATAGTCTCTGTGCCCGGCCTTCTTGTCCAGCTTGAGCCACAGGGCCTTGGCATTCCAGTAGTTGAGGCAGGACTTGAGCTTTTGGTAGAACTGCAGCTGGCCCTTGTGCTCCAGGGCCAGCTGTTTGCACAAGGCTTGGAAGCTGCCCAGCACCCCCTCACACTGGTTGGCACGGAGGAAGGTTTCGAAAAGGGAGTGAGCCGGGTTACTCTGTTCCCCATCCTGGCGGTTCATCCTTGACACTCAGGGTCAAGAAGGGCGTCTGGAAAAGAGGGAGCAAAATACAGATTGAGCAAGTGAGATGCTGCAGAGAATCCACCTCCCAAACAATCCCCATTTCACTGACGCTCCCCCAAGACCTGGCACCGGGGAGGGGAAACCAGGAGCAGGGGATTCCTGTAGCAGATTGGACCACATAGCCCAGTCTGCTGCCACGGGACAGCCAGCACCTTGTGTTGCAATGAAAGGCATGTCTCCACCAAAACCCACTACGTACCAAGCTAATTGTCCAATTATAATGGAGCCCCACTTAAGCCACCAGCAGGATTAGAATCCAGGACACGCAGAGCTAAAACCACGAGCGTTTACTGCTTGTGCCAAAAGATTAAGACCTAATACAGCCCTCAGATATGTTATGTGTCACAGCTTACACACAGAGAGGTTGGATGTAAACATCAAACACGCTGCCGGAAGGTTGCAACAGAACACTGGTTTTTATTCTTAGAATCCAAAAAAATAACACGCAGTAACAAAAACCAGAAAGAAACCAAAGAAGTTGCTCTCTAAGGCAGTGAGGCACAACTCACCCCACATTGTTCATTTCTATGCTGGTTCTTTCCAGACTGACTCATTTCTGGATTGTGTGCTTTGCTACAGAGCCTTGGGCCTGAGAGCAGGGCCAGGAACCCCTATCTCCTAAAGTGATATCCTGCATATCCTCTTCTTCCCACAGCAGGGAGTTCCACTGGTTGCTTGAGAACAGTTGCCCATGGGCTAACAGCACCAGGCTGCTCTGAGGGAAGAGGCAGTCAGTCAGCGTGGACTGTGTGTCTTTCTCCCCACCCAGAGGAAAAAAAGAGCAGAAAACTTGGCAGTGAAGAGACCTGAAAGGCAAGTAAGCGAGCATGGCATTTGGCTAATGCAGGGAGGGAACGGAACATTGCCCTAACGGCACTTTCCTTGTCTTGGTCCTGAACCACGGACAGAGTTGTCAGCCGCTGATCAAACCGGGCCCAGTAATGAACTCTCCGAGGGTGCTACGTGTCAGAGCCATGCATTCACAGCGCAGGACTGAAGTAGCAAAGCAGGAACTGCAAGACAGATTTGAGGTGCAGAGAGCACTGTGGGTGGGAGCCTGGGGCAGCAAGTGGAGGGCATTGGGGATGTATTTGAGCAATGCCTCGTCACCCTGCACTTAGTTCTGCGCTAGCAGCAGCTAACGTAAGAGCAGAGTGTGTACGGCAAAGAATGCTCAGATCTGGTGCAGAGCATGGCTCCCAGAGCCACATTTAGGTGCCTGAATCCCAGAGAGCCACACGTCCCAGCAACATCCTTGGGAGCTGAAGATGCTCAGCCCTTGTGGAAATCAGGCCAGTTCAATTCAATGGATTTAGGATCCAAGTGTCAAAGTTCGGGCCCAAGAATGTAGTAATCATCCCCTTGTGCAAGTGTGATGTCAGGGGGACGGACTGGAAGTCAGCTTTGGTGATGAGCAATTTCCTGTGTGCAATGGGCACCTGAAACACACACAGTGGGTCTGGCGAGTTTCGTAGCCTTTTCCTGTGACATTAGCAGACACCCGTCTTCCTTCCTCTATATACTATCGGTGTGGGGAATGCAGGAGGGTTCCCTGCCAGGGAGGGGCCCTAGGCAGCCACGTCAATTTGTTAGTGGGTGCGGTGTGAACTGGGACTATTTGCAGCCCCAGAAATCATCAGTCTTGCAAAAGCCTATGTGGATCCTCTCAGTCTGCATGATCTACTGCATCCAAGTGGGAAGGAGATGGCTCCCGCACCACAGGGGCTAAAGATATTGTGTGTGCACAGCTAGTGGCCTAGCCATCTGGATGTTAACAAGAGGGCACAGCCCCGCCTTTACTATCTAAACAGTGGGGAGGGTTTATGCCCCACTGATTCCCAGGACACAGGAGACTGCCAAACACAGGGCGGGGCAAAGATTAGCAAAGAGCAGAGGTGTCTGAATCTGGAAACTGGATGGCTGTGGTTAGACTAAGTGATTTTGCCAAAGCCGCTTTGTGCTGCCCACA
This sequence comes from Pelusios castaneus, assembly GCA_007922175.1. Lineage (NCBI taxonomy): Eukaryota > Metazoa > Chordata > Testudines > Pelomedusidae > Pelusios > Pelusios castaneus. The sequence continues at coordinate 997,468 of ML686211.1, forward strand.
TCGGACCAGTACAGGTCACCGCCTCTTTCCACTGAGTCACTGGGAGTTTTGTCATTGACTTCAATGGGATCAAGACTCTTCCCCCCTCTCCAGCACCTTCTGTTTAGTCCATGTCTGTACTTGACCTAAACAGCCACCAATTTAGCTGCACTGGTGCAAATCCCCTGTAGAGACAGGTTCTTACCCACAGTTTGCCCTAGTGCAGCTTCCCAGGGTTTCAAGCAGGGGCAGAGCTCCACCGACGCAAATAGCAGCTTTAGTGTGGGAAACCTGGCAAGGCCCCATTGCTGCCAAGGCCTTTGTTTAGAATTAACTCCTGCGCTGGGCGTTATGTTTCACAGCATACAAAATAAATAAATAAAGCTGTTAGTCTTTAAGGCTATGTCTACACTGGCAAGTTAGTTCAAATTAAGGAGGCTTAATTCAAACTAACTAAAGCCATGGCTACACTAGGTTTTAGTTAGTTCGAATTAAGGGCCTCCTTAATTCAAACGAATAAGTTCGAACAGGGTATTCGAACTAAGGGGTTAATTCGAACTAACTAGTTCGAATTAGCCAATGTGGCCATGTTCATTCGAACTAATTTCATGAATGGCACTTGCTTAGTTCGAACTAACTTTTTCTAGTTCGAATTAAGCTAATTCAAACTAACTAAAATTAGTTCGAATGAGTTCGTTTGAACTAACTCATTCGAACTAATTTTAGCAAGTGTAGACATAGCCTAAAAGTGCCACAGGACTCTGTTGTTTAGCATACAAACAGTGAAACTGGATACAAACCGTAACATGCTTTTGCTGGAAGGCTCCAGCGTAACACTGCTTTTTTTCTTAGACTCCAGAACATGCACGAACCCAAACCAGAGAGAAACAAAGCAGGCTGCTCCCCAAACACAAGTCACAACTCACCCCACCTTACTGTGGGCTGGCTACAAACTGATGCCACAGCAGGTTCTTTACGAAAAAGACCCTCTTTCCCCACCATCCCCACTACCCCCGGCCTCTAGCCTGCAAGAAGGGCTAAGGAAAGGCCCTCCCTCCCCTCTTAAAATGTTGTGTGCTCTCTCCTACCTGAGACACCAACTCACTGGCAGATAAGTTCCAATTCCAAGATCTTTTATCGTAGGTGAGACAATAATCACAAAGCACGCAGCACTGTTTCTGGATCTTTTGCTAAAGCCTCCAGCCAAGGAATGCCTGTATTTGACTTGCAAATTACACAGACTTGGAGTGGAGCCAACAAGCATGTGAGAGGGACAGCAATCAGAATACAAATTAAGAGACTTCTCCCAGTAAAACAAACCAGAATGGACTGACCCAGATCCTTCCACTGCCATTCCTCTCCACTGAGTGTAGGGAGTAAAAGGTCTCATCTCTCAAAATTATTATTATTCGAACACTTGTTTCATAGTAATGCCTACAGGCTACATTGTGCTAGGCGCTGTACAAACCTAAGTGACAATCCCTACCCCAGAGAGCCAACAGTCTAAAATGAAAGTGTTTCTGGGGTGAAACACGGAATTGCCTCACAGCACATTGCAACACAGCACAAAACTTTGGGACAGTGGGGAAGGAATCAGGATCCAGTTAAGGTACCATGTTTACAGGAGGGACTTTTAAAGTCTTTTTATAGGTCAACAGCGCCAGCCAGTAATGAAGTGCTCACTATTAATTTTTTTAAGCCAGGGAACCCAGGGTCATATTCAACATAATTACGTGCTGTTTGGAGCACCCTGAGAGCTCTTGAGGAAAGGTACCCTAGAAATGCAAAGCAATTAGCCACCTCATCCTTGTACCAGCAACAGGCCTGCCAGGAAATCAGCCTCCAGAGGCACTGCATGCCAGCGGAGTAATTGATTAGTATGCATGTGGCTCTTCTGCAGCAGTACTTGGATTGAGCAAAGCAGAGAGAATGTGAGGTTGAGCCTTCCTTGCCTCCAGAATGGAGAATAACTCACATGGGCCTTCAATGATAACCCGTTCTTCTCTGGAAGGAAATCAACTTCCTCTCTCTCTGCAGAACATCCTTGGCTGTCGCAGGCGATCTGGTATGTCAAGATCTAAAGGGGGAGCTGGGTTAGTCTATTGCAGAGAAACAGACAGAGTCCTGGGGCACTTTTACAAACTAACACGTTTATTTATCGCATGAGCTTTCGTGGGATAGGTATAGGTCAAGAGTGCCCTACAGCACTACAGAGATCTGTCCAGGGTCTTACTAGCCTAATCATCACTTTAGTACCTGGTGAAAAGCCCTCAGCAAATAGCAGAGACAAAATTTCAAGAAGCAAAAGCCTTTCGCAAGATAACCAAGAGAGGTTTGATTGCAGCCGTAGCTTGAGGACACAATCATCTGTTAGTGTAACCACAGTAGCAATGTAATATGTGCATGGGAACAAAGGCATTTGGGGCAGACCTTTGTCCTGGTTCTTCTCCCATATCCCCAATCATCAGTTGCCCAGATGAGAAACATCTAGATGCCTGTTCAACTGAGAGCTTGTTTTTTTAACGGGAGGGGTGCGTGTCACTGAATTCTGAAATATCAGGGCCACAGAATCAGAGCTCTGCCCAAGAATGCATGGATTAGTTCTCCGTGAGGTAAGGAAGCAACTGAGGCACAGACAAATTAAGATTCTGGAGGAAGTCTGTGGTAGATCTAGACGAGAAAGCAGTACTTGCCAAATTCCCAGCCCAGTGCCTTTTCCACAAGAACAGCATTTCCCCGTGCCATGGTATTTAAGCAAAAGAAATGATCATTAGCTGGGACCCATCTATCTGTACAGTGGAAACCATCAAGCATGCACTCTAGATTCTGTAGCATCAGGCAGTGCATACTTGAGCAATTATATCACCTCCCTGGAGACACTGCGTCATGAGGCCAACGGCAAAGAGAGCAGCCAGCCAGCATATTTGGTAGCTATCATGAAATGCATTTCCTGTTGTGGATTGTCGCTGTTATGAAATGCAATTTACAACACACACAAAAATAAAACAAACAAGGAGACCGGTGGCACTTTTAAAGACTAACACATTTATTTATCGCTTGAGCTTCCGTGGGAGAAAATCCCACTTCTTCAGATGCTTGAAGATGGAGAACTTACGGAATGTCTGTAAGTTCCCCATCTTCAAAGCATCTGATGAAGTGGGAGTTTCTCCCATGAAAGCTCATGCGATAAGTACATTTGTTAGTCTTTAAAAGTGCCACAGGACTCCTTGTTTGTTTGGCTGAACTAGACTAACGCGGCCACCTCTTTGGAACAAAAATAAAACAATCAGCTGCCAAGAAGTGATGGGGAAACCTAATCACTCAGTCCAATTAAAACCACAGCAGCCACGCACTGTTGTTACCCACCCCCGCTTGTCACTTTGCCACAAACAGCACAGTTGGTTTCTGAGGATTAAGGACTATCTGGAGCTAGCTAGTTCTCCGCTGCATCTCTGGCCATCAGCTCCGTTCAACCGGACAGTAATTGCCAGAAAGTGAAGGGCTGCAAAAGTTGAACAATACAATAGGACTATGGACTGCACAAGAAAAGCACAATGGAAAAGGTCAGATGGAAAACTGACAGTGAACGTGCCATGAAGCCCGGCATAAGCAGAACCTCCGCAGTGAACAAGGCTGGATCAGAGTCACCGAATGTCACACTCCCCATCCCAAAGACAGGCAAGATGGGCCATGCAGAGGAACAATTGCTTCTGGTGCCACTGCTTTGCTTTTCCACTTACGTCTCCGGGACAGCTCGGGTCGCCATCGGAAAGAGTTGTGCATGATTCAAGGCTGTGCTGTGTCTATCACTCCCCTCTTTTGTTGTGGTTATTATAATAAACATGGGAAAAGGGCTGTTCTGGCAAGCCTCGAAGAAGAAATGACGGATTTTATTATTAGCTTTGACTCACTCCTCTTAGGCCTCGTGGAAGAAGTTGTGAAAGGTTTTTCAGGGATGCTGAGCACACCATGGTGTCTACTATTTTTAGTGGGCTTTGTGTCAGGCCCTTGGACTTTCAGATGCTTAGGCTGAAAGGCTGTATGGTCCAGTGGGTAGAGCACTATGGCGGAACACAAGAGAATATGCTTCTAATCAGAGCTCTGTCAACTACCTTGTCTTATCCTTTGAGTGTCTCATCTATTTAGAGCAGGGCGCATCCCTTACGGGGTGTGGGTACAGCGCCTAGCGCCATAGGACCCTAATCTTCACTGGGGCCCTCTGGGTAACAATTAACACCTCTGAAAACCAGGCTGAGTTGTTCGCTGGGATTCGAAGGGAGAGGGCACGGTGGTTTGTCAGCTATAAAAAAATTGTCGAGAAGTACAAATAATCATTAGAAGGTGGAAGAGGACAGTGAAAGCCTCATAGCGGATGGAGGCTTTGAGTGACCCAGATGGAAAATGTGCTTTCAAATCTACTGCTCTGCTGTGTAAATCTGGGAGCGTTTTTTATAGTCATTCCACAGTAAATGACTTCAGACCAGGAGGGTTTCAGACTACCCTGTGTTCTGCCAGGATATTGCCACCCTTTCCCCAACTCCTTGGGTACATCTGCACTCAAGCCAGAGGTGTAATTTCTGGTGTGGGTAGAGGTATGCTAACACGCTTAAAACATATATGTAGTTACGGCGGTGTGAGCACTGGCTGCCTGTTAATGAACCTTCATAACCTGTGAATGAGGGACCATCCCTACTGTAATGGTAGACAAGCAATGCCACGGATCAAATGAATGCCCGGTGGGCATTACTATTTCTTATATGCGTTGCATAGAACCCCAGAGCCCCAGTCGCAGAGCAGACCCTATTGTGCTAGGCTCTGTACAAAGGTTCCCTGACTGTCAGTCCACTGCTGTCACCAATACACTATGCTTCTCAGCCAGAATCAAGAAGAGAACGCTTCAAGGCACGTTAGAGAAACCAGTGGGCTCTATCTCCATTTCACAGATGGAAATAGTGAGAGAGACAGGACTTGTCCAAATCTACACAGCAGGTGCCAGTAATGGAACCCAGAGTCCCATGCATTAACCACTAGACTGCACTGTCTCCCACATGACACCTCGACTCCCCCTCTAAGTCACGAATTCTGAAGTTCTATATGAGAGGCCGGATTGGTAATACCGCCTGCTATTAAGGATGCCTGCCACTTCCCATTAGAAGACCCTGTTTTCAATTGCATATACCTTTGCCAAACTTTAACCGTTTGGACTGAAATTTTCTATGCCTAGTATCTGCTTCGGGCTGAAGTTTTTTTGAAAATGTCAGCCAAAACAGACAAGGCTAGGGCCAAATACATTATCTTGCCCATGTTGAAAAATTCTGGTTCCCCTTTCTTTGAAAAATCCTAACTCCTCCACACTTTGGCACAAGGACTTTCAATTTGGCGGTGGGGACTGTGCGTTAGGGAAACGCTTTTGTCAATCCCAGGGAAAATCTGCCCTAATTTGGTCCAGTTATAAGCTTTTGAAAAATCACAGTTCACACATATTCAACACAATGTCATACACTCCCGTGCATTTAATTTCCTCCCATTCTGTAAGTTTCCCATCTTCAAAGCATCTGACGAAGTGGGATTTTCTCCCACGAAATCTCATGTGATAAATAAATCGATTAGTCATTAAAAGTGCCACAGGACTCTGTTGTTTTGCTACAACAGACTAACACGGCTACCCCTTTGGAATTTCTCAGATTTTAGCAGCTTAATTCTTTGACGATTCTGCACAAACAGAGCATGTTGCAGCCTGGGACTGAGTAGGACTTTCACGGTTATTGCAGCTCTGGGCTGTTTTGGGCCATGCCAGGTCTGGATCTGGGCCCCTGAATTGAAAGCAGGGAGCCTGTCTCTTCTGGGTTCTTATTGCCCCTCAGTTGGGCCCAGGCAGCTTGGAGGAGGCATGCCAGACATGAATTCATAGGGAACAAGAGCTGGACCTGGGAAAGTGGAGGGCAAAGGGTGGATATAGATTTGGGCAAAATCCAGGGAGGGTCTGAGAATGGAGCTGGCCGAGGGCTGGAAAGGGCACAGCGTGAGAACGGGAAACTGGGACTGGCTGGCTGAAGTTTTACGGAAGGCCACAGCCCATTCCCAGTCCAGTCCGAAGCAGCAACAACTCACAAAGTCTATACCCACACTCCGCTCCCCCACACCAGAACCTCAAGCTGCCCTAGGAAGACTGGGGAGCTCCAGAAAAAACAACAGGCTGTATGACAGCTGCCTCCCTCCACCCCACTCAGCAGCAGGGACACAAGCGGAAGTCAGGCCCAAGGCAGGGTGCCCTGCAGTTCTGCACATCTGTGGAACTCTCCCAGCTGGGGGTGTCCTTAGAGTCAGAGTGGGAACCAACTGATAAATATAACAGTAATAAGTCACCAGAACCAGATGGATTCCACCCAAGAGTTCTGCAGGAACTCAAATGTGAAATTGCAGAACTTCTGACTGTGGTATGTAATCTAGCATTTAAATCAGCTTCTCTAGCAGATGACTGGAGGAAAGCGACTGGGAGGCCAATTTTTAAGAAAAGCTCCAGAGGTGATGCCAGCAATTACAGGCCGGCAAGTCTAACTTCAGTACCAGGGTTGAAATGATAGTAAAGAACAGAATTATTAGACACCTAGATGAACATGGTTTGTTAGGAAGAGTCAACATGGCTTTTGTAAAGGGAAATTGCCTCACCAATCTACTAGAATTCTTAGAGGGGTTCAACAAGCATGTGGACGAGGGTGATCCAGTGGACATAATGTACTTAGGTTTTCAGAAAGCCTTTGACAAGGTCACTAACCAAAGGCTCTTAAGCAAAATAAGCTGCCCTGGGGTAAGAGGGAAGGGCCTCTCCTGGATCAGTAACTGGTTAAAAGATAGGAAACGAAGGGTAGGAAAAACTAGCACGTTTTCAGAATGGAGAGAGGTAAATAGTGGTGTCCCCAAGAGATGAATTGGGACCGATACTGTTCAACATCTTCGTAAGTGATCTGGAAAAAAGGGGTAAATAGTGAGGTGGCAAAATTTGCAGATGATACAAAACTACTCAAGATAGTTAAGTCCAAATCTGACTGTAAAAAGTTACACGGGATTTCAGAAAACTGGGTGACTGGACAACAAAAAGGCAGATGAAATTCACTGTTGATAAATACAAAGTAATGTACATTGGAAAACATAATCCCAACTACACTTATAAAATGATGGGATCTAAATTAACTGTTACCCCTCAAGAAAGAGATCTGGGAATCTTTGGGGATAGTTCTCCAAAAACATCCACTCACTGTGCAGCAGCAGTCAAAAAAGAATGTCGGGAACCATTAGGAAAGGGATAGATAATAAAACAGGAAATATATTGCCTCTTTATAAATCCATAGTACGCCAACTTCTTGAATCCTGCATGCAGATCTGGTAGCCCGATCACAAAAAAGATTACATTGAAGTTAAAGACAAGGTGCAGAAAAGGACAACAAAAATGATTAGGGTTAGGGAACTGCCTCCGTATGGGAAGAGATTAATAAGATTGGGCTTTTTCAGCTTGCAAAAGTGATGACTAAGGGTGGATATGATGGATGTCTATAAAATCGTGACTGGTGTGGAGAAAGGGAATAAGGAAGTGCTGTTTACTACTTGTAACACAAGAACCAGGAGACGCCAAATGAAATTAATAGCCCCTAGTCGTGTTTGCCAGAATCTAAAAATGGGCAACTAGGGTTGGATCACTTTATGATCACCTGTTCTGTTCACTCCCCCAGAAGCACCTGACATTGTTTACGCCGTTGGAAGACAGGAGACTAGGCTGGATGGACCAGGGGTCTGGCCCAGTATGGCCGTTCTTATATTCTCCCTTGCTTGATTGTTCCCAGGGGCTTTTTAATCACAAGGTGTCCTTCGTCATATGGACGTAGAAATGAAGGGGTCCATCTGCCTTATGAGCCGTCTCCAGGCTGCTGGGAACTAGAGATACCCTGTGGCTTGCGGCCCAAGTTAATATTTCATAGCTGGATACTCTCAGTACTGCCAGGAAGCTGCAGGAGCTTTGGTGAGACGCTGGAACACCACACAACTTCTCGCACTCATTTCCCCTTCGCCCCGGAGCTCCCAGGAGGCATTCTAGGTGCGGCAAAGGCCAGTCCTGTCTCTCCTTTTTCTAGAACCTGACCCTCCATCTGTTACTGTTAGACACCAGCAGGAAAGAGCGCAGCCCCCTGCCCATTTCGTGGCTGGAGCCATGCTAGGCGTGTTCACCCAGGGCTGGCTATAGCTGGTGAAACAGCAGCAGATGGAGACGTGCTTTATAGCAAGGTGGGAGTCAACTTGTGGGTCAGGCTACCGAATCCCCCGAAGCGCATGGTGCCAGGCACAATCTGCCTGGCCCTCGAGGAGGGAGACCAGGGGGAACTCTGAACCTTAGCCCAGGTACGTGCCAGCAAAGGAGCAGTTTTATCATGCTTCAGGGCAAAGTCTAGCCCACAGCCTCAGGGGCTGAGCAAAGTGAAAGAGGTGTTAGATTCAGCTTCTCACCTGGGCTGGAGAGGGACAGATGCCCACAGCTGTAGCCTCAGTTCATTGAAACCAAGGAGAGTGGAGGGGTCTCACAGGAAAAGGACTCCAGGACAAAGCCATGTTCCATGCTCCAAGGGGAGAGGAAAAGCAAAGAAGAAATAGCTCCCCTTACACTCCCTAAACACTGGATGTATTTGTTGGGGAGAGAAAATGAGCCTTCACCCCTGAGAAGAGGAGGCTGGGGACTCATCTCCTCCACTGGGAAAATATTCCCTTTTCCTGGGGGAGCAGATGGCAAGTGAGAAGGAGGACAAATGCCTCTCCCGCTGGCAGGCAGGGTGGGGAGGGGAGACTGGAAAGAACCTCTGCCCCCTCCCCACACACAGGAATGGGGAGGGGATTGCAGGACATGCAGGGGAAGAAGTGAAGGGTCCTGCTCCTCTAAGAGAAGACCTGGTTCCCTGAGAGAGAGAGAGGATCCATTTCTGGGGGTGGGGAGAGGCAGAGTGTGTGGGGTGGGGGAGTACCCGGAGGCTATTCCCCCCTCCACACACACAAGAGAACAAGGCTGGCTCCTGTCGAAGGGATGCTGGGAAGGGCGCGCTGCCCTCTGGAAGCCAGGCATCCCACTGGATGACCTTACCAAGACAGGGAGAGACAAAAGTCAGCCCCATACAGGAAAGGCTCCCCCGGAGAATGTGGGCATCAGCCCGTGGGCAGAGTCCAGCCACTTAAACAGTTGCACAGATCCCTCCACCCGGCCGTGACATTCCTCTCCCACCCACCCGTCCCCACGAGGGGGTGACGGCAGCACGTCTCCATGGCCTGGCACATGCCCAAGCTGGGCGGGGTGCTATGGAGTTACACACACTGGCGAGTCATTCTCCATGGGAGGGAAAACACACTGAGCTGGGCTTCCAGGGGTGGCAGAGAGGAGGTGACAGGAAAGGTGCTCAGCCTCCCTGTACCTCACTCCTGCCTGCTATGCGGAGCAGGGCGAGGGCCTCTGAAAGGAGCTGGGGAGGCATTAGGAACAACACACACTCTGACACTGCCACACTGACCTGCTCCCTTTGTACAAATGTCCCCGCCAGGTTCAGAGCAGGTCCCAGGAGTCCCCAGGGCTGCAGGCACTCAGCTCACAGCTGTGGGAAGCTTTCCCAAGAGCCTGCTCCAACTCTTCTCAGTATCTGCTGGCGGGTAGCCACAGCCCTGCCGTTAGTTCCCCCATCCCACCCTGGCAGCCATCCACAGGCACAGAAGTACAGCCAGGAGCTGCCTGGATCTCTCCTGGCTGCAAGCGGCAGGAATCTAAAAACCCATCTCAAAGCCCCAACCCCAAAGTCGACTTACACGCAGAAGTGCCTGGAGAGCTGGAAGCCCCCGTCTGCCACTGGCCTGCCAGGGGGACAGAGGAGGTGCATGGGCCGGCTTGGAGATCCCGGCACCCAGTGTCAACCCTGAGCTTGCTTCCTGCCTGCAGTGACTGGGCAGGGCAGGCTGCGTAGTAGGAGGTGAGTGTGAGAGTCTCGGCTCCGATGAAAAAGCAGGAAATTGAGATTAAAACCATTCTCCGCTTCCTGCTAGGTGCAGTAGCCAGCGGTCCTATTACTGAGCTGTACAGCTGCCAAGGTCTTGTCCCCATGCAGCCCTGGGGCTAAGAGGGATGGAAAAACCAGCTGCGCGGAGAGCATGCCCCCAGGAATCAGCAAACAAGGAGGTGGGGAGCAGCTGAGACAGTGAAGCCATTGCCAGGAGCATCCTCATGTTGCAGGGTGCCTGTGAGGGGCTGGGGAAGGGCCGGCCAGGGTCCTGTCCCCTTTAACCTTTGTGCTCTCTAAACAGACAGCAGCAGTCTACAGCTCCCCTCACAGCGTCTCATGGGAGATTGGGACAACTCAGCCCCTCTCCACACAGCACCCGAGAGGCAGTCAATAGACCTGTGTGACTGATGGGGAAACTGAGGCACAAAACCGTTAAGTGACTTGTCTAAGATCGCACAGCGAGGCAGGGACAGATGGGAACAGAGGGTTCCTGACTCCCACTACAACCAGAACAATTAGACCACACTCCCCTCCTGGGGCTGGGCAGAGAATGTCAGAGCCCTGCGCCTCAGTCCCCTTCAATAGCTGTTATACCAGACTCCACACCCAGAGCCAGGCGTATGACCCCAGTTTCTGGACCAGACCTGGTGAAAAAATGTTTTGTATAAGATTGCAAAAATTTTCAATAGTGTATCTGATCTGCGGCATTCAGAACGGACCAACTCCCATATTTATTTATTTATTTTCACAAAATGTTTATAGAGTCGGCTCTCAGCTTGCTGGAAAGTCAATTTTCAACACAGGAAAGATTTTGACAACTGTTTCAATAATGGTTTGGGTGAAAAATGTTTCAGTTTCACAGCCCTTCCTCCCCCCCCTCCTCCCTCCAAAAAAGACAAAATCTTTTTTTCCCCCTTAAAAAAAAAGAGGTGGAAGCTTTTATTTTTTTGGAAGAACAATTTTTTCTTTGAAAACATCTGACTAGTTGGCGTCCCAACTGGGCATAACAACTGCTCTAACTATTAGACACCACTTCCTCCCACAGCTGGGAATAGAAGCCAGGAGCCCTGATTCCCAGGCCCCTGCTCCAGCCAGCTGGTTGGGGGGTGGGGGGGGGTAGCTAGCAGGCATCTAGATAAGAAAAAGACCTGAATATCAGGACTGCCCCAATAACACCCTAAAGGACGCCCCCACACATATTCACTGGGGCATCAGCTGCTCAGTAAAACCACAGCTCCATGGGCCCTGAGAATGGGCAGGGTCCTGATACGAAGGAAACAGGATTCCCTGGAGGAATAGAGTATCTCCCATAAAGGGTCACAAAAAGCCCAGCATGCTGGTGCTCGGGTCTGTGGAAACCCTTTACCCCACCCACCCCTTCTAGTCTTTGTGGGCTTCAGGAAGAGTCAGCTTGTGGCACTGTGACCCCTGTAATCATGCCCAAGGGCAGACAGCCCTTGGCAGCTGCACCCAGGCCTCAGGCGAAGCGAGCAGAACATGGCACTATATGGACACCTCCCACCTGGGACCTCCCTGGCTGTACTTCACCCTCCCATTGTGCTCAGAGCCCCTCTTTGGACACCCGGGGTTTATCATGGCTGAGGACCCTTTGCTGTGACATTCTCCCCACACTGTGGGACCTGGACTGGCCCTGCTGAAATCAGTGGGAATTGCACAGCTGAGGCCCTCAGGCAGCCCGCTTGTCCCATGGCATGGGATCGAACAGTAGATAAGAGGAAGGCAGCCCCACAACTCCTAACATGGCAGACCCCAGAAAGGGGGTGACTCCGGCTAGCATGCAGGGCACCATCCACCATAATACATCCCCCTAACTGTCAAAGCTGGGTGTAAGGGCAAACAGGGCTTTGCTACACAGCATTTCCAAAGGGACAGGGACTGGAGAGCATCCCCAGCTACCTCCCACCTTCGTCCCTGCACCTAGCCGCAACCTTTATCTCCCTCACTCTGGGCTCCCTGCCATGTCCAGCCTGATTACCAATGTCTCCCACGCCAAGCGCCCCACTTCACATCGCTCCTTGAAGCCAGCCTTCCCTTTATTAGTAGTAATACCGGAAGAGTCTGGGATCAGCCAGTCCCTCCCAAAGAGCTTCTGTTCTAAACAGAGAATGGGATCAAAAGCCAGGTGGGAAGACAAAGGTGGGACAAAGGCCAACAGCCTGCCTAGGCACATGCTGGGCACAAAACCCAGCGTTCCTGACTGCCTGTGAGATGCTCTGCTCACTGAGCTTCACTCTTTCCCATGTCCCTCCCGTCTCCCGGCCTATTACACTCCTGAGTGGTGTGCATTTGCCAAGCAGAGATGCTTTAGCAGAAGGGGAGACAGCTCCCCCAAGTTGTAAAACAGAGTTACATTTGTCACCCCCCCACTCCAAGACATAACAAGGATCAGCAATGCCTCATTATAGCAACAGGGCTGGAAAAAACCAAGGGTGTTGCTATTCCCCAGCAGCTGGTCCCTGCCTGCCTCTGCAGCAGCCCTGCTGGGTGCATTTTTATAGGTGTGCATTAAACTTTAAGGTGCCTGTTTATAGAGCTGAAGGGCAGGGATCCGTTCTCTGTCTGAGATTTCCACATTATAAGGAGGGTGGGAGGGGCAGGTATGTTATACTTGTATAGGACCTGGCTGGGTGTGCTGCTGAATAACCCCACTGATGCAACTCATGGGCTTCCCAGCACTAAATAACGCACGGCCAGGAAATGGAATTGAAGAGGACTTACAATGACGACTAAATCTCCCCATCTGTTTAAATCCTCAGGGATCCCTTCCTTCCACACAAGCAAGACCGACCTTCCTCTGAGCAGAAGCTGCTCCTATCCCACTGGGGGGAGGCAGCTAGCAGGCAGATGTGGCCAAATGCCTTGGAGTGGAGACACATGGGGAAGGTTGACTGGCAGTCAGGTGACCTAGCTTTACCTCTGTATTGCCATAGCAAAGGCTGGAGAGCAGAGTGCAGGCAGCTGGGCCCAGCCTAGCTCTGGGGCTGACACCCAATGCCTGGGTTTCTCATTCATTTCCTGCTGGAGTTGCTAAAGTCCCCAGGGGCCGCTATAGCAAATTCCCCCTTCATGCCCATACCCCTGATTACATGCTTTAGGGGGGCAGGGAGTGCCACTTTCACTCTGTGATGCTGCCAGCCCTGGGCCAACATCAAGCACAGTGGCAGGGGGGTCTTGGTGCAGACCTGGAGTGCCCAGCTTACACTCAAGCAAGCAGCTGATCTGCATGAAACTTGCCCCTGCACCTTCACTCTAGACCCCTTCTGCCAACAGCTCAGCAAGGAGCCCATCTGGACCTGGGGCCTAGCATGCGTGCAGGTGCTGAGCAGTTTCTTGAGAGAAGGCACTCTGCTAAAATAGCTCCTTTGCACTCCACAGGTGGCAGACCTCTCACTTCCTGTAGCTCAGCACAGGCGGGGCCAAGCCAAGAAGCCACAGCAGCTAAATCTAATGCACAAGGGAGAGGCGAGAAAGTAGGGGAGCCGCTCACTCTGCACCAGCACCTCACCTGTAGCCCCTCATCACAAAGGAGCTCAGAGGCAGGAGCGAGGGTCACATGCTGAGCCCCATTCCAGGTATACAGTGCCCCCCTGCTCCTTTTACATCAATAAACCAACTCCAGAGCAGGCCTTTCTTTCTCCCACCACCTCCAGCCCCCACCTCTTCCACCTACTCATTTTATTATTTTATTTTTAAAAGTGAGCAGCTGTTGCTTTGTGGTGTCTCTGGCGCTGAGTCCTGTGGGTTCACACTAGGAGGCAGGGGGTGGGAGAGGCCACTGTTTTTGGAGCTCTAGAATCCGGCTCAAGCCCAGGCAGGCAATCATCAGAAGCAGCAGCCACAGTAAACCCCAATAGTAACAGGACAGAAAGAACCAAGGAGGGCGGAGCTCTTGCCTGGGTGCTTTGGACCTGCCAAGAAGAAGGTGAGGGTATTTATCAGCCAAGGAGCTGAGCACAGAGAATCCCAGATCTCCTGCCTCTGACACACCGAGCAGCTACCAAAAGCGGATTTATTTAAACCAGACCACAGCTGGGTCTTGCTGCTAGTGCCGTAACAGTTGTTTTCAGACTTTCCTCCTCAGGACCCATTTATGCCCACAACCCAACAATGACATCTGTGAGCAATGCATTCCAGTCTTTTGGTGACGGCAGCAGGGGGTGCCGCGACCCAGTGCCTGAGGGTCTGTGACCCAGTTCTGGGTCCCAACCCTATGGTTGAAAACCACTGACTTAAAGTAAGGCCTGTTCTACAGTAGGAAGTTTTGTTGAGAAAAGTCAGCTTCTGTCCCCAGAACAGTCCTAGCGTGTACACTATACTCCCCTCTTTGCCAACAAAATACACGCAAGGCCAATTGTCGACAAAGCTGAGGAGGCTGCCTCAGTGTGGACTCTCCTTAGAGCACTGGAGAGCTGTCATGCTTGTCAATTTCACTCTGCTAAGGGAACAGTAAAATGGACTAGGAAGTAGCCCTGGGCAGCTGCGCCAAGCTTCTGCTGGAACCCAGGTGAACCTGCAAAGTTCTCTTGTGTGTGACACCAGGAATCTAGGAGGCACTTCATACACACAGACAAGGTGCAAAGACTGCCTCAGCTTCGTGTGTTAGTGTTTGGAGCATGCCAAGCACAGAGGAGCAGTGTATGGTCATTAGAAATCCCCTGGCCCCTGCAGCCGGAACAGATGTTAACCCAGGACCTGGCCAGCTGGGCAACTATATACCGCAGCTTCCAGTGGACTATTCCCTTCCTGTCCTAAACTGGCAGCATGTTATGTGCGGCGGTTAGCCAGCTGCTGTGTCCCACCCTCAGCGTGGCCACAGTTCAGCAGTGGATGAAGGAATTTCTCTGCATACAGTGCCCCTCGGATATGCAGCAGGACGGGGGCTTGGCAGGCATTACATGGGGCTGAGATGGAGTTAGCTCACGTCAGACTAAGTTGCTCCAGGTCCTCAGTTAGCCCCCCACTGTCCGATTCCCTGCTTGGTTCCTCCCTCGTGGGCTGGCAGGTGCTTCCCCTTCTCTGCAGCTCTGGCTCACTCCTGGGGAGGAAACCCAGCAGGGTTGTTACCACCAGTGCCCAGAAAGCCTCAGCACCTCCACTGGTAGCAGGTGCCTCAAAGGAAAAAAAGAACCACAGAGCACACTGAGGTGCGAGTACCTGTCCCATCTAGGCTTGTGTTCCTTCCTGACCCCAGGAGGGATCTGGTACGAGGGAACACATGACTCACCCTTACCCTTCTGCATAGTGGCCTCTGTTCCCACCACACTTGATGCTGGCTGCCCCCTCCTGGCTCCGGTGCAAGGAGCTGGAGGCTGAGTGCAGGATGAAGAACCTGTCAGTGGAGGTCTTCTGAAGGCAGCAGATTTGCCTGGGGAGCAGAGGCGGAATCCAGTGACATCCAGACTGACCAGCCTCGGCCTGTCTGTGCATGAGCCGAGAGATCTACATCTATCATTAACAGTCACATGTTACCTCTCTGCACTAGGGCAGCTTGCCCCCGCCGCCTGCGCTGGCTCCCCCTCGGGCGTTCGTCCACTTTCAGGGCTGGGAAATTGCTGTAGATAAAACCCAAGCGTGATCAACAACGAAGAGCAGGAGAGGAGCCCAGTGTGAGTGGCCAGGCAAGACCACCTGGCTGCATGTCAGCATCTGTGCACATGGGGGTGTCAGGGAGGAGCACGTGGATTGTATGCGGCACCGATGCAGCAGGGTACGTCAGGGAGGGGCACGTGGGCTGCATGACCAAAGAGACAGTTCACGCTAACTTAACCAGCCCAAGCATTTGTGAACAGGCGTGCAGCACGCTGACGGGGCAGGAACATGGCTTTGGCATGCAGCGTGACAGAACATGCAGGTACAACGTGAGCAGACATGATCCCATGCACAGTTTCCCCCCAGCCGGAGCACGGTGGGATTCCTCACCGGTAGCTGCTTCGGAATGACTGCGATGCTGACTCTCCGACGTGCTGACGCCTGGAACAGGAGGAAGGGAAAACTTAGTGTAGAAGCACTTCTGGCCTTCTGCTCCAGGCAGCCAAATGAAATGGGGGTCTAACGCATGCCCCCGCATGGCAGTGCTCCAACTCCACTCAAGGGTCCTGTCCTCCCTTATCCCCCAGCAGCTCCCTTCTTAACCTCCCCAGCTGGCTGGCAGGAGCGGAGCTGTGCAGAGAAGGGATAGGACGTCATTCGTACCAGTCCTGATGCTGTGAGTGCAAGAGTTGGTGCACACCGACCCTCCTCTGGGCTCACTGTGGTTTCACTAATGGGCCTCGCATTTTCAGGTGGAGGGCAAAGATGGCTCTGCCTCCCAGAGAAGATCAAAGGTCAGGTACAGGCCCATGCTGGTCCCTCGTGGCCCCAGGATCTCACGTGGCTACAGCCTCAGGAAAAGCTTTGCAACCGCCCATTGCTTCCTTATACTAACCCATAGAGGTGGCTATCAAGGCTGGGCCTGGCAAGCCCTTGTCACCTCCCACAATCTCCTGAGTTAGAAACAGCCTCCTTTCAGCCGAGTCTCTGACTCGTGCACTGCAAGCTGGATGGCCCTGCCCGAAATGTACTGACCAGCAAGAAGGCCCACAGCACAGGTGTTCCAGCCCCTGACCCGACACGGGGAGATATGCCCACACTGCTTACCTGCTGGAAGGTTCGCATCAGGGGCAGTTTCAATCTCTGCTCCCCATCATCTAAGGAAACAGAGCGGGGGTTGTTCTAAAGGGGGCCTGACTGATCCTCACTCCCTGGGCCACTGGCTCCACCTTGCCACCCACATGCCAGCCTCCCAGTTCCGAAGACTTGCAGTATCCCCAGTAGCTTATGGGGGTGTTTCAGTGGCACAGATGGAGCAGGGGAAAGATCAGGCTGTCATCCGAAAGCTCCATTTGGTTGGATGGTCGCAGCTCAGTAACTCGCAAAGCAAAGAACTGATCAGCCAGGAAACCCTCCAGCTTCCCACCCAAGGAGCTGGGACAGGGAAGCAGAGGAGGAGAAGGGGCTGTAGACACACTGGGTCCAATACACCCCCTGCCTCTGGGCCAAGAGCACCCATCCCACCCTCTGCATTCCCAGCTGTGCTACCTGCCTGCCCACTGTGCCCGGGATGGGTGACTTGCAGGTGCCCAAGGCAGGAGGTCATGGTTAGCCCCCTCCAGTGGGCTCTTCTGTGGTTTAGACCCCCAGCCCTGTGACTGCAGCTGTCCCCAGTTTTCCCAGTGGCTTGTGGCTGCTAGGGGCCAGGCGGACTCCCAGTGCAAGTGGGAGCAAATCCCAGTGACTAGCATGTGACTCCCTGGGCTTAAATGGACTCCGACCCAACATCATTGGGGACAAAGCCACCCACTCAAGGCCACACAGAGAGCCCATGCCAGGACCGGAACTAGAGCCCAGCCGGGGCCAGCACCGGAACTAGAGCCCAGCCGGGGCCAGCACCGGAACTAGAGCCCAGCCGGGGTCAGCACCGGAACTAGAGCCCAGCCTGGGCCAGCACCGGAACTAGAGCCCAGCCGGGGCCAGCACCGGAACTAGAGCCCAGCCGGGGTCAGCACCAGAACTAGAGCCCAGCCCAGCACTGAAACTGGAGCCCAGCCCACGCCAGCCCCGGAACTGGAACCCAGGAGGCCGGGCACCAAGCCCTGCGGTTTCAGCATTAGACCATGCTTCCTTTCACTGGAGGCCTTGTGCACTCCATGCCGGGTGCCCACTCCCGGGGGTGAGCCTGGAGCCCACCTCACCCCTGTTCTCAGCCAGCTGCCGATTGCGGGAGTTCTGCTGGATGAGTCTCTTCATTTCCTCCAGCTCCGTGTGCTCCCGCAAGTGATGCCTCTTCAGGTTCTCCACGTGCTGCACCATCACCTCCGCTGCCCGGCTCAGCCGCGCCTCCTGGGGCAGAGAGGGGAACAGGGCAGGCCATCAGGCAGGGCCAGTGTACAAAGCCTCAGCGACACTCCCTGGGGAGGCCCGGGGCAGTCCCTTTTCAGCTCCCTTCAGGTTCTTAGACCAGATGGTGAGGAGCAAGGAGGCTGCGGCTGGAAGGATGAGGGGAGCCAGACGGACACACGGTAATGATATGCAGTTAGCCGCTGTCCCTGCACTGGCCAGCCTAGGAGAGGGGCTGCAACTAACACCAGCAAGTTCAGGGGAGGGTCTGCTGGCCAGCTGATGAGGGCGGGGTCTTGGGGCCAGCCCCAGAGAGCTGCTTCTAGCTCTCAACATGCTCCGAGTAGAGGATTAGCCTCATCTAGCTGAACCTCCCTGCTCCCCGACTGTATCATGCTCTCCATCGAGGGGGCTTCTACCACCAGTCAGGGGAGAGCAGTCTTGCAACCCTCTCGCCCACGGGTCTCGGAGCCCCTGTACCCACCTGATGGACGGCCCCTAGCTTCTCTGCTGCACTGGTGGCCCGCTCAGTGGACCCTGCCAGGACGGCCAGGCTGCGTTCCAACTGCCCGACCAGCTCCTTGCACTTAGGGTCGACGCAGGACAGGCCCAGCCTCTGTGGGGAGGGAGAGGGGAAAAGTCCCTAAACCCTCAGCCTCTCCACTGAGGTTGCCAGTGTTGAAAGGAGGGGCTCACCACTAGAACTGAGCTGGGATCCGCAGGCCAAGCGCACGCAAGCCGTCAAGAGCCCGTGAGCTGTGCTTGGTTTCAGGGCGGTGCTGGCAGGGCTGGATGTGAACCAACGGCCGTGAAGTGAAAGGTTCAAGACCCCATTACCAGTGCCACAAGCCAGGCAAGTCCTCAAGCCAGAGGTATCCCTTGTGCCCTGGAACGCACCAGGCCCCACGGCCGAAGCAGGGGCAAATTGGAGCACAGGGTGTGACGCCAATGACTCTGCAGGAGTCAGCCCCTCTCCCAGCAAAATAAACACGCCTGGGGGCAAGCCTAAAAATTGCCAAGAGAATTTGTTAGCACCTGCAGAGCAACCTTATCAGCCTGCTGCTTGGGGGATGGACCAACCGGCTGAGATCAGATCTAAGTAGGATGCTGCACCTAGGAAGGGCTATCCCTGGGGCAGGTGGAGCCAGGACCATCCTCCCCACCAACCAAGGTGCCCGAGCCCCACTGACCTGCAGCGTTGCCCGGCACCCCTCCAGCTCCTGCTGGATGTTCTCCTCCGCTATGTCCCGTGCCCGCTCCTCCACCTGCACTCGCTGCCGCAGGGTAAACGTGTCGCAACGGAAGGCCAATGACAAGTGTGCAAAGGCTGCCTGCAAGGGGTCAGAAATCACCTGTGAGCAACATCCGGAAAGGACAGTGACACCATGTGGGACCGGGAAGGGGGTAACTGAGCATGCATCAGAAGGGAGTCCAGGGGGCTGGATGGTGTTGAAGATCTAGCTGGGGGAATCACAAACCAAAGAGTCATCCTCAGTAACAGAGTTGGAGAGCTGCCAACTGGGAATCAACTGAGTCCCTGTAGCACTTGGGGCAGCTATTGTCCTCACCGACTGATTTAGCAGTGCCTTCGGCAAGGCACAGAGCACTTCGTAGAATTATCAAGCGCTGCAGATGTGCACAGAAGGATGGCTTCATCTAGAACTAAAATGCAGCCACCTCTGGACTGGAACATAGCAGTAGTTTAAATGTGTGCACCAGCACCACTGTTGTAGGAGGGGAAGTGAAGAATTTCTGTCCGTGGTTGAAATCACCAGGGAAATTCAGATAAGAAAGAAAGGAGGAAGAATGGACTTGTGGTTTTGGTCCAGGATCAAGTGCCAGGAAACCTCGATTCTATTCCCGGCTCCGTCCCTGACTCTGGGAGCCCAGGCAGGTTGCTTCATCACTTGTGCCTTGCTTTCCCCATCTGGAAGATACAGACCATTCAATTCATGGTCTGCCTGCTGAGGCTGTGAATTGGTCCTAGGAAACCCCGTTTTTGCAGGGAACAGCTTTCAGATGGCCATAAAAAATCCTGAAGGCTGCTGGATTTGAACTGATGACTAAGAGGTGAAAATTACCTCAGTGCCACTCTCTGGCCAGCTGTCTCCTGTACCAGACTGATGTCTACTCTGGAATGCTGGCGCAGACCCAGGGGGGCTCTAGCCATATTTCATGCTGCACCAGGGGAACCTGGTTCAAGCCATTCACAGTGCCACCAGCAGCACCACTAATAGAAAGCACCACACAGTAGGAATGGAGGAGGAGATGCAGAAGGCAGCCCTGGTGACTCAAGCCTGTACACCTGGCTGGAGGGGACAATCCTCAGGGACATCAGTCTTTTATCGCTGCGGCTGCCAGACTGATTGGCCAAAGGGCAGAGCTTACCTCCACATCCTGCTCAGTCAAAGTCACCCTGCAAAGGAAGAACACACATGAGGCCATCAGATGAAGAACACCCAGAATTTGGCTCCTCATGCCCAGCAAGCCAGTGCCCAAGACCCTGTGGTGTCCAGCAGGTAGAGGGCAATTCCTAGAAGTACCCTTTTGCTCTGGATCTGGTTTGCCCATGAGCCCTGTGCACTCCATGTCCTCAGAGACCCTAACACAGTCCTGGAGTGAGTAGAACCAGATGGTGGGCTGGGCATGGTTCAGGGGTGCATTTATACACATAGCAGGCGGCAACCAGGAAGCTTCCCCACAGCCCACCAGTGGGGGCCAGACCTGCCCTGGAGGGACCCTTCCAGGGCTGAGGGAGGAGTAGCTCCTTGGCCTCTCTGCTGAGAGCGTTAGGCCAGCACATTTGCATCAAAACAGGGAGATGTATGGGTTTTGTAAAACTTTCCTTGGCAGGGTTTTTAGGGCTGAGGAAGAGGAACAGAGAATGACTGACATCATAGCGGGACAGCTAGGGCCCCAGCCTGGACGCCTACGTTCACATGCTAGCTCTTCCTGAGCTGGCGTTAGTCGGGGATGAAAACTTAGTGTTCATTCAGGCAGAGCGGGAACGTGAACCTGGGTTTCGCCCCTCCCACGCCAGGGTTCTGTCCAGCAGGCCACAGAGTGTCAAGTGCAGACACACCTCACCCCAACACAATTCTGCCTCCGTGAGCAGGCTCAGTAGGGCTTGGCTTTCATTCCAATTGGAACAGGTTGGAAAATCTGCAAAGTTGCCACGAAACAGACTCGCCAGCCGGCCCCTGCAATTCACGCCCATCATGGTGATGGCTTGCGTGTGGAAGAACCCCCTGGATGCTGGGAAACACCTCACAGGGACAGCTCTCAGTCAGTGCCAAGTGGGGTATGAGCAACGCCCATTTGCTGCAGGAGGAGAATGGCCCCAGGAGCTGGATTTGAACCAACAAATGAGAGGCTCCTTACCCCAGAACCACCTTGCCTAATACGGCCGCCTTCACTTATATCTTGAGATCTTCCAGTGCCTTGGGCAAAGAGCAGAGTTTAGAAGGAAAGGTGGGCGCCCTACCTGTGCAGTCCCAGCCTCTCCAGCACCGAAAGCTCAGTCAGGGAGTTCATCAGCAAGTCCTCGGGAGGGTCCGGATCTGGGGAGGAAGGGGCAACACTTAATGCTGAGAGGAGAGTCAACAACTCCCTGGCTGTCGCTTTTCACTCAGGGCCACAGCTCACCCAAGCCAGCTTTACCTTCACTTATCCAGGCCCCCAAGTAGTGAGATTGGGCCACCTGAGCCCTGGCACAGTCTGTTCCAGCTGACCCCATTCGCACTCACTAGACTAAAGCTAGCTCTAGCATGTCAGTACAAGCTGCTCTTATACCCTGCAAATTGCAAGGTGGGCAGACCCCAAGGACCACAGTGGTTTGGGCACCAGGAAATGTGGGTTCAATTCCCTGCTCTGGCCACCGACTCCCTGTGCGACCCTGGGCAAGTCACTTAAGGGGTAGTAGCTCTGCCCCACAATAGGGATGAGCCAGCAAAGACTGAGGTGCTCAGAGCGTAATGGCCTGGAAATAACAGCCCAGCCCTGCCTCCAGGGCAGCGCTATGGTAATGGAGGCCCCAGAAGCCTCCTACGGTAAAGCAGCCCTAGGTAGCAAGTTTTGCAACGGAAAGTGGAGATGGGCCTATCCGCTCACATCGCTGTGGAAAGATCCCACTCTTCCCCGGTGAGAGTCGCTCTGGGCTTCCACCCTCAGATGATCTGGTCTCTAGCTAACAGCTGGTGAGAGGTCACAGACAAGAGGTCATCCAGAGGACCATGGCGCACACTGGCTCCCAAAGATGGGCCCCAACCTCAGGATGCCAGCAGATACCCCTCACTGTAGCTTGTTGGATTCCCCAGAGCTTGCCGAGACTCCTATGACCCTCCTCTACAGCTCATTGCCCCTCTTCTCAATATAGCCGGATCCTTCATCCAGCCCAGCTCCCTCACACCAGGCCCAAGGGGCTGCCTAGATCTGGGGCATGCCCCACTCCACTGTGGGGGAGGGAGAAGGGGTGCTGGCTGATAAGATGGGGGCAGCATAGCTCAATGAAGATAGAAAATGCCCTTAAGCATCTGAATCTGCTCCCAAGTTTTACCAGACTCTAAGTTGCCCCTGCATAGCACCTCCCCCATTTGATCTCTTCTTACCCGAAATCCCCTTGACAAAGATTATCCCACCCAATGACTCTGCCTGCGCTAATCCTAATCCAGTTAGAATCACGCTCTATCAGGCAGTGCACACAGAGGCCCAGCTCTGGACCAGCAGCCAAGAGCCTCTGATCACAGCACCTCAGGTCCCAGCACGTGTAGAAATGCCACAGGAGATGATTGTCCTTAATGCATGTGCATACGTGTGTGTGAGAACCAGGGGGAACGAGGAGAAGGCAACTAAGACTTGGGCGGATTGAACCACATGGAAGGATTCAAGAATCAAGGCAGACTGGTGGGTCAAAAGCGCCATGCATACCAGGGCGGGGCCAGAACAGTGTTATTTGGGACACCTTGAGATGCATCCCACTAATCCAGCTTGGAGGGTTTAAATCTGTGCACCAAGACTCTTCTTTAACCACCCCCCCATCGCCAGCTGCATCTGCTCCCAGAGAAGATAAGTGGGTGGGGAAAGGGAGTTATGTGAATAGAGTGGCCCTTCTCTAGAAGGGAGCTGTGGAATAATCCACCCCGATTTAAAGGGCAGGGGGGAATCTTAGATAGAGGGGATAGGGCTGGTTTATGTTCCTTCCTAAACCACGTGTAATGATGCACAGAGCCTTTGCTCCACAGCCTGGCACCGAGTGTGTTACTGGTTGCGTGCAACGCGCAGGCATCTATCCCATTGGCACCACGGGCTCCACAGGGTAGAGAAAGAAATGGGACCCAATGCCAAGGAGAGAGGAAGAGGGAGAAAAAGGGAGAAAGGAAACAGAAAAGAGGGAAGGACGGAAGAAAGGGGCAGGATCGGAAGACCGAGAAAGAAGGAGAGAGAAAGGCGCACGGAAAGAGCTGAAAGGATAGTGATCAAGAAAAGGAAGGTCGGAAAGGAGGGGGTAGGGAACAGCAACAGCGAAGCTGGAGACTCACTCACCAACCTTCATCACTCTCACCGCTGTCACCGAACCGCACGCTCAGTCTGCTTCTCCCAGCACGTTCCCGCTGGCCTGGCACCTGTGAGTGGTGAGCATGGGCCACCACAGCAGGGGGAACAAAAACACAGATTAACACAGAGGGGGCAGAGCTCCCTGGGCCAATGGGTGTTGTGGCCTCCTGGCCCACACTGGCAAGGTTGGCTGTAAGTGAGGAAGCTGGGCCTGCAGGGATGCCATGCCTCAGGAGTCCCCAGAAATAGCAGAACACAACTGAGGGGCGCTCCTAGCTATTCCACTCCCAGGAGGGGGCGCTGGAGAGAACAGGGCAGGATTGCTCCCAGTTACTCCAGCACCATCCTCTCCCATCAGAAAGGGCAGCAGAGAATGGGGCAAGCTGAGACCACTTGCACCTTCCCACATAAGGGAGGAATTTAATTATGTATCTGTTTTAGCGCCAAAGCCCACTCCAATAAAGTCAATGGGGGAGGGTGGAGCAGAGATTAGGTAGGGTAGGGTATGAATTCCCACCACCACCACTCCTCCTCCCCTCTCACCTCATGTGTACGCTCTGTGCTCTGCCTTCTTTCAGCCAAAACCCCTCCGGAGCCCCCCTGAGACTGGCTTGTCATTCCTAGGGAGAAGGCAGGAGAAAGGCCGTCACCTCTGCCTAAGGCAGAGCAAAGATTCGCTGGCAGCACATTTCCTGCTCAATCCGAGACCAGCGAGGAAATTAAGAGCCCTTAGTAATGCATGACTTCACATTGCGATCCCATATACAAACTCTCCTGTTCAGCATCCTTTGGGGTGAGAGTGGTTAGAAAAATCCAGAGCCCATGAGATATTAGTGTATTGATTGCTAGGAGACAGCACGAGTGATGGGAGTTAGCCCAGCTCATCCACGGTAACATGGCTGCTGGGTGGTACTCAAAGTGCATCAAACATCCCGCCTGTCCATGACAGGAGGGAGGGAAACTAAGCCAGTGGTTGTCAAACCATGGGTCAGGACCCAGTACTGGGTTACTGACTCTCAGGTACTGGATTGCAGTGCTCCCCTGATGGTGCAGCTGAAAGACTGAAATGCATTGCTCAAAGATGTAATTGTTGGGTCGCAGCCGGCATAAATGATTTTTTTCAACTGGGTCCCGAGAAAAAAAGTTTTAAAACCACTGAACTAAGCCATCACCCTCCTACCAAATTCAGCTGCTACCTGAAGACAAACGGGCTCTGTAACTATGCGCTTTAGGCTACGCCAATGCCACTAGGATAAAAGCATCTCTGGTGAACAGCTCAGCTATCCTGTCCTCTGCTGGCAAGAAGGCATACCGCAGGCTCCCCTGCGGACAAAGATCAAGTCGCTTCTGAAACCGGCTGATGGGAACAGCTTAGAGCACTTTTGGGAGCACAGAGAAACTGCAAAAACCAGCGCTGAGCTGCCGACCAGCCTCCTGCTGAGCTCGGAGACACCCAGAACGCAGGGGGTTCATGCTTGGCAGAACCCGTGTGGTATACCAGGGGTTGCCCCGGGAAAAAGCATAACAGCTCCTTGCTTCCTCCCCAGCACAGGATGCAAAGCTCCTGTGCCCCTTCAGCTGACCTGTTACCTGCACACGAAGGCAACACAGGACCAGCCAGCTCCACCAGCAGCTGCCTCAGCTGCTCCTTGCAGAAAAGGAAGCCGGGAGCACAGATTAGCGAACAAGCTTCACCAGGGGAGGTAACCCCTGCGAGGGATGAGTCTCCCCACAGCTGCCCTTTCATGGGCCTGGCCCCAGGGCCAGATTCCTTTAGAGACAGGCAGATGGCATCCCCCATCGCGAACCTAAGTCTGTAGCATTATACCGGGGGGCAGGAGGGGACGCCATTCCCTCTCCAGACCATTCCCTGATACCACGCGCCCGGCCCGTGCTCAGCTGTCCTTACCCTTTCCATGCCACCCTTTCATCTCTGCTGAACCAAGCATGAGCCAACTGATGCCACCGAGTCCTTGCTCACGACCTTCCCCTCCCCAGTGAGCTGGACACAGAGGCGTGCTCCAAAGCCATTTCCAAAAAGGAATGAGTCACCAGACTGCAGGAGGCTCCCGTTCATCGCATCTCACACAGCTGCCAACTGGACCCAGCTTCCCCTGGCTACTGAAGCTCCAGTGTCCTTTCAGGAGGCACAAAAGCCACCCAGTTGATGATGGAGCAAGAGCACCATCTGATGATGGAGCAAGCGCACCATCTGATGGCAAAGCTGCCTCACTGCAGGCATCCTCCCCAGAGGCTCCCCCACTGCCATGCATGTTCCTATACCCCTAGATGTCGGCCTCAGTGCTACATGGGAAGGAGGGGAAGAGCCCAAGCAATTTAATAAGCTACATTACGTTTTTTTTCATTAGGAGTGCAGACTGACATTCAAACACACAGGAGTCTGAGTCTCTCTCACACATGCTGCTGAGCATACCTGCCATTGCTGTGCGGCTGCCAATGTGTTATAATAGATAGGATCTCTAGGGGAAATCACACACGTACCATGGTGCCCTGCCTCACCCAACCAGCAAGGGTGTAGCTACAGGTGGGCCTGGGCTGGCTGTGGCCCACCCACTCTGAAAGCAGGCCCACCAATCAGATGGAAAGCAATTCGTCCCGCGTTCGTATCAGCCTGTTTCCCTTGTGACACAAAGCCTCTGCCCACCCGCCTCCACCAAAGGTCTGCCAAAAAGTCAGCTGTGGCTACACCTCTGCCACCCACCTGTCATCACCAGTGGAGAGAAGGACAAAGATAGAAGACGTTTGCTGGGGCAGCTCAAAGGAAGCTCTCACGTGGATGCTTTCAGACCTTGTGTGGAGTCTAATCAAAGCATCTGTGTTTAGTGGCTGGAGCAGGAAACACTTCCGATAACCAGCCACAGCAGAGGATGTTGCCTAGCAGCTGGCACCAGGGACTCCCATGTTCTATTCCTGACTTGAGGAAAGAATGGGTAACCCCACTCGGAGTGCACCCAGGTGTCAGCCCTTGGGCATTTGCCTCTCCTGGGGTGGAATCACAGGATTTTCCCATTCAGACTGGGCCCTGGGCAATAGCACTTTGTACGTCAGCCATGTGTACGCTGCAGGCCCACATGGGTTCAGGTACCTGCGGTTCTTCTTTCAGCGGTTTGTGACCAGCAGTGTTCAGAGCAACCGGGCAGTCTTCCCAAACCGAAGGACAAAGCAGGTAGAGAAAAAGGACTTTAGAGCAACAAAGAGGTTACATGCAGATCTATCTTAGCAACAGTTCACTGTCCTGATGGCAACTTGTGCAAGCCTGACTTCTTCAGACCCCCTCTCCCCCAGCATGAGCTTGTCTAAATTTGGTTCCCTCCCCGCCTGTATTCCTGGGATTATTTGACCTTTCTAACCAAAGGCCATGGATAGGCCCAGTAGGGAGCTCCACAGCCCACAGCCGCCAACTGCTGACACACCTCAGGCAAGTCACATTCCTCTCTGCCTCAGTTTCCCCCTTAGAAAGGGAATTATGTTGCTGCCTTCCTTTGTAATGTACTCAGATCCACGGCCACATGGCCCATACATAAATGCTATGTATTTGCCGTATATAGAAGGGAGAACGCCTCTGAAATGTGCTATTTTTAAAGCTGTTTTCTCACCCAGCTCCTCTGCTTAGCACAGACAGGTCGCCGGAGAAGGAGGCAGTGGGCGATGTTTGGATTCAGGATCCTGCTGCCGTTTGCCTTCAAACAGTTACAAAGGGAGGCATTCATTACAAACACGGCGGAGAAGGTGATTTTTGTGCTGCTCTGACACCAGAGTTTCCCTCGATGGCCTCACTCTCACCATCCTTCTGTTTAACCCCCATACCGAAATCACCGGCCAGCTGGCTGCCTCAAAGATTCCACACCAAAAAGCTGCTGGAGGCCCCAAACCACACATGGATAATTTTGGATCCTTTAAATCTGGACCTCCTTCAGCTGCTTACCCTCTGTGCCTCAGTTTCCTCATTGATCAAATGGAGGCTAATGATGCTGCTCTCACAGTGGGGTTGAGAGGATTAATGGCTGGGACATGCTTCAAAAGTCATGTGACAGAAGGAACTCGTACATGTCCTGGGCAGCTACAGTTATGTCTCCTTCATGGTTCTAGCTACATAATAAAGCTTTGATTATTGGACATTTCTTTCCTCTCCATCAGCAGATCTGGTGCTGGAGGAAAGGTGGCAGATTGATGGCCCTGCTTCCTCTGTCTGTCCACAGCAGAGAACTCGGCCTGTAACTGGGCAAGTTCCTAATACACTTCTCGGCCCCTGGGTCTTAATCCTGGCTGGGAGAGACCCTCTCCATTGAGGTGAGATGGGAACTCAATCCCTGCCTCCCCTCCAGCCAAAAATGCTAACAAGGGGAGGAATTAGTGCCCCTGGGTTTGGCAGGATGGACCCCGTGTCTACTGAGAACTGAGACCCACCAGACTCATGACACTGAACCCCCCATCAAGTCTCTGTTAACCTGTGCTGGATTCAAACTGCCAGTTACAGGGGGACAGATGCAGCATAGCTGCCCTCAAGGATCCAGCTCAACAATGAACAGCGGTGTCTGAGCTCAGCAGAGGTCTTTTTTAATCAGCCATTCGCACTACTGACTTTGCATCCCCCCTTTCTGCCTTGAGAAAGGAGAAAATGAAGCTGGTTACCCTGAAGTGGGTCTCATTGGCAGATGCATTTCCTGGCACTAGGAATAAAAAGGGTCAAATTCTGCAGGGAGATTCAGCTACCATATGTAGGAGCCCAGATACCACAGGGATGAGTACACAGTAGATACATTCGATGAGTATGTAGCAAGATGGGTGGATAGATATGCTGATGAACAAGAGGGGGATCAGTGGCTGGTTGGCTAGGCAGATGGCGAGGGAGAAAAAGATGGAGTTAGACAAGTACATGTGGAGGGAAGTGCATATGTGGACTGATCGGCAGTAAGGCTGGCTGGTGAGGAAAGAGTTAATCTGTATTGTACAGACAGGAGCCAAATTTCTTCATGGTTTTATTAGTATCACCATCATTAATAACATTCCCTGCAGCCATGTAATCATCCCCCTGAAGCAACTGCAAGTTTACAGCAGTCCTCTGTTTTGTTAACGTGCTGCAGAGATAAATAAGCCAGCGTGATGGGCATAGAATTGCCAGGGAGAAGAGAACATGCCTTCAGAGGGAGCAAAAGGCCAGTGAGGGATATAATTAGTCAAAACAATCATTAAAAATAGAATAAAGCATCTGGAAGAGCCTGATCCAACCGGATCTGACCGACATGGCTCCTGAAAGAGGAAAATCGCGTCTTGCTAATCTGAGCTCTCTGAAGGTACCGGTGAGGTAGCAGATAGAGAATGGGCTGAGAGTTTATGAAGGATACATCTAAATATAGCTGGTCCTGGTGCAAGGAGTTGTACTGGAAGACCTCAAGAGGCCTCTTCCAGCCCTATGTTTCTAAGTATCTATGTCTCCACTGCAATCATGGGCTGTGATGGCAGCCCACGGAGACTTTTAGTCTCACTAACTCAGTCCCTGGAGCAGAGTAAGACCCGGCAGTGTGGGTTAGCCGCCCTAGGAACAATGCACAGTTTTGGGGGGTTGTATAGTCCACGCTTAGGCCTGTGTTACCACCACTTCTCTGCCCCGGCACCAGAGCTCACTAGATCAAAGCCAACTCGAGTAGATTTATGGCACAAGCTGCAATCACACCCTGGGACTGCAGTGTAGAGAGACCCATAAGCTTTCACAGGCCTTTGGCGAGGTCCCTTGCAAATGTCTATTAAGGGCATTGGTGGGAAACAGCAGGACAAGAGATAGAAAGCCAAGAAGAGGACTAAATGGCCCACTTCTATCATCATGAACAGCTGTCCAGGGGGCCTCAAGGATCTATACTAAGTCCTCTGCTGTTTAATATATCTATTAATGACCTGGCAAGGGAGCTTGTGAAGGAGTGGTCTCCTCCCAAGCTCCCCCCGTGTCCTCAGGGCAGCCCTGAATGCAGCCCCTCACTTTAGTTTCCCCTCTTAACTCCTCAATAAAATTCAAAAGGGGCTTTTACGAACTCAGCCGCAGCAGCCCTCCTCAGACCCCCGTTTATTAATTTACAGCTCTAAATTCAACACAAAGATCTGCCTTCCAGCTATGAACAGGGCACCACCCCGAATGCCCCTATGGGATTTGGGTCCTTTCTGCATTAGCAGGTTACTGCCAGCCCTTCTGTCTAGACCCGCATCCCTGATTTCAGGGTCTTCCCTGCAGGACGCTCATTCTGCAGTCTTTACACAGTGTCCTGAGCTGCCCCTTACAGGGGGACCAGCTCCTCCATACCCAGCAGGTTCTAATTAAACCCCACACCTCATCCCAGGCATGGTTGGCAGAGTTTATAGTACAATGCAGGCCAGCTCCAACCTCCCCAGCAATTCAAAGGGCAGCACACCCCTTTACAGGAAGCAAAAAATAATATTTAGATTAAATATTTAGATTACTCAGATCCTAACAGGACTGAACTTCAGACAGACCGAACCAAAGCTAGAGACAAGGCATCAACATAATGGCAAATGGAATTCACTGTGGATAAATGCAAAGTAATGCACACTGGAAGGAAAAATGTAATTCCCCCGGACACTTTATGGGGTTCTAAGTTACAATGCAGCCAGGAAAGTAGCATCATTGTAAATTGCTCAATAGGCAATTGGTCAGAAAGCAAACAAAATGTCAGGATACAGGAGGAACAGTGGGGAATCTTTGAAGGTCTTTATGTCAATCAGTGTTGGTGGGTCATCTGCTATCATGTGAAGGGCTGGTCACTCCATCTCAGAAAGGATATTGCAGAACAAGAGAAAGGGGACGAAACTGATCAGGGCCTGGGAACACTCAGATAAAGAGACATGGAAATGATTGATGGAAAATTTAGAAATAACTAAATCAGAAGGGACAGGATAAAAATAATTAAATAACAAGTTGTCTAGAGCGTAGATTGGAGGCCTCTGCTTGCCCAATCTCATAATAAAAGGGCAAGGAAACATTCACTTAAATTAAAAAGGTGGCAAGCCCAAAGCCAATGTAAGAAAATACTTTTACACAGAATGTAATTAGACTGTGGAATTCACTGGAGACAGAAGCCAAGAACATACCAAGATTGAAAGAGGGACTGGAAATTTATATGGATAACAAGAATATCCAGAGGTATGATATGGTACTGTTTTGTATAGAAGTTCTGAAAATAATATTAAATCTCATGCTTCAGGCTTTGAGCCAGTTTTTAATTCTGGAGTCAGAAGAAAAATTCCCCAAGGACAGATTATTCCTCATCTGCTTTCTGCAGGGTTTCTTGCAAGTAGCTGGTGCCAGCCACTGTCAGAGACTGGACACTGGATGAGATGTACCGCAGCTCTGATCTATTCTGGGAACTCCTATAAATGACAAATCAGCACCAGATACCACCATAAAGGGGGAAAAGATACTACTAAGAGGGCATTGGAATAAGGCAACAGCAAACTAAACACACTCCTCCTATTTCTTTTTCATGCACCTGAGGAATTGGGTTCTAACCCACAAAAGCTAATGCCCAAATAAATTTGTTAGTCTTTATGGTACCCCAGGACTCCTGGTTTGTTTTACACTCCTTCTAACTGCCTCTTCTGCCTCTGTGACATTACCCCTAACCCACCCAGCATATCCTGAGCCATATCCAGACCGGATCTCCCACATGACACT
Source organism: Pelusios castaneus (assembly GCA_007922175.1). Lineage (NCBI taxonomy): Eukaryota > Metazoa > Chordata > Testudines > Pelomedusidae > Pelusios > Pelusios castaneus. Next base: position 1,028,620 of record ML686211.1, read on the forward strand.
AGAAATGGCCAGTCTTTAATCTCCCCTATGTAAAGGGAGCAGCTGCTGGATTAGGCATGGATGTGGAGCTAGAGTTTCTTCTTACCTGATTGTTACCTTCTTACCATAACCTGATGGGAGCAGGTATCCGGCCTCTCCTCACCCAGTGTCAGCTGTGAGGAAACGGGTAGGTGGGTCATAGCCTCCACCACTTTTTAGAAATCCAGCTGCTTCCAAATAGAAATGAAATCTGAGGTGCACTATGCTGTCCATTTGCAAGGAAAGGCACGCAGAGCGTATCTTCTGGCTAACACGTGATCCATTGCAAGCTTCGACATCAAGATCTTCCCCGGCTTTGAGAACAGGTATTAAATATGGCTCTATTCCTCCATGACCACTTCAAGGGGGCTCACCTCAGGCTCCCTGAAGAGAGTGGGACGATCGCTATGGATCTTTGCAATGAAATTCAGTTGCCTTGTGGCAGAGGACAGGGATGGCTCTCATCTCTGAGCAGGACTGAAAATCCCACAAGAAGTCACTGTAGCATTTTGCTCAAACATAATTGGGCTGATTCAAAAACACCAGGAAGCTTTGGGGTTATTTATTCCTAATTACTGTATTTTAAAATCACCCATAGGATACAGCAGAGGAGAGGTATGGACGTAACAGCTGTCAGCAGACAGGATTTATGCAACAAGTCTATGGACAAAGGACTGTGCCCTTCAATGTCAGAGAGGATTAAAGGAAGGAAGCATTGACGCAGGAGGACAGAGGGATGAGTAAGAAGATACAGGACCCGTATTTATCAGATTATACTTGATATGTTTCCTTTGTAACTAGGTTATTGCTTTCCTTACAGGGCTATGGCTCTTCATATCAAGCCACTTAATCATCTTTGGAAAGAACTTTGGGAGCTATGGATGGAAGCTACTGATGTTTCATGAATTCATTAGTTAACCTCTGTGCCTTACTTTCCACATCTGTAAAATGGGGATAGGACATTGATCTCCTTTGTAAAATGCTTTCCTTTCCAGCTCAATGCTTCTGATAGACACCAAGCATGGTAGTTACTCTCCACTAGGGCCTCAGTTTAAAACTTTAGAAACAGAAGTCACGTTGTCCTATTGATGTCAAACCAGATTCAAATTAAGGCCCCAATCCTGCAGCTAAATCCATGTAGGGTAAGTGGGGTTGCTGATACAGAGCAGAATGGTTTAGGTTTAAGATTATTGGATAACCTAGAAAGACTTGATCTATGAGTATTGTGCATTGCTGTGCATGCAGCCACTACAAGAATAAGCGACATTTCTAGTGTATGTTTTATAAGCAGGTCAAGCAGGATTAAATTATAGGAACGTGTCTTATCAATTTCACTGTTCACGCACACAAACTGACCATAATATATGCCAATCTATATTTATAAGGTATAGTTTGGAAATGTGATATAAGGAAATCTATTTCATAATGATTCAAAAATTGAAAAAGGAAAGAGAAAGGCCACACCAATCTAACAGTCAAAACAGAACAGTGTAATGGTATGTTACATACCAACTTCCATATAAGCCGTATGCTCTTGGGGCTCGGACTGGTTGCAATGAGAGAGTGAAATAAGTCACTACAGAGACAGAGCAGGGTTGAGACATTGGCAAGGAGAGATTTTCAGCTGAGATTTGAAATAAGGTGAAGGGTTGATGGGTCAGGGGCAGCTATTCCAAGCAACAGCACCTGACCTGGGCTCCAGCTATGTCCTGAGTTTGGAAAAACCGAAACCTTCTCAGTGCAACAACTTCTCACTATTGCTAACACCAGCTCAACTCCATGCTGTTAGCAACACCGCGATCCCTAGCACAGACCAGCCAACAATGTTGGAAGCACCACTGTCCTCCAGTCCCCGTTCCCATTGTAGTCAAAGCCAGCAGCCAGCATAGACCAGACGGACCAACGTACCCAACAGGAGCAGAGCTGGCCTTAGCTGTGGTGGGGGATTTTACAAAGCATCCCCAGGGCAGACAAGGCCAGAGAAAGTTGATTTCTAGATGAGTGAGAATCTGTGAGAACTCCGAGACGAGTCAGCTCATATGATAGAGACAAGCAAAGCTGGCATGGTAGCTGTGTGATGATCAGAGATGTGACAATCATCTGTTCTTATTTGCATTGTAGCAGTCCCTATGAATCTCAGGACGCTAGATGCTGTACACACAGAATGAGTAGATGGCCTTGCCCCGAAGAGCTTACAGCCTGAGTAATAATAAATAGCACATAGCTCTTATCCAGCATTTTTCCTCAGTAGATCTCAAAATGCTTCACGAAGGATGTCAGTATCATTGTCCCCATTTTACAGATGGGGAAATGGAGGCAGAGAGATCCAAAATCTACCTCCCCAACTCTGTTATCTAACAGCTCAGTGACCTTCCTGGGTGCTTACCTGTGTGAGCTTGCTGGAAGGCTCAATATGTAGATTTTGTGGGAGCTAGAAGGATGATCCTCCCTTGTTCCCAGAACTCCAGGCTGCCAGGGATTTGTTGGTGAAGCGAGATGGTGAGCTGAGGAATAAGGAGGAGGAGTGCCGCAGAGGAATGGCAGTGCTCTCTGGAGCTCAGGGGGTGCCACGTGGCCCTAGCAGAGAGACAGACATCATTTCAAGGTGGCATCCTACCAAACTGGGGAGCAGTGTATTGTAACATGTAGCGTGCCCTGAATCTCTATGGCCCTGGGAGCCCATAACTCAGTCCTGCCCCACTGTGGTGGACACCCTATTTCATACCACCCCCAACCTCCCAGTTGCTAGTCATTACTCCTGCTCCCTGTGATCTCTGTTGCCAGGAAGGGGAACAGGGAAGCCTAGGCAAGGATGCATGCTCTTTTGACAGTTCCCTTCCCAGCATGGGAGAACAAATATATTCCCCTAAGAATTTGGCCCCATACCCAGAGCTGTCTGTATACCTGAATGTGGCCTGTCTCTTCTGAGGCCATCCTGGGGACCTCTGCCATTCCCCAGCAGGCTCCCCTGCATGCCTAGGGCAATCCCCCAGGACTGCATGCCCACAGCAGCACAAAGGTCCCATCTCTCCCCCTCTCTGCCGAGCCTTGGCACAATGACAGACTCTCCACTTTCCTATGGACAACGCTGGTGGGGCTGAGAGGGACCGACTGGAAGCCTGGAGCCCCAAGGTGGACCCCCAGTATGCAGGGCAGATGATCAGCTGCTTCCAAACATCCCTCCCTGCCCCCCAGAGTCATGCACCCAGCCTCCCCTACCTTTGAGCAGGTCTTTGGCTCTGGGAGAAACGCCTGTCGCCTAGGATGTGGCTTTGGAGAAGCAGGCAGTGGAGAGGATGGGCTGAGGGAGAGGAGAGCTCCCTGCCGCCAGTGCTGCCACAGCACCGTGCCCAGCGGGACATTCTTCTGCTGTCGGAGCATTTGTTTACAGCTGCTCCCTTCCTACAGCCTGGCTTTTCTCACAGTTATACACAGAAGCTTGCCAATGTCCTGCCTCCTCCCCCAAGCCCAGGGCAGGGGGCAAGCTAACCACCCTCAGCCCCCTCCATCCCCTGGACTCCCAACGCTTGGCAGGCTGATGAACTACCTGACAAGACCCCTGGGAGGAAGCCAAGTGATCCATTCTGACAGCTGGGGAAATGGAGGCATGTAGTACGTAACCGTGGGCAAGTCACTTCCCTTCCACGCCCGTGGCAGAGACAGGGATTGGATCCAGATCTTCTGCCTTCTAGCCCTTTGCTCCCACCACGAGGAATAAGACTCCAGGTCTATCGTTGTGTTTGAGCCAGCCGCAGAGACCTTGGCCTCATGAGGTCCCAGCTCACACCTCTCCATCATCTTTCTCTGTGGCTTCTGCCGTGCAGCACAACTTCCCTGTTTTGCCTAGTGATCCATCTCATTAAACTGCTCAGCTGAAAACTCCTTACACCGTTGCCTCCAACTCCTCTCACGCCACCCAGCGTTCATTAAGGAGGGCGGGCGGGGGAGTGGTGAGCTAGTGGGTCAAGACCTGCCCAAGTCACTTCTACCCTCAGGGCCCCGGTTTCAGGTTATAAACTTACCTAAAAAATTATAGAGGAGAAGACCCTAGAGGCAACCACCAAGTCAGGACCTTGCTGTGTTAGGTGCAGTACAAACAATCGGGGATAGTCTCTGCTCCACAGAACTTAACATCTAAATACTCAGATCCCCTGCCTCACAGGACTGCCACGAAGCTGAATTCACTAGAGCACTTTGCAATCCTTCCCTCGAAGACACTGGCGCAGAGCAAGGTATTCTCGTGGAACGTGGGCAAACATTGGGTGCCGTACAATTCTACAGGGATGTATCAGGAGAAGGGAACTCCAGGCAGCACACTGGGAGCAAAGGCAGGGTGACATCCATTAGGCTACTTTTTTGCCACCGTGACTTTTCCTCCTACCCCAGGCACTGGGCTCAGAGCTGTTCTGCTCGTTACTAAGAACAACGGTGCAGTGACTCTGACAGCGACTGCCTCTGTGGCCTTAGGCAAATCCCTTAATTCCTGTGCCTCTTTCCCCCGATCCAGATGATGAGCCAGACCTACCTTGGAGGGACTGAAAGGATGCATTCATGCTTGGAGCATGCTAGGATGAGGTCAAGGATCAGGCTTTCATGAAGACGCTGCTCTGCCCTTGAGCAGGAAGAAGGATGTCTCAAAGGAAGGTCAGGCCATTCTGGGAAGGCAGACTTACTCTCCCTGGAATGTGCTTTTGCTGCTCCCAGCCGTTAGAGAAGCCCCTTGTTTATAAGCCGTCTTGTGCCTTATAAACAATGCGCACTCGCAATGCTTTTGGCTCCTTCCAGTAGTTCCTTGAAGGGGTTTGAGTTCTGCTAACCAAGATCTTCTTGTTCCCGGTGCTTGGGAGGGGAGAGGGAGTAAAGAGCTGCACCTTGGAAGGTGAGGTACTGCAGCTGGGTCTGGGGGAGGGCCTGGTACTGACCCAGCCTGGAAATGGGGGGGGGGAGATTGTTGCTGTCCTTGGAAAACTTGACATTTGTCTCGCAAGTATTTCATTAGCCCAAGTTAAGATGTTTATATGGCAGCTGTCTCCACAGTAACCCCAGATCTCCCTCTCCCAGCATTGCGACGCTGTTCCCATTGTCCAGTGAACCTGCTGTCCCCAGCATAGCAATGCAGCAGGCCATAACGCACTTCCCAGTGTTCCCTCCCCTGCTGCAGCAGGCCCCAGATCTTATTTACCCCAGCACTGCACCAGCTCTGACTGTAACCCCCACTCTTGCTCGTCCCCTCATGCAGTTCCCTGACTGATGCAATCCCATTGCATCCCACAAAGCTGCTTGTTCCCTTAATGAGATTAAAGCTGTGATCAGACCATGTCCTGAGTGGCTAAAGATAGGCAGCTGCACCCAGGCAGGAGAGACCTGGCCAGCTCCTCGGAAGTCCCATGCTCAGCCCTCGAGAGCAGTCACCTGAGATTCCCAGCTTAGAGGGACATAGCGAGCCTCTTTTCTGAGGCTAGTTCTTGAAATCTTAGGGTTGTTACACTGAACCCTCCTGGGACAAGCAAGCCCAAACCTTTCCAGAGGAGCAACCATGCATTCAGACACACTGTACTCTTTGGAGGGTGTGTCTACACAGCAGGCTTGGCCCCCTTTGCCAGCTCCCCCAGAACCCCTTCCTGGGTTCTGGCTATACCTCCTGATTAAGGCACATCCCGTCCGCAGCCTCACAGCTACGGGACCTCCTCTTCTGGCCAAGACGTCCATCCATCACTCCAGGAAGAAGCAGCTGGACAAGAGGTGCTCTGCGCCTCTGGGGCCTATGTCTGTTTGCTCATTTGATCACACTGTCAGGCAGTTTCTCAGGGTAGTGGACACTGTCTGGGGTTCCCTGTTCCATGTCCCATTCCCTGATTTTTAACCTTTGGACCTCACACTCATTCCTGTTTTCTCCTTTTTTGTCCCCAATACTCAACTGCAGCGTTGACTTGGAAGTCTGTCGTCCCCCCCCACCACCACCACCACCTGAAGGGCTAGACCTTCAGTTTTGGCTTACACTCACCTGTCTCAGTTGTGCAAATACACTAGGCTTGGCACGTTATTCCCAGCCAACCACGCGCTCAGAACCTTTATGTGCACATGTATGCATGCAGTAAACCCATGCTGGCATACTTGGGGGCAGGGTATGGGCAAAGAGCTTGCTGAGTCGTGAGTCACATCCTACATGCCCACTTTGCAGTGGGGAGGCAGCCAAAGCACAGATAAGCTGGGTTCCTGTTTGGCTAGTCTTCCAAGCTCTATCCCACAATTCCCTGTACCTGTTTCTTCTACCCACTCATGTTCCACATGCTGTCTATGCCTCAGAAGCTACCTGCCAGTTTATACACACTTCAGATTGGCTCAAAGTACAAAATTCTGATCAGGCTTACAAAACTACCTCGACATTCAGATCTAGATTCATGTTTCAAAACACTGCTAAAGCTTTGGAGTGAGGGAGGTTATGGCTTAAACTCCACACCCTCCACCCAAAAAAGCCAAACTGCCCGTACATATGGGAATCTTTTAGAGGAAATAACCCCAGAAGTGTTCTTAAGGCCCTGCCCATACAGTGATCTACTCTCATGCATTGGGAATAGTCCCATTGACTTATTTGCAAAATCATGGCCTTCATCAGGCCTGTGAATCTTTCCAGGTTTGGATTCTCTTTCCCTGTCTGTACAGCTCCAAGCACACCCAGGCACTGATCATTGCTGGGTCCCCCCCCCCCACACACACTGCAAGAAGCATGGTAATACAAGTAATTAGCAATAAAAGCTTAGGAGGGTGTGTAATTAATAAGAGTTCATCACAAGTAGATCTTAATTAGTTAACATTTTTTAAATGTTTGGAAGCTGACTATGTAAGAGCTAAGTATAATTACTGTGGGTTGACTGAAAGCTTGCTTGGGCATTTTGCAAGGCATATTTGTAGAGTTCCACCCCCTTCTTTTTGTACTCCAAGTGTTTACTGAGAGCAAAATCCCTCCCTTTTCCCCTCCCCCGGTTTTCTCTTATTTCTTTGGATTTTGGTGCTATAGTGTCTCCAACACTGCACTAGTCCCAAGGAAGAAAATGCAAATCAGTCAACCAGACAGGCAAGAGGAAGGGCAAGCCTAATGGTCTGGGCACCCACCTAGGATTCGGAAAACCCGGGTTTGAGTCCTTCTCTTGGCACCCACCGCTGATGACCTTAGACAAGTCATTTAGCCTCTGTGCTTCTCAGCTCCCACTGTTTACAATGGGAATAATAGCCCAGCCTGCCCTCACAGGTATGCAGGGGTTAAAGTAAAGGGGAACACACCGGAACACTGTTCCGGGGGCCACAAATGTGAAGGACCAGCGTTCCGGGGCCCCTAAAAAATAGAAAAATCCAGCGGAACGCATGTTCCACCCTGCCGTGGCTGCTGGCAGGTCCTACGCCCCACCATCGTTAATCACAATTCTTATTGTGTTATGCAGTGTTTGCTAGTTTGTGACAATAATTGCTATAGACATAAACGCCATATAAAATTATAAATATTTTTATGGAGCAATAAGCAATGCATCTGGTACTGAGAAGTGGTTGCAAATGCCTACCTGGACAGGGGCCTGCACATGCGTGAAGGTGGCCCAGACAATACGGGAAGGGGGCCTGGAAATTACGAGGGTTCCAGGGCCCATCAAATTATACTTCAACCACTGCAAGTATGTTGTGAAGACAACTACAGTGAAGGTGCTCAAATACTAGGCGGATGGGAGCCAAATGAGTATCTCAGAGAGAGATTCAAGAGGTACAGTAGGTGGAAGCCAAGTCTCAGATGCTGTTGATAAGCAATAAACTAGAGCAGCATACATCTTACAAAGACTAGACAGCTGTGTCGTGCTTTTCACCTGTAGCCATCAGAATTCGCCGGCTGGCTTGTACACAGGGATACTAAACATGCATTTTTCAGATCCAATACCTGGCTGTTTTAAAGCTTTTTCCAAGGTTGGTCAGTACAGGGAGATGAAGTAAATTACTAAGCAGTCAGTAACAAAGAACCCTGTAGGATCACCACTCCGGCTCTCTATCTACTGCACTCTCCTGTCTCCCCTCTAATCCACAAGGAGGTATTTTAGACCCAAAATGTAAGATTCAGCAAAGCAATTTTCTAGTACAAATTAATGTTATTTACATAAAGAATTTTCCTTAGATTTTGCAACCAAGACTGTACACTCTAGGAGGACACAAAAGTGAGAATAGCTTGTTTTCATGATACAAAGTGGAGAAAAAGCAGGTAGCAGATAGAGAATCTTGAAGACTTAGGCAGAAATAGGAGTTCTTCTACGGGTGACAACAATGATTATGGAGGAACCGAAAAGTCTGAGCCTTCAGTTTGAAGATGGAAGAGAAGGAACAAGACAAATACAAAATAATGGATCGTTTAGGAAAAGTAAATTGGACACCCTGTTGCTTTTTGTTTCATGTATGGTGCTGATAACCTGTGGAACTCATTGCTCTTAGAAACCACTGTAGCCAGATGAGACATTTGCATAGATATCAGTCACAAACACAAGTTAGGATACACATTGAATTAGTTCAAACCGTCTCTTCCAGCTGGGAGCAAACACAGCCTCCCCTCTCATCCGCCAGGAGCACTGCTGCCTCCAGATGTTGCTTCCCTAGGGCTCAGAGCAGCAAAAGGACATGACATGAGAGCCTGTTCCACACATACCCCTATAACACAGGGGTGAAGGCACACCCCTACACTGGAGGGTAAGGGAGACACCAAAGAGCCACAGATGTTTTACACTATTGACTCCCGAGCAAACCCCTTTGGGGCTTTCACTTCAAAGACCAGAGACACCACCTTTGCTGTTAAAGTTGTTAGATCAGGTTTTACCCAAATGGTTTACATAAGAGGCCCCTAGCTGTGAGGAAGAAGCAGAAAGGGGAGGGCTCAGGTTAATGCACATCAGATACTTTTTTTTTTTAATTGTATGCCTGTTAAAGCAGTGCTAAAGCTGTCTCTGGAACAACCCAGTACCCTGCTTGATCCATGAGCTGAGATACTGGCCAACATTATTTTGCTGCATCAGACACCCAGAGACATGAGCCCTGCCCCAAGCGCTTACAGTGGGGTGGGCATGAAATGGGCATTTTCTCTAGCTGCCTCAGAGGATTTAGGAAGCCCAGCATTGAAATTAAGAGATGTTCTCGCTTGATCAGCACCAGCCCTTTGGCTGGTTGAGCACATAAGGAGTCAAGACCCAGCCCCTGTACTCTGTTATTTATTACCATACCGAAGGCATAAGATTTTCCTTTTAAAGCTTGGTTTAAATTGAGACATAACAGAGCCGGCACCAAATGAAAGCATTACAGTATCTCATGCAGACACACATTCCAGTTAAGTACCATTAACTGAGACAAATTAATAACCTGATAGAAGATTTCCACAGGCTCCCTCAGACGCAAGCCGCTGCCGCTCTCTGGATTCTGGGCTTACACGCCTGCTGCGGGATCTACCACCCAGCAGTGCCGGCACCACCATCACTGGTGCAGCCTCCCACAGTCACATCTAACAGGCTCCCTCCAAAGCTTCCTTAGCCTGCTTTCAAACAGGAACAACTGAGATGATGGGGATTATCCAGTCCTCTGCTTGCAAAGCAAACTGCTCAGATGTCAGTGGCTGCTGCAGGCATGATTGGTTAGGACTGTACAGAGGGCACGGCTCAGTGACCAGCAAGAAAGGAGCCAATTCACCTCATTGTGTCCCCAACTTCCCCAGCTGGCAATTATCTATTAGCCATTACAGCCTTCAGCAGCAGCACCCACAAAACAAGCAGCCAGGATTCCATAGATATTTTAGGATTAAGGAGGTTCCTAGCCAAGCTGGAGGAAATATATTTGTTCCCTTTGCTCTTGGTGGGATTTCAGGCCTGAACAAAACCAAAGCTTCATCAAAACATCCTCTTTCCACCTGATTTCACATGAGGATGGCAGCTGCCACAGAATTCCAGCACGAAATCTGTAACTCAGGAGCATGCTCGTGAGCAGAAAGTATATCTGAGTGACTACTGCCCCTGAGAAGCAGCTACCTCTCCAGACTGGAACAGGGCAGCTGTTTTAAGAGTTTGAGGCAGGAAGTGACCAATACCATCCACAATTAAAATGAAGCAGATGGGAACTGAGATAGACACAATGTAAACACCCTAACTGAAGTTTGGCCAGTATGATGGAGCCAATACCTTTAACCCTTGAGTGAGAAGACAGACTCACAGCCCAGAGTGACAATCGTAGAGCTACATCCTTTGTCTCTAGGCTATCAGCAGAGCCCTGCAAATCCACGGATACAATGCGGATACCTGCAGAGCATTTCTTGCAGACGCAGATTGGATACGGATCCACATATTTTTATCTGTGCAGGGCTAGAGCCCTGCAAATATGCAGATATCTGTGGATATCCACATTATATCTGCATCTGCGGATACAACGCGGATATTCACAGACCATTTCTTGCAGATGCAGATCGGATACGAATCCTTATATTTGTATCTGCACGGGGCTCTAGCTATCAGTGAAAAAGCCATATAGAAACAATAAGCCGTGGCACGCTAGGTTAACTGTGTCAGGACGATAACTGAACCATCTCAGCCTTTTACCTCATCTAAATAGAACAATCCCCAGGTTACCATGGGAGACAGCTCACCTTTGCTATTGCCATGTTTTCTTCGAGCCTGGAAAAGCTCTAGGATTTAGTACTTGGCTCAGACTACTACCCTGTTTTAGGCCACTAAAGGATTTCTGGAGTCTTTATGGAACTCTCATTAGAAGCTGTACTGCTTTGTCTCCAGGGGAGTTTACTCCATGGAGTAAACCTTACTAAACGGGATCTGTTGTCTTTAAACTAACTCAATTACCTGCACATCAACAGGACAGAATTGCAGAGCTGGCACCTCTTCCCACTGTATGGTGCTGTAGCGCCTGCTCTCTGTAACTCTTGTACAGTCAGACACACCTGAGAATGTTGCCATGACACTTGGAAAGCTTAGTAAGTTTTCTACATTTGTTTGACAAGCAGGGATTCTTCCCCTGAAATCCAGAAAGTGAGTAACGCTGTTTGCTTCCTTGATGGTGCCTCCGTACATTCTGGAAACGAAAGTGAAGATTTATTAGTGACCCACTGAAGAGAGAAGGCAGAACTTAGACCCCAGGAACCGGGACGGCTCAGCGACTTGGTAACAGAACACGAAGACTTCACCTGTGGGACTTCTGCTCACGCAGCTCAAAAGTACAGGTTGGTAGGGATCATGTTTTCAAAAGCCAACGGTTCCTCAGTAGCGTTTGGAATTGTTCTCAGTCTAGTTTTAAACAAACAGGTGCCATTATAAAGGCCATGAAAAGTCTTCAGTAATTAGCCCCAGTGTTGGCAGTCTCAGCCAAGAAAACTGACTTGCCACCTGTACACATGGTCTCCTATTCCAGATATATTGGCAGAGCCAGCTGAGTGGAATCTAGTTTGATGAGCCCTGTGTTCCTGTTCTCTGTGGATATTCAGTGCCAGGCTGCCTGGCACCCTTCTCACATACCGAACTCAAAAAGGTAAAGTCACTTTGAATCATCCTATAGACACACTTTTTGCGTGCTTTTTCTTCAGAAAAAAGCAGGTGATAAGGCCAGTGAAATTGGAGATGCAGTGTCAAATTCAAATACACCCAGTAATGCCTAGAAACCAAAAAACCAGCAAGAAGCATTAAAAATGCAAGACACCCTGGGAAGATTTCAGCATAGCGGAAAAGTCTCTTCCAAGATTAGTCAGTGTAGTTTGGAACTGCACTAACAGTTACCATTGACTTTGTTATATTTAAATCTTATTTTTTTATCCTTTTAGAATGAGGTACAGAAAAACATTAGCTTGACAGCTTTTTTTCTTCTACAAGAATGAGGTTCCTCTCCATTTCACACAGGCACACTCACACATTTGCATTCCTACTGAGTTTTCTCTGGGAAGGGAACCACCTGAAATGTGTATTTCCCTTAAATGGAGAATCAATTTCATGCCATTTCCAAGAGCTTAGTTACTTAGAAGTTGTTTCCGCCCCCCCCCCCCCCCCGCGCAAATTTGAGACTTTACACTCATTTGCCTTTAAGAAGTTTCTTTCCTCACTTACTGTGAAGCAGACTCACAAAGTGAGTGTAGTCAGTTGTAAAAAAATACAAAGTAAACCAAGTGAAAAAATAAAGCAAAGTATTTCTCCCTTTTATGTCTTAGGGTTCTTGTCATAAGTGTTATTAGAAAATGACAGCATTCAGATAGATTTGCTATTTATATTCATGGTGTGCCTTAACAAACCAGACCGTTAACAATTCCATCCTGTGCCAAGATAGAGGGCAGTTATGGGTCTCTCCATGCTAAGGCTTTGATGAACTATAAAATACTACCCATGTTTGGACTATATGATACTTTCTACACCCCTTGCTGGATTTTAAAATTGATGGCGGGGGGGCCTCCCTGAACGGTTTATAAAATTCTGTGATAACATCGTCATGTTCTAAATGAGGGCTTAAAAAGAATCTTTCATTAAGAAATCTTCCCAAATTGAAGGCTTCTGACTAGCGAGCAGGAACTTTCAGGACAAGAATCTGCTCAGCTCATTTGGCTTTGCAAGTTCATCTCTGAGACACCTCCCAGCTGATCCCTGTGATATCATTGCTCCTCCTCATTTAACTTTAGGTAGTCTCTCGGTGGCATATAGGTTTCTCTGAATCAGCTCCAACATAGGTTAAATTGTACACAAGCAAGCCGACAATGGCAAGATACAGCGGAGTTTTCAGTCTGTTAAAATGAGACAGCTACTCAAAGTAATTAGGAACAGAAGTCCTACAAGACCAAAGACTCTGCAGATGAGGAAAGACACAGGCTATGTCTACACTGGTAATTTAAGTCGACTTAAGGAGGCTTAAGTCGACTTAAATTAAGCCATGTCCACACTAGGCTTTCATTATGTCAGCTTAAGAAATTCCTTAAGTTGACTTAATAACTACCGCTCATTAGGTCGACTTAACCCTTCAGTCGACTCCTGAAGTCGACTTAAGGACGGTGTGGACGTGGAGTAACCCTTAAGTTGACATTATTAGGTCGACTTAAGGGTGGTTAGGTTGACTTAAAGTGGACTAAGTCGACTTAAAGCTAAGTCAACTTAGTCCACTTTGTTAAGTTGACTTTAATAAGGTCGACTTAAAGCCAACCTAAAGTCGACCTTATTAAGTTGACTTAGCAAAGTCGACCTAACTTTTTCTAGTGTAGACACAGCCTCAGTGACTGGGTGCTCT
>ML686214.1:0-56928 GCA_007922175.1 Pelusios castaneus
GGGCTTCATCTATCATTAATCTGCAAGGCAAAGACAGGGCTGGCATAGCCCAGTGAGGAGTGCGTGAGTGGCTAACGAGCTGGTGGTGAGAGGGAGCTGATGTCCATCCACCATGGGAGAGGAGGATCCATCTTGGTGGTGGCAGGGGTGGAAAAGTGACCCTAAGTCCTGGGCCCCGAGATCTGTCACTTCGACCTTTCTCTCACACAGACACTGTCACGGGAGCGGGGAAGGGAACTGTCCTGAGTCCCTCCCTTCACCCATGGAGCTGTAGATGTGGGCAGGGATCAGGAACCTCTGAATCTTGCCCAGCACACGGGGAAGGAGGCACTATCTGACCACAGATGGGCCAGTCTCTGAGCTAGTGGGGCAATTCTGGGTCACAGCCTAAGGGACGGGGCCAAATCCTGAGAGCAGCAAAAGCTTTTCTGAGGCTCTTCCCCTGTCGGGGCCACATTCCACCCTGGCCCCTGCGGATCAGCCCCACGCGGAGCGGGGTGTGGAGGGGCTCATTGGGAGAACAGGCAGCTGCCCATTGATCCTGACAGGTCTCCTTCTCCCACAGCACCTCAGCATCCGGAGCCAGACAGAGACCAGAGAGCCACGGCCGTGAGGAGGACCCCGACCTGCCTGCAATCACCACCCACCTCCTAGGATTTGACGTAAGTGCCCTTTACCCCCGACTCTGGCTCCCCGGCACGGCCAGACTGGTTCTGACGGGTGCTGGGAGCTGCAGGTGCAGGCCCCCAACAGGGCAGTGGGGTCAGAGCTGGGCCCGTGCTTCCAGCTCACTCTCCTTCCCCAGCGTGGGAGTATGAGGGGAGCTGAGCCGGGCTCCTTCGCTGGAGCCTTTCGCCCCCAGCTGGGAGCTGTGTGGGCCCTGCCCCTCCTGGGCACATCTGTGTCTAGGTCAGAGAGTCCAGAAACTGCACCCTGTGTGCAAGCTTTTAGTGCAGGGTGCAAAGATCCCGGGTAGCTGAGTGCAAAGGTGGGATATCAGAGCTGCCCGAATGGTTCGACTGTAACTAGAAGGACACTGAGGCGGCCCCGGCTTTACTTGTGTCCACAGATCCCGACAGAAGAAAGGAGATTGTGCGACTGGCCCGTCTCTGCGTCCCTGTGTTTGTGTCGCCTCCCAGCCTGCCGTCCTGCTGTGCTCTGCTGTCTCCTGCCGTCCTGTCCCCGTCATCTTCCTGCCATGTCCTAGTCATGGTTCCTGGTCCCTGTGTGCTGGCTTTGTTCCCTTCCCCTTTGTTGTTCCCTGTAAATAAATTGTTTCATTTGCTCTTTCAGCCTGTTGAAGTTGTGGTTCCTGGTTACACCTTCCTTGTCTTTTTTTACTGAATAAACTGTTTCATTCATTTCAGTTCAGCTTCAGTGTCCGAGTCGTGATTACCAGGTGAGAAGGGCAGCGAACCTCAAGGGTCCCTCACTAGTTTTTAGATTATTTCCTGGGTGGGGAAAGGGTTTGTCAGCTTCGGGTCATTTCTAGTTCTTTCCTTTTTGTTTTCCTTAATGGCTCATCAGGTTACTCCCTGGGCCCATTGTACCTGGCAGCTTCCTTAACATTAAGGTCACAATGGTTGTAGACAGCCTGTCTCGGGTGTGTCCACAGAATCACACAAGTTAAAGTATAGATATAACAACCATATTCCTAACTTCTAATCGAAATAGAATTCCTAGACATAAACTATATAATCATTCCCAGCAAATTACTACCTTTCTATTGATACCAAACATGACATAGTTCCTATGGATTATAGCATTTATGAGATATTAATAGAAAATAATATCATAAATGGGTCCCTAAATCCAGACAGCGTCACACCCTGCCCACATGCCCTGCCAGGGTCCCTGCCCCCTTTGCCCCATTGCATGCAAGGGGTGCCCCCCTGCCACCGTGGACCTGCCCATGGTCCCCTTAGCCCCTAGAAGTTGACCTAGGCATCCAGTGTGGACGCTCTAGGTCAGTGGTGGCGAACCTATGGCACACGTGCCAGAGGTGGCACTCGGCGCCCTCTCTGGTGGCACGCATGCCCAGGGGCGGACCTGTAATGATGCGAGGTCTCCTGCTGAGACCCGAACCAGCTGGGGGATCCGGTGGCTGCAGAAGCTCCGCCCTTAGCTTCTGCCGCCACCCGAACCCCTGGACTGAGCTGGGGGGCCGACTCCGCTTCAAGCTGGCCTCCCAGCTCAGTTCCCGGGCTTCGGGTGTCAGCAGGCGCCGCGGCGCTTAAGCGCCGCTGTGCCTGCTGAGACCCAAACCAGCTGGGGTATCGGGTGGCGGGGCTCGAAGCGGAGCCTGCCCCCCAGCTCAGTCCAGGGGTTCGGGTGGCGCAGAGGCGTCGTTGTCGTCGGGCTGGCAGGGCTCCGGCCCCGGGTAGAAAAGCCTGAGCCCCGAATCTATTCTGGGGCCCAGGAACCCAGAAAACTACGGCGGAACGCAGGTTCCGCTCTGCCCTGCCCTGCAGGGAGGCTGCTGCTCAGCTGGGAGCAGCGGCAGCCAGCCGGGCTGGGGAGTTTTCAAATCTCCCGCCCTGAGCATGCTCCGAAAGAGCAAGTTCAGGGCAGGAGCAGCCTCCTGGCCAGCCCAACGCCGGACGCCCCTACAGCTCTCTGGGCACGTAAGCTTGGGGGCCGGGCGGGTGAGTGCTGGGGAGCTGGGACCGGGAAGGCTGGGCAGTCTGGGGAGCTGATGGGGGACGGGCAAGCCGGGAAACTGATAGGAAACTGGGGGGTTGGAGAACGGGGGCTGGGGAGCCGATGGGAAACTGGGGGGCCGGGGAACGGGGACCGGGTGGGCTGGGAAGCTAATGGGGAACTGGGGGGTCGGGGAACGGGAGCCGATGGTGACCAGGAGGGTCGAGGCGTTGCAGCCAGCGAGCCGGGGGCAGGGATCTGCCGGGCAACGGAGATCGGGGGGCCTGGAGAGTGCCCGGGCCAGAGGGACTTGGGTTTGGGGTTTCTAAAGGGGACTGGGGGTGTGGGGTGGGTTCCCCTGGGGGGCACGGCCAGCTCGCCTCCTGTCTGGTCCCAGCATGCAGATGGGAGCCACGCTATGGCTGCTCGCCTCCCCTCCAAAGTCTGAGCCAAGGATAGACAAATTATCAACATGCATACAACAGCAAAAATCACATTAATTGTTCAAAAGCATTCTAAATGCAAACTTTTGCCTTTCAATAAAAAGTTGTTTGTATCATTGAAAGCTCCGTTATTGTGTTTTTCTTTTAAGACAAAAGATGTTAATGTATAAGTTGTTTTTTCTAAACTAAAACCTCAGTATTGGCACTTTGCGATAAATAAGTGGGTTTTGGGTTGCAGTTTGGGCACTCGGTCTCTAAAAGGTTTTCCATCACTGATCTAGAGCATCCACACTGGATGCCTAAGTCGACTTCTAGGGGCTAGGGAGACCTTGGGCAGGTCCATGGTGGCGGGGGGAGGAACCCCTTGTGTGTAATGGGGCAAAGGGGGACAGGGACCCTGGCAGGGCATGTGGGCAGGGTGTGATGCTGTCTGGATTTAGGGAAGCATTTATGATATTATCTATCCATATATCCTAAATGCTATAATCCATAGGAGCTATGTCATGTTTGGTATCAATAGAAAGGTAGTAATTTGCTGGGAACGATTATATAGTTTGTCTAGAAATTGTATTTGGATTAGAAGTTAGTTTAGTTAGGAATTTGGTGTTATATCCATACTTTAACTTTTGTGATTTTATGGAAATATCTGAGAGAGGCGTCTGTATAAAACCATTGTGTCCTTAATGTTAAGGAATGTGCCAGCTACAATGGGCCCAGGGAGTATCTTGTTGAGCCATTAAGGACATAAGGAATACAACCATTGTGTCCTTAATGGCTCATCAGGATACTCCCTGGGCCCATTGTAGCTGGCACATTCCTTAACATTAAGGACACAATGGTTTTACACAGCCGCCTGTCTCAGACATTTCCATAAAAATCACACAAGTTAAAGTATAGATATAACACCAAATTCCTAACTAAACTAACTTCTAATCCAAATACAATTCCTAGACAAACTATATAATCTTCCCAGCAAATTACTACCTTTCTATTGATACCAAACATGACATAGCTCCTATGGATTATAGCATTTAGGATATATGGATAGATAATAATATCATTAATGCTTCCCTAAATCCAGAGAGCATCACACAGGGCTCTGCCCTGCCCTCTGGGGGGCATGCCAGGCTCCCCCTGTGCCCCCCCCCCCGGCAGGGAGGGCATTGGTGTAG
Organism: Pelusios castaneus; assembly: GCA_007922175.1. Lineage (NCBI taxonomy): Eukaryota > Metazoa > Chordata > Testudines > Pelomedusidae > Pelusios > Pelusios castaneus. The sequence goes on from ML686214.1 coordinate 4,256, forward strand.
TCCTGGGGTAGCCCTAAGTCGACTTAAGGCTACCCCACATCTACACTGGCTTAATTCGACTTTAAAAAGTCGAATTAAGCCTTAGGTAGAGTAGAAAGGTGGTTTAACAAAGTCAACTTAATGTTCATTAAATTGACTTTATTTTCCTTAAGTCGACTTAAGCAAACTGTAGTGTAGACGCAGGGTAAATTAAGTCGACTTAAGCAAGCTTAAGTCGACTTAATTTACAAGTGTAGATGCAGCCTATGTGTGTATAGATCAATAGATCTGAAACATCCCAGGTATTTCATATGGCTCTGGGTGGAGTCTCTCTCTCTCACACAATGAAAACTGATGAGATTGGATACATGACAGAAGATATTGTAAATAAAGAGAATCACCTAACAACATGGAGAAGGGAACAAAGAATCTCAGAAAGTCACACCTGGAAAAGGGGAGGGGATGGAAAGTTTGGTAACAAGACACTTGGAAGTGTGAAAGAGCTTTTTTCTGGGGCCCTCCCTTTAAAAATCTGGTCCAAGAAGTGTCATTAAAATCATGGGTGTTACAGCCTCTTATACCAGGGTTGACTTTTGCTTAAGGTAATTGGTATGATGATCTGCAGTTGCAAAATGCTTACAGGGGCTAGTCTTTGCATTTGAAATGTTTACTTTAAGCCTGCATAAATAACAAGCATTAGTCCACTGTGGCTTTTTCAATACAGGCCAAAACTGAAGCACATAAAATAACATGATTTCTAGCAGGTAAAAATAAGCTTCACTCATGATCTCCCAATAGAAAGCTCAAATCTTAGGATTTTTTCCCCAGGCCCTGGCATTTGCTCCCCTGCCAGCCTGGGAAGTGGGAGAGAGGGGGCTCCATTTGAAACCCATCTCCCCTCAGACTTGGGGAGGGTGAAGATCCCTAAGAGGATCAAAGTTGAGGATGGGGGAGCTGTACTATGGCTTCAGGGTGGGGGACAGCTGATGGAGGTTGGGAGGACTGAACTGATCCCTGAATTAAAGGGGTTTGGTTGGGGGACAGAACTGAGGGGATAGGGTTAATTACTGGGTAGGTGATGAGGGGGCAGAGGTGGGGGGACAGGTCCTGCACCAGGGGCCAAAATCACCTTCCAGTACCTGTGGGAGAGAGGGCAACCCTAAATTGTTACACACTCACACCCTGGGATGGGCAGGGGGAACTCAAAACACAAGAAAGTAGTTTAAAAACACAACTCCATTTCCTCCAATCACCCTCCACCCCCTGCTTAATTAACAACAAACAAACAAGAAAACCACATTTCAAAGCACAGAATAAATTTTAGGTACACCATATGGTCTGCAGAATTCATAAATAGGGTCACCATTGGCACTCCTGGCTGGGGGATGATCCCCAGGCCACCCACCCCTCAACTGACCTCACTGTACAGGTGGGGGGGAAGTGACCAGTCCCCACCTGCCACCCTGGAGAAGGGGGGGGGGACAATCCCCAACCTACAACTTGCTGCTGCTCTGGCTGGTCACCAAGTCACCTACCCATGGGGTAGGGGATGATCCCCAGCCTGCTCCCCAGACCCACTGGACTGACCTGAGGATTGATCCCCTGCTCCCAACACCCCCCCCCCCCCACCTTCAGGTTCCCCCCTCCCCACACACACAGTACTTACTGGTGCTGTGTTGAAGAAGCTGGTCCTAAATAAAGCAGGATGGAAGGGAGTCAGCAGCAGTGCTGCGTGGCTGAGCCAGTGCAGCAGGGGAGAGAGGATTTAAAGTTCCCTCTTCTCTCCCTGCTACGTGAGTGAGCTACATGCTGCAGCTGGCTCAATTCCCAGCTTAGCTCTGCCTCCCCTGCAAACAGGCTGTCTGCTCATGTGCCTGCTGGGGAAAATAGATCTGGGGCTCAGGCTATTCTACTCAGGGCTGACACCGTGTGAGCCCAACGGCAATGATGCCTCTGTTGTCCCCCCAAATGGCCAGCAGGTCCAGGATTTCCTGGTGGCTCCAGGATGGGGCCTGCCCACAGCGCTGGCTCTGTTCTGCCTTGCTCCCAAGCAACAGGTCTGGCCAGATCTGGGGAGCAGTGAGGTCAGGAGTGAGTCCTGACCTGTGGTTGGCCAAGGCAGGCTCTTCCTGTGCCAGGAGCTCTGGTCAGGGAAGGAAATCTAGAGGCCATGGAGGAGGACTTAGCGCTACTCTGCATCTACACTGGCTTAAGTCGACTTAATAAGGTCAACTTAAGCGCGAAGTCGACCTAAAAGGAGGTGTTATTAAGTCGACTTACCTTTTCCTTAAGTCGACATAAGGAAAGCCTGGTGTGGACTTGGAGTAGTTTAAGTCGACTTAAGCCTCCTTAATTTGTAAGTGTAGACGCACCCTAAGGATCCCTTTAAATGCCTGCAGAGCATCTCAGGTTTGGTGGTACCTCCTCAGCAGCAAACCACTAGCTAGAGTGAGGCAGGCTACTTTGCCTAGCACTTTCCCCCTCACAGGACTCTCCCATCCACCCCCGCCACACACACACACTCCTACACACACTAATAAAGCTCCCAGTGTTATCATAGAATCATAGAATCATAGAATAATAGGGTTGGAAGGGACCTCACGAGGTCATCTAGTCCAACCCCCTGCTAAAAAGCAGGACCACTCCCCCTAAATTATCCCAGCCAGAGTTTTGTCTAACCGAGCCTTAAAAATCTCCAAAGATGAAGATTCTACCACCTCCCTAGATAGCCCATTCCAATGCTTCACCACCCTCCTCGTGAGAAAGTTTTTCCTAATATCCAACCTTGACCTCCCCAGCTGTAATTTGAAACCATTGCTCCTTGTTCTGTCGTCTGTTACCCTCGAGAACAGCCTAGCTCCCTCCTCTTTGGAGCAACCCTTCAAGTAGTTGAAGGTTGCTATCAAATCTCCCCTCAGTCTTCTCTTCTCTAGACTAAATAAGCCTAGTTCCTTCAGTCTCTCCTCATAAGTCATGTGCCCCAGCCCCCTAATCATTTTTGTTGCCCTCCGCTGGACTCTTTCTAATTTGTCCACATCCTTTCTGTAGTGGGGAGCCCAAAACTGGACACAGTACTCCAGATGCGGCCTGACCAGTGTCGAATAGAGGGGAATTATCACATCCCTCGATCTGCTGGCAATACTCCTACTGATGCAGCCTAATATGCCATTGGCCTTTTTGGCAACAAGGGCACACTGTTGGCTCATATTCATCTTCCCGTCCACCATAACTCCCAGGTCCTTTTCTACAGCACTGCTACTTAGCTGATCGGTCCCCAGCCTGTAGCAGTGCATGGGATTTTTCCGTCCTAAGTGCAGGACTTTGCACTTGTCTTTGTTGAACCTCATGAGGTTTCTTTCGGCCCACTGTTCCAATTTGTCCAAGTCTCTCTGGATCCTGTCCCTGCCCTCCAGAGTATCTACCATTCCCCCCAACTTGGTGTCATCCGCAAACTTACTAAGCACGCAGTCTATTCCATCATCAAGATCATTAATGAAGATGTTGAATAGAAGCGGCCCCAGGACCGACCCCTGGGGCACTCCACTCGTTACCGGTTGCCAACCAGACATCGAGCCATTGATTCCTACCCGCTGAGCCCGTTGATCTAACCAGTTTTCGATCCACCTTACGGTCCACTCATCCAACCCATACTTCCTTAACTTGCCAACGAGAATGTTGTGGGAAACCGTATCAAAAGCCTTGCTAAAGTCAAGGTATATCACGTCAACGGCTCTTCCCGCATCCACAAATCCAGTCATCTCATCATAGAAGGAAATCAGGTTGGTCAGGCACGATTTGCCCTTGGTGAATCCATGTTGACTGTTCCTGATCACTCTATTTTCCTCCAAGTGTTTCAGGATGGATTCCTTGAGGACCTGCTCCATGATTTTCCCAGGGATTGAGGTGAGGCTGACCGGTCTGTAGTTCCCCGGATCCTCCTTTTTCCCTTTCTTAAAGATAGGTACTATATTTGCCTTTTTCCAATCCTCCGGGACCACCCCCGTTCGCCACGAGTTCTCAAAGATAATGGCCAGCGGCTCTGCAATCACTTCCCCCAACTCCCTCAGCACCCTCGGATGCAGTTCATCCGGCCCCATGGACTTGTGCACTTCCAATTTCATTAAGTGTTCCCTAACCTGACTTTCCGTCACTGAGGGCCACTCTTCTCTCCAGTCCGCGTTACCCCGTGTAGTAGCCTGGGAGCTGGCCTGCCCTGTGAAGACTGAAGTAAAAAAAGCATTGAGTACTTCAGCCTTTTCCGCATCATCCTCCACGAGGATGCCTGCCCCATTCAGTAAGGGACCTACACCACCTCTGATCCTTTTCTTGTTGCTGATATACTTATAGAATCCCTTTCTGTTATCCTTCACATCTCTTGCTAGCTGCAACTCCAATTGTCCTTTGGCCTTTCGGATTTGATCCCTGCAGTCCCGAGCAATATCTTTATACGCCTCCCTTGTCATCTGTCCAAGCTTCCACTTCTTGTAAGCTTCCCTTTTATGTTTCAGCTCCCCGCAGAGTTCCCTGCTAAGCCACGCTGGTCGCCGTCCACATTTGCTGTTCTTTCTGCACATCGGAATGTTATCTTCCTGTGCCTTTAACAGGGTTTCTTTAAAATACAGCCAGCTGTCTTGGACACCTTTCCCCTTCAGATCAGCTTCCCATGGGACCCTGCCCATCAGCTCCCTAAGGGAGCCAAAATCTGCTTTTCTGAAGTCCAGGGTGTGTGTTCTGCTTCTTTCCTTCCTTCCATTGATCAGGATCCTGAACTCTACCGTCTCATGGTCGCTGCTGCCCAGGTTGCCATTTACTTCTACTTCCCCGATCAATTCTTCTCTGTTTGTGAGCAATAGGTCTAGAGGTGCAAGGCCCCTAGTTGGTTCCTCCAGCATTTGTACTAGGAAGTTGTCTTCAATATTCTCCAAAAACTTCCTGGATTGCCTGTGCACTGCTGTATTATCTTCCCAGCAGACATCAGGATAATTGAAGTCCCCCATAAGAACCAGGGCCTGCGACGATCTGGAAACTTCTGTTAGTTGTCCATAGAACGCCTCATCCACCTCCTCTTTCTGGTCTGGCGGTCTGTAGCAGACACCCACCACAACATCCCCCTTGTTGCATTCTCCCCTAAACTTAACCCACAAGCTTTCAACCATCTTGTTTCCACTTTCATAGTGGAGCTCCGAGCAGTCGTACAGCTCTTTTACATATAACGCTACTCCTCCCCCCCTTTTTCCCTGCCTGTCCTTCCTGAACAATTTATATCCATCCATGGCAGTGCTCCAGTCATGCAAGTTATCCCACCACGTTTCTGTTATTCCAATTATATCATAGTTCCTTGTCTGTGCCAGTACTACCAATTCTTCCTGCTTGTTTCCCAGGCTCCTCGCATTTGTGTACAGGCACCTAAGATACCGGGCCCATTGCCCTACTTTGCCCTGTCGATTCTCCCTCCTGTCGCATCTTCCCCCTTGCAATTTCTTCCGGTGTCGTCCTTCCCCACTCACCTGAGGTATTATGACTTTATCAAGAAATAAACAATTATTTGACCCCTGCCCCCAGTTCCAACTACCCCGTCTTTTATTCCTGCTGTTACAGCCCCAGCATCCCCCAAGTTCCATCCCTTCCCCCAGGTTTCCCTCAGTTTCACTTACCTGTGGGTGTTGGTCATCTTCCCCCTTCGGACCTAGTTTAAAGCCCTCCTCACCAGGTTAGCCAGTCTGCTTCCAAATACGCTCTTTCCCTTCCTGGATAGGTGGAGTCCATCTCTGCCTAGCAGTCCTTCTTCCTGAAACAGCACCCCATGGTTGAGGAAGCCAAAGCCCTCCTGGTAACACTATCTCCGCAGCCAGGCATTCACCTCCAGGATGCATCTGTCTCTGCTCGGGCCCCTACCCTTGACCGGGAGGATCGAGGAGAAAACCACCTGTGCACCGAACTCCTTCACCCGTGCTCCCAGAGCCCTGTAGTCACCTTTGATCTGCAGAGGGTCACCTCTCGCAGTATCATTGGTTCCCACATGGATGAGTAGCATGGGGTAGTAGTCAGAGGGACGGATGATTCTCGACAATCCCTCTGTAACGTCTCGGATACGGGCACCTGGCAGGCAGCATACCTCCCGAGAAGCCTTATCTGGGCGACAGATGGGTGCCTCCGTCCCCCTCAGAAGAGAGTCACCAACCACCACAACCCGACGTTTTCTCCTGGGTGTGATGGTTGTGATCCTCCCAACCTCGGGGGTGCACGGCTTCTCCTCTTCCATATCATCTCCCGTCTGTAGTGCTGCGTAGCGGTTCTTTACCACAACGGAGGGTGGGATGGGAGCAGGGGTGGAACACTGTCTGCTGCCAGAAGTAACCAGCTGCCAGTGTCCACCCTCTGCTTGAGCCATCCCATCCTTCTCCGAGGGTGTGGCAGCAGTCCTTTGCCTCTGGATAGTTTCCTCATCCTTTCATGTTTCCTCATGGATGCTATCCAGGAACTTCTCCAGGGCATGGATACTCCTGAGCCTGGCCACCTCCTCCTGTAACTCCCCCACCTGCTTCCTGAGAGATTCCACCAGGAGACACCTGTCACATTGAATGATCTCCCCAGCCTGACCATCTGAGAGTGGGAAATGCAGGCCACAGTCCTTGCAAGTCCACGCCAGGATCTGGGTAGAGATATCCATGGTCAGTATGTCTGTCTGGATACAGGCGCAGGTGGAGGAGACAGTAGTGGTGCGGGTCCTCTTCACCATAGTAACAACACAAACCACAAACTTCCCCCAAACTCCCTCGCAAACTCCCCTGTTTGCAGTCCCTGTTCGCAAGCTCCAGGTGTTCCAGGTAAGGCTCACAGCCTTCATTTCCTACGGGGATACTGTGACATACAAAGCTGAACAATTACCACAAAATGCTGGCAGAGGCAGGAATGGAACCCAGAATCCTAGTCTTCCTCCTGTAGGAGCTGGGTAACACTAGCTACCTGAAAATGCCAAGATCAGGGCAGATTCTCCCAGAACTGGTGGGTGACACTGAAGTCAGACTTCCTAACCAACCACAAATGATGCTTCAAGTTCACCACACTGGTCATCAAGAAGCCAAAACAAAATATAAACAGCCCCTTTACTGCATTTCAGTCTCTGGCTCCCAGTCAGTCACTAGATCCAGTAAAGAGAGAAGTTATTTAAAACCCCATGCTCTCTACCAGAAAGGTTCTCCTGACCCCAGACGGTCAGACACATTATCAGATCATTATACGTTTGGATCTTACCTAAAATACCACGCTGCTAGCCATCCTTTAGTAACTAAAAGATTTATTATAAAAGGAAAGAAACAAACAAGGTGAGAGATGTTTAATGATTAAAGCAATCAGATACAGACAAAAGCTTTGAAAGTCCATTTATATCAGGTCACCAGTAGAATTGTGACATTTGCAGGTTTTTCCCCTGGGCTTATTGTATCTTTAAGTTCCCTTAATGGGCCATCAGCCAGCTAGTGATGCTGCCATCCTGTCTGGGGTGTTGCCCAGAAACACGGCACAAGTTGAAATACAAACACATCAAACATATCCAGGACTTCCAGTACAAATATGACATATACACGTAAACAATATAATCATATTTAACAAATTATAACCTTCTTAATGGTACCTGACGTGGCCTATCTCATATGAATCATTGTAATTTGTGACATATTTCAGCCTGTGTTACACACTGGTCTGGTAGAGTTGCTTGAGTGAGGGAGGGGCAGTCCTGGCTTTTGGGACCCACTAGGCCATGCAGCTGGAAAGGTGCCAGAAGGCACTAAAAGAACAATTGTGTTGGTGGTTGCCCTTCATACGCGTGGAAGCAAGCCCTGGTCTCTTGGACCAGTGGTGTAGTTTTTTGGGACCAAGAAGCTGCCTCATGCCCTTTGCACGGAGTCAGAGCTAGCTGACATCCAGGGGAACACAGCTGGTGTGTGTAATAGAAAATAAGAGCCTGGAACAAGAGGCCTAATAGAACAGGTCAGGTATGAGGCCTAAGGCCTAGTAGAATAGAACAGGACAGAAGGCTTAAGGTGAAAGAATGGTCAAATTAGCAGGAATCAGGCTGTATGACCTCACTGGCAAGGAATAAGCTGATATTGCAGTAATAGGTACAAGAATCTAAAGGTACGCCTAAAAGACAGAAGATGCCAGGTCATCCTGGCGCCAGAGCAATCAGCAGAAAGGCTCGGACTACCCAGTACAAGGGTAGGAGCAATGCTGGACAAACCACAGAATGACACCTTGATGGATGAAAATGTCTTGTCCCAAGAATGGCTGTAATGATTTTCTGTCTGCTGCCATGGGGAGGGTGATAATATACTGTAACCTTGCCTTAGCCACACATCTACTTCCTGCACTGAGTTTAACTCCCAGGTGCTGCACTTCATTTTGTTTATTCTGTGACTTAGAAGGGTTAAGTTTCAAGCCAGAGGCTAGGCAGCAATTGTTTAACCAGTTGCTCATGTTCCTTCTCAACAAATTTGTAAGTCCATCCCCAACTCAAGTGTTTAAATGGGGATGCCCCCAGAGATCTAAAGTCATAGACTGCTGAAAAATACACTCTTGAGTTTCAGGACAGCCATTCCTACCATATATTCTGTGTCTAGAGTTTGTTTAATCCTGAGACAGATGCTACTGGTGTTTCTTGTCTGACAATTAGAATATCATCCATATACCATACTACCCTTCCTATTTGTAACAACACTTCTTCTTCTTCTAACATTTCCTGTACTGCAGTGTGGAATATTGTGGGTGCATTGCAGTAACCCATAGGTAATACTGTCCTGCAATACTGAGTTCCTTGGAGCAAAAAAAGCTGTTCTGTATTGAGATTCAGGATTTAACGGCAGACTCCAAAAGCCATTTCATGTTTGGGGACACAACCTCCAGCAAATCAGGATAAGTGGCCACTACAGGGTCTCCTTGTATAGCAGTTTTATTTAGTCCTCTGTAATCAATAGTCAATTTCCAAGTCCCATCTGGCTTTTTTACTGGCCAGATTGGTGCTACTTTAGGTGCTGAACACCATCTAATAATGAGTCCTTTGTTTTCTAATTTGTTTCTAACTTGTCTCAGGGAGTGCTTTGCTTCATGAGGCATTGGATACTGTTTAATAAAAAGGGAATTTTTCCCTCTAAAGTAACTTCCATTTTATATTTGCATATAAGGACTCTTTAGCCCAAACATTTTGCAGCTCCATCCACCAGCTTTCCCAGCCTACTGGTGCCGGGTTTATTGATTTTACAGTTTCTGTGGCTAACCCCATAGAGACAAAACTGTTAGTCTTCTTCCCTTTTCCTACAAAGCGGGTTTTCCAAATGCACATATTCAGGAAATCTATGATTATTCCTAAGTGACTAATTGTGTTCGCACAGAACAAATTTTCACTCCCTTTAATAGCACATTTCCCCTGAATTGTATGTTTACCAAATTCAAGGGGTAACACTTTAACCTCACAATTTTGAGATTTTCCTGAGATTCTCTGTATGCAAGTTGGTGTGACGCTGTCAGGATTTAAGGAACCATTTATGATATTATTTTGTATTAATGTTTTATGATTGTTATAATCCATAGGAACCATGCCATGTTTGGTGTCAATAGAAAGGTAATAATTTGTGGGGAATGATTATATAGTTTGTGTAGGATTTGTATTCATATTAGAAGTTAGGAATATGATTGTTATATTTTAACTTGTGTAAGGCTGGGAAAACTTCCCAGACTGAATGTCTACCCAGCCATTGTCTCCTTAATGGCCCATTAAGGAAGCTCCCCAGTATAATGGGCTGAAGAAGAAAACCTGTTAAGCCACTAGGACTTAAACATGTGACTCAACTCCAGTTTGATTGGAGAGAACTGCACACAGCATGGAGAAGGCCAGAGATGATATAAGGCAGCAACTCCAACTCCATCTTGCTCTCAAGTCCTCAGTCTACAGACAACACCCCTCTCTGGAACTATTCCTCTGAGACTGAACAAAGGATTGAGGCCCACCCTGATGCTGGGTGTTTACCAGAGGAACAAGCCTGCAAACTGCTTTTCATGAACTTTAAATCATGTGTATGTATGTGATTTGCTTTGACCCTTTAACATCTCATATTTTGCTTCTTTTCTTCTTATATTAAACCTTTAGTTGTAGTTGCTAAAGGACTGGCTACCAGTGTGGTATTTTGGGTAAGATCCAAACCTATATTGTTCTGTGTGCTGTGGCTGGCCCTTTGGGGTCAGGAGAACCTATATCTTTAAGGGACCGTGCAGCTAAGTGGGAGCCAGAGGAGCTGGAGTGCAATAAAGGGAGCTGTTTCTATTTTGGGCAGATTTCTTGGTACCCAGTGTGGGGAACCAGAAACCTGTTTGTGACTGATAGGGAGACTGGTTTAAGTACCACCCATCAGTGTGTGGGGAGTTTGGCTCCCGGTTTTGCAGCTTGCCCTGATTTTTGCACGTCCAGGAGGGTATCCCAGGAGGCCCCAGTCACAGTTGGTTCTACAGCTGGATATTTGTTGCAAGTTTGTTTTGCTATGGTAATTCCTGCCCTGTGTCTAACAAAAAATTTACACGCCCATCTCTGACTCGGAAGTTTAAATGGGGGTGCCTCCACACATCTAAAGTCGCAGGATTCTGAACAATATATTCCGAGCCTCAGGGTAGGCATTCCTATGAGCTATATTCTGTGTCTAGGGTAGGTTAAATCCTGAGACAAATATTACTGGAGTTTCTTGTAACTTTTGTTTTGTTTTGTTTTGGTTGCTGATTTTACATTAATTGTAGGTGTGCCTGCAATTAATCAATCTCATCTCTTAACGCCCTGTTTTTCTGCACTAACTGCCCTGCAGGTTTTCATTCCCTTCTGTTCTTATTCCTTTATTTTTGTTTATTTCACGACTTCTCCAGGATCAGCCTTGACCTGCTATATACTCACTTAAAATCATGTTTTAATCAATAAATTAGTATTTATTTTATTTAAGGCTGTGTGAACTTGATAGGCTTTATAGCTGTGTGAATGAGCGAGGCTGGGCATTCCCATTTCTTTGATAAATGCATAAACTGCATTCTATGAGTCTACAGTGATTGGGGAAGCATCCTGATCCCTGTAAGACGGAAGTTCCAGTGTGGTATCTTGGGGCTGGGGATGCTCGCTGAAGGACCATCCCATGAATGGCTGTAGCGTGCACACCCACTGCCTAGGACTGATGACAAGCAGGAGGCTGGTGTGGCTTGACTCAGGAGTGAGTGGTCACCTGGTATAGCAGGATGAATTGGGGTTTGAGAGTGGAGATCAGGGGGTCACAGCGGTACACCAGACCAGGTTCTGGGAGGGGAACATCACACCCTAGTGCAGGCAGTGTCGGGGGTAAAACCACGGCCAATCTCACCACCACATGTTGAGCTAGACTTGACACTCTTTTTGACTCAGGTATTCTGTGTGGAGATGGCCCCCCTCCTCCCAAGACACTTAGTGCCATTAATGTCCAGCCAAATTTCACCCACTTCTCCTTTACTTCTTTGATAATGGTCCTTAGTCTTGGAAATAGACAGAAATGTGTCTCCTTGCATGGCCCTGTGGTGCTGGAATGCCACTGTCATCAATGTGTGTGTGTGTGCTCACAGCAGCTCCAGGAGGCCAGGGAGAGGTCTGGGTCCCATCCCAGCTTGAACTGGAGAGAAATATAAGCAGTGGTGCCCTCCAAAACTCTGCCCACAAGCCAAGCTCTGCCCACGAACGAGGCTCTGCCTACTTGCCATGCCAAATGAAACCTCACTCCAGGCTCAGCAGGTGGTGCAGGTGGTCACAGTGTATCTGTGCAGGCTCAGCTCACTCTCAGTGGGGTTCAGATTTCCTCCCTTCCCCCAGGAGGCTGAAATGAAGCCCAGGCCCAATAAGGACATGTGCCTAGAGCCCTGGCTCCCACATGTGAGGTTGCAAATGCAGCTTTTGTTAAAACAAAAAAGTTTGTGGCCTTCATGATTGCTAAGGAAAGCTCCAAAATGTGACCAATGCAGAATGCCAACCTGAGTCTGCAGAGAGCCTGAGGCAGAAGCCAGAGCAGCAGCCGTTAGCCTGAGGGAGAAGGCCACTGGGCCCGTCCCCACCAGAAGAGGAGACTTGGCCTTTGTTGCTGTGGGGAAGGGGGTTGACTGCTGGGAGCAGGGAGCAGAGGATGTACCCCAGGGCTTAGCTCTACCCCTCTGGTTTCAGTTCTGTGAATGGGGCCCATAGTGCAATATTCCACAATGCTGCCATTCAAAGAAGCATTTTTGGACAGCTGGGTTAACAGGGACCTCAGCAGATCCAGGCAGATGTCACTGCACCAATGATTCTCGGCATGTGTGGCATCCCACCAGTGCTGACCCCAAGTTGATAGGCGGGAAAGTAAGACACAATGACGGCAAAGGGACTCCCCACGGTTAGGCAGCCTGACAGAGCCCAGCATGGAATGCAGTCTTCTCAGGGTACTTGTCTCGGCAACAATGGGCAGAAAAACATGGCCCCCCTTGAATAAACAGCACAAGTGGCCATGAACTATTTTTATACTGTGCTTGTAGCTCAGTGGAATACCCGTGCATGACTAGTGCTTTGAGGAGCTAACAGAGTACTACTAATAAATAGAAACAATAATTTAGCTCTTATTAAGGAATCAGCTGAGAAACAAACTTCCCTATGGCATTGCAACACTGCCAGACCAGAGAGGAGTTCTTTACACTGGAAGCTCTGGAAAATAAATGCAGAACTTCGATCTACCAATTATTGGGACTGGAAGAGAGCTCAGAGCTAGAGCACTCTCATTGTTTGAGCAAGTTTTATTGGGAGAGAGTGGGTGAGATGGCAGACAGATGATGGTGTTCACTCTGGGATTGATTGGAATCAGATGAAAAGCCAGGCCAGAGGCTGTGCCCTAGATCAGCAGACCTAGAGAAGATAAATAAGACCTTAAGCATAAACAATTCTCAAACGGGCAGCTTCCAGATGTATATACCTTTGTCCTGATCTTCACTAACCAATTCCTGAGCTGGGATTTTTCCCGCTTTCTAGGCATTGGGCACATAGCACCATCATGGGACACACATGGCACAAACCATCTGCACACCACGCATTTGCAGCTCTTCCCACCTTTGGGCAGAGTAAGATACTTGGCACCCTGCCAAGTATGTTTGCAGTATAACCTTGTTGTGAAACAACATGGAAGCCTACGTTCCAAAATGGATTCTACATATAATTACTGAAATCTAAAATTTTCTCCCAACATTACTACTGGGATGATTCACAGATTTCAACACCAGAAAGGACAACTGTGCCATGGAGTCCAACCTCTGTTGAACCGCATTAGACTTTTCACGGCTAGATGTGGCGCCCACTATTAGATATTTATTCCCCGTGTAGTACATATGGACTATGTCAAGGTACATAGATTGAGGTCCTTTTGTCCATCACTGTAAGACATTTTCTGATCTGCTATTTCTTTCTGTGGCTCTTCTCTGAGCCTTTCGCACTTTACCAACAATCTTCTTGATTTGTGGGCATCAGCACTGGACACAGGATTCCAGTAGTGGTTGCACTAGTGCCAAATGCAAAGGTGCTCCTATCTGAGTCTCTTGTTTCTGTATGCCAGGATGGCGCTAGCTCTTTGGCCACAGCATCACAGTTGGAGCTCATCCTCTGTTGATTGTCTACTGCAAAGCCCAGATCTTTTCCAACTCCCTGCCTTCCAGGAAAGAGTCCCCATCCTGTAAGTGTGGCTGACATTCTCTGTTCCTAGATGCATGTTTACATTTAGCTATATTAAAACACACATTGTTTGCTTGAGCCCTGCCTACCAAGTGATCCTCACTGCTCTGGATCCATGACCTGTCCTCTTCATTATTTACCACACCCCCAATTTTTATGACAATCACAAAGTTTAGCAGTGATGATTTTATATTTTCTTCTAGGTCATTAATAAAAATGTTAAATAGCACAGGGCCAAGAACCGATCCCTTCAGTACCCCCCACCTCCAGAAACAGACCTGCCAATTCGCTACTTTGTTACATTGAGCCCTATTAAGTGCCACATGAACTTTATGTCATTCTAGTTTTGTTTAAAAAAAAAAAAAAGTCATGTGGCACCAAGTCAAATGCTGCACCGAAAACGAAGTACATGACCTCAACACCAGTACCTTTATCACCCAAATTTGTAATCTTACCCCCCAAAATCAATCTAATTCATTTGAGAGGATCTATTATCCACGTTGTGAAACAAGGAAAGAGCCCAGCTTGACTTTCCATTCCCAGGGTGAGTTTGCAGGACTGATTGGCAAGAAAGCCCAGCTTTTTGCTTGCAGACTAGACAGATTTCCTCAAGGGAAATTTGCTGTCCCATACCCTTTTTTGCAGTGTTGCTTTGCAAAGACATGCATCATGGGAGGGTTCTTCTAGAACCACACTTGAAGCATCAGAGGCCTAAGGTGTGTCATTTTTCTTTTAAGTGTTTGTTCAGACTGAACTCTGCACTGACCAACAGTCTTGGGAGAACTGGCCACCAAAGTTACCCAAATGTGTGCCACCAACACATCCCTGGGTGTCATCTTGATGAATGTGAGACTCCTTGAATTCCATTATAGATGTCACTGTCGCTATTGGTTTTACATAGAAGATGCCCAGATACTATGGAGATGGGTCGCAGTAAAATTCCTGAGAATGACACGTTTTTTTTTCATCGCTGAATCTTCAATCCTTGCCCTTCCACTGGCCTCCCACCCTTCAGCAAACCAGACGGCTAAAGACACAGCGAAAACAGCATTATAGGCTACATAAAAGAGCTCTGCAGACAGCATCAGTTGATTCTATTTTAATGAGAACACTGTTTAGGAAGAATTGGGGGCAGGAGAGAAGGGGAAGTCAAGCCTGTGGCTTCTTCTTTCAAGAAGCTGCTGGGGGTTTTGCTATTTCAAGACAGAGTGAGAGACACAAACCTGCAGGCCTTCTGGAGGAACTGCCGCAGATACAAGAAATTGGAAGAGGAGAAGAACCTCAGTTTACTAACAACTTTGACAAAAATTTGCACATTTATTTCAGGTGATTTTGCCCTATGCCACAACCCCTACCCCCATTACGGTTTGGTGATGAGTTGCACTTACAACCTGTGCAAAAAGCTGTAACATCTTAACTTTCAACTAAGAGAATATTTCCTTATACTGGCTCTGTGGGCGGAGGTTGCTAAGCATTCAATTTACATTGTACATTTGTACACAGGTTCAGATGAAATGGCTCAAATAAAACAAATATATATATTTATATGTACAAATCTATAATATATATATAATCTATTCAGACAGATAGTTAGATATACGTCTTCCAAAAGGATAAAAGGTTACATTTGTCTTTGCATGCACCACCAAAACCTCTGCTTCACTCCACCCAAAAAGAACAGTTAGCTAAGGTTCAGCGTGGAGTGAACATCAGCTCCCTGTTAACATAGCCCTATTGGCTAGTTCCCCCTCCACTCCCTTTGCAGACACTGATACATGAATATGACACATGGTGGTTGGTCCGGGGACGAGAGAGTTGAGGCAAAAAGGCGAGGTCATCTAGACTAAATCTCACCTTCTCAAACAAGCTTTGATGGACACAACTGAGCCCATTAGTGCTATTCAAAGCACAGCTTCCACCACAAAGAGAGGCCATTAATGCTAACAGAGCCCAAGCCTTCCTTGCCAGTGGTGGGCGTGTCCACACCACTCCCAACTCCTGCACTCACAAGAGGAACATTTGTGCCTGGTTCCTCGCCAAATCCCTGGCTATGGCTCAGATAGGGAATAGATTCCCTGCCAATCAGAAAGAGTCAAGCCAACAAAGAAACACGGAAAGAAAAAAAGCCCAGGGTGAGATATCTCAGAACAACAAGACATTGTTCAGAGCCCACTGAGGCAAACACCCACTGCATTTGCTTTGGCAGACTGGTCTGAAGAAGGCCAGGCTTTTAAGGATCAAAGAAGATTCTTGCCCCATGTCAGGATAGGGAAATGCAGGAAATGTCCTGCAGAGGATAGAGATAGAATGGGCATTAATAGCAAATTAATAGCAGCTAGAAAATCAATGGGACAGCAGGAGAGGATTTCAGGACAAGAGGATATATTGGACACTTCTTAGCCCTGCCCACATGTGCTGGTGGAACCCGATGAGCCAAACCCACTGGGCACACGAGCTGCAGTGACCACCCTGCCTCCCTACACAAAGGGAGAGCAATGGGGAAGGTGTGTGTTGAGGGGACTTGGGGTTATTTTTGAACAGAGCTTGAAAGGGGGGATACTTAAGCACCAAGTCAAAAGGCAAAGTTTGGATAAGGCAAAACAAACCAATGGAAAT
The DNA here is from genome assembly GCA_007922175.1 of Pelusios castaneus. Taxonomy (NCBI): domain Eukaryota; kingdom Metazoa; phylum Chordata; order Testudines; family Pelomedusidae; genus Pelusios; species Pelusios castaneus. The sequence goes on from ML686214.1 coordinate 20,586, forward strand.
AAATAATAGAAAATGCCCTAGGAATGTATTTTGCCACCGAGACAGGCTCTCTTTGTTCGCTGCAAGTCACACATGTCCATCCAGCCATCTCAAGCTGGTAGCTGGCGAACGGAGTCCTGACTGAGAGCAAGCCCAATTTGGCAAGGTCTCCAGACAATCATGGTTATGGGATCACATGTATGTACATGAGAGTCACCATGGGATGGGGATGCTATGTCATAGGGCGGTGCTTTCTGATTCTTCCTCTTCCAAATCCATTTTCCCTACCACTGAATGTCTCCGGGTTTGTTCCAGCGGATCTTGGGGTGGTGCAGGATCAGCCTCGACATGTATAGAAGGGACATCAAAGTGCACAAGATCTGCAATCAGGTAGAGAAAGGCAGAGTTAAGAACCCACGCTAATGTGGACAGATGAGATTGTCAAAAAGTAGCTGGGGAGACACTGCTTTTTCTTAGTGCAAAATAAGTTTCTTGGGGCCAGTATGTTATTAATATCAGAGAAGAGGGATGTCATCATAAAGTCAGGGTTTTTACTTCCATCGTTTCCACTTCCTCTCCTGAACCTGCCCTGCCTCAGGCGCCTCCACTCCAGCAGCTGGGCTGTCACTCTCCCCACAGGTCCTCTCAGACTCCACGCACGTGCTAACCCAAATAGCTTCCCAAACCATGGGGCAGAAATGAGCACCTTCTCTTGCCCTGTTTTTGTTCCAGTCCATTCCACTTTGCAGATGTCCCTTTCAGTCCTTGCTGTCATAGACGTGACAAGCACCATGGAGCCATCTTGCCTACCCTTTGCAATACAGGATTGGGCTCAACAGAACACTCTGTATTGTCTTTGCCAGTCTAGTTGTGAATGTCTCCAGGGCAGGGATTTATACAACACAGCTTGCACTCCAGAAGTTATTACCCCTCATGTATTGATTGGTATTTCCTACATTCCATGCCCGTGTCCCATTTGAACCTGCCAGTGCCTGTATTCAGCCCCTGCCAACTGTCCTACGCTGGCAGGAGGCACTGGGGAAAGAGGGGAGGAGAACATGAGAGTATATTAAACTCACTGTTCCACATATGCAGCCACCTAATTAGCTGGCTCCTTTCCAGCTGCCAAATGAAAATCCAGGAATGGTCACACTAGCCCGGTTGCTAGATTTCTAATCAGTTGTGAGGGCTAGCCACCTTCCATGCACCCTCCCTCCTGTAATCTTGCAGGGCCCTGAGAGACATGAGGCCAGTTTGATGGAGGGTCTGCATAGCGGTGTGACTAGGCTGGTAGGTGGACTGCCCACAGTGTCAAGAGGGTGACTAGTGCAGGGTTCAAATACAGCAAAATACTCTGCTTTGGGGGAATAGGGGATTTCAGGGTCTTCCCTCCCCATTTCCCCTCTTGGCCCCATTCAAGCCACCTGTGTTGAGCCAATCTGCTCCAAAGGAGCGGCTGCTAGGGAGAGATTGGCGCTGAAAGTGTTGTGTCCGTTGCATCAGGAACGAGGAGCTGAGCTCAGTCCTCCATGCTGCTCCTGCCCCTCGCTGGGCAGAGTGTGCTGGCTGTGTCCACAAAGCTGGCCTAAGAGAACTATGACTTTGGTGCCACCATCAGAGGGCAATACTTTCATTCAGAAGAGATAACATATTAACATATTTTTAAATAGAAAAAAAATTAACCTTTGTTGCCCCTTAAAACCTGGCGCCCTAGGTGACTGCCTAGTTCACCTATATGGTTTGGCCAGCCCTGTGTGCTCACACCCCCTCTGTCCACAGACAGTCTTCAGAGGCTGTTCCCAGTGCACCAAGACAGATCTCTGCCACACCCACCCTGGCTGCCATTCCCACAGGATGGGCTTATGGTGTCTTCTGGCCAGTTCCATTCCCAGAGGAAAAGGTGAAACCAGTGGCTCATCCAAGGGCCAATGCAGGCAGCGCTAGTGACCCCTCAGTGCTGGCCAGGTGGGTGGTATGCCATAGCTTCAGGGTGGGGGGAGAAGAGCATGTGCCAAAGGAAGGTGGAGCTGGACAGGGGACTCCAGGGTAGAGTCATTCCTTGTCAACTCCAACTCTTCCCTACTGCTGCTCTGAGCCCCCTGCTCCCCAGAAGGAAGGGAAGGTGAGTTGCTACAGTGCACACAGGCAGGGACACAGGCTGCTGTGCATGGCAGGGATACTTTTGGATCTATAGGGGGACTAGTGGGAAGGGCTGCACTAAACATGAGTCCATAGGTGGCCTAGTGAGGGAGCACGGCTGGAGCATGGAGAAGGAAAGATTGGAGAAACAGGTGCTGGGTTTTCTGAGCTGCTGCTCCTCAGCTTGAGGAGCACACTCAAGGCCTGGAGTTCAAGGATTAAAAAAGAAACCCTACAAAGTACAAAGTATAGAGGGAGGACACCAAGCCCTGGGAAATCATCCACACAGTGGCGATCAGAGGAACCCCAGCTGTGTGAGAGTGAGCGCAGAGTTTTGCCAAGGGGTTGTATGACTGGCAGCAGCCACTGGCAGTCTGTGTTCTCACACTTGTATGGTTTATAACGGGGATGGACGGCACAGAGGGACGCTCTGAATTGATGGTGGGATAGCACCCACACCACTCTCTCACTCTCCCTGACACATTCTACAAAGATTCGTGGTCATTTTATACCAGGGCCAAATTCTGCTCTTGCCCACACCAGTGAAACCCTGCTGACTTCCCTGAGCTTACAACACCAGAAATTTACCACCAGTTTTTTATATTCCTTTCCCATTGTCACTGGCCCATATTGCTCCTGAGGACTGCACAAGTGCTTCTTCCCACCTGGAATGCAATTAGCCTAGCACGGCTGCTAACCTGGGATTGCGATGTCTCTTGGGGGCACTGGTGCCCTCCAGAGCCTGCCGTGTGTCTGTGTAAACCAAACTGGGCTGGTGTGTTTGGAACGATAGACTTGTGGGGCTAGAAAGGACCAGCTGGCCAGCCCCCTGTCCTGATGCTGGCCCATTTGAGTCATCATCTCTTCCTTGATGCCAAATGAGCGTCTGCAGCTATTGGACATGTTGGCCAGCGGATTAGTGAGACAGCTGCCTCGCTGGCTTCGGGGCTATCTACTTATTTCAACTCTTTCGGTTTTGAAATAAAGAAGCCTCATTATTATATGTATTTGAAATCAGTCTCTGCAAGACAGGGACCAAGGCTCTGCAGTGATGTGAAGACATCGAGGAAAACCCTCTGGGAGAAATAACGGGGGAAAGTGTAGCAAACCATGTTGTGCTGTCATGGCTAGCATCTGTAAAGTGGCTAGTTAGGGTAGGTCTGGACTAGAGTTTTTGTCCTGGTTAGTAGATGCTCTAGCAATGTTTGAGCTTACCCAGAAATGGCCCCTGGGGTAAACCACTAATATTTGAGCCTTGGAACAAGTGTTTGTGCAGTGATTGGACTAGTATTTACAACCGTGTTAGCTAACTTGAACTAACTGGCAATCAATTCACTCATGGGGAGACAGGAACAAAACGTAGGGCTTGTCTTCATTGCAGCGTTAGCTTAGGTTATATATAATTAAGTTAGCGTAGTGCACATGAGAGCAGCCATATCGTGAAACAACCCTGGAGTTTCCCAGGGTGCTTGGATTAGCAGCACAGAGCTGCTGCATTCCCACTGTATTACTACCTCAAGCAGCAATCCATCCCCCAATGGGCCAGATAGCTGGAGTCCAAAGCAGCGCCTACCTGAAGCGAGTTATTTCTGGCCGGGAATGAGATTAGATTTAAACGTGAGTTATAGCTAGCGCTAACACTGCGATGGAGCCCAACCCAGGGGGCTGCACATTCGTTCAGTCCACATGCCATCAGAATGCATAAGGCAGCTGCTGGTGCACCATTACAGGGGTCCACAGACATGCTGATCCTGGGTGTGTCATTGCAAGGCAGAGTGGAGTGCAGGTGAGGTTTTACTGATGTGGCACTGCAGGGACTTCAAATGGCTGTTTTAACCAGGCTGCTCAGTCCCATAGCTTGTGACTAGCATGCAAACCTCAGTCATTGCCTCTGAAAGCTACAGCAGATTTGCATGGTGCTTACTCGTTTGTTTCATCGGTAGGCATGGCCAGAGCACTCCTGGCCATCATACAGAAGTGCCACTTGGTGATGCTAAATAACCCCTGGAGACATCCTTGGCATCAATACCCAATTAAGGGTGGCAATATCATGACATCCCTTTAGAAAAACAATACATGACATGGAAGAGGAAGAAATTATTCATACAGGTCAGTTCTAAGCCATGGTTGGGAGGGGAGGAGAATGGAGGGGATGGTTAGGGTCTGGTCACTTCCATGAGTTGGGTGGGTGATTGTTTTCCTTTATTGAATTCAATGTAGAAACAGGGCAGGAACAAAGGCCAGCGATTCCAAGAAGCAAAAGAAACAAGTTTACTAATAAGGGCAGTTATTGGTGAACTTGTGACAGGGTCACAGTCTCAACAAGCCATGCAATTCTGGTTCAGCAAGCCCCATGCAAAGGCCAGAGAGCACGAGATGGCATTAGTGGTGGATCTGACGCAACAGACAGCGCTGAAGGTCAGTCGAGGGAGTGGCGGGAGGGGGGTTAGCTTTTAAAGTGCCAGAGAGGGGAGGTTTGCACTGGAACTCCATCTTACCCTGAGAATCCCCCTCACACCTATCCAATATTGCATCACTCGCCTCAAACAGCTGCAAGGACACAATAATAGGATTGGGAGAAAGGAAACAAAAATAAGCAGCAACAAGGAGACAAGAACACAACAGAAACACAGTTCAGAGAATTGCAGCTGTCAGTCATAAAACAGAACATAGAATACATTACAGTATAAAGAGGGGAGCTTCCCTAACCCGCATGGAGAGAACTCAAAGGCAAAACAATCAGCCATTCCCATTTACCATCATTTTTCTGCTCTAAAATCCTGGAGTACTAGGGAGCATTTGAACCATTTCCCTTGTGAATCCTTCTACAAAGAGGCAGCAGACATGCAAGAGTGTAACTGAAATAGTATCTGATATCTCATGAACTGTCAAGGGTAGAAAAATCCACTATACATCAGTGGAAAGCCAGGCTTCTCAGGTTTCCAGCCACGTATAGCACGTGTTTAGGGTCATCATGCGCCGGGTATATACCTCAAAATAATGACCAGTCCCTCAGAGTAGGCAAAAGGATACCACATAAGTCTATATACTGTCAGCATCCTAGGATCCCTAGGCCAGTTTGTCTTTCACTATATGCTCTACTACTAAAGCCACATCCCCCCTCCCTGGAGGTCTCAGGGAACACCTCAAAACTTCTGCTAGATGCTGGTATGAGAACAGCTCTAAAACACTGAGAGAGCCAATCATAAGACTTACCACAGGCTGTGCTGCAAGGGCTCAGTCTGCAGTATGGAGAAGATCCTGCCAGCTGGGTACAACCAAAGCCTATGGGCTGTTAAAATCTATGCTGCAGGTCCCCCCGCTTCAGTGAACAGGACGCACAAACTAGCTTTGCAGGCCAGCTAGCACAGGGCCCTTAAATCCAGCTGGCATCCTGTCTGTTGCAGTCCAGGGCTTGAGGACCGAGAGCACAGATGGCACCAAGGGCTTTGCAGGGTGGCAGCAGCCAGCATGTGGTAGAAGAGAGCTGTGTTGTCATGCACACGCATATGACAGTTTCAGTTCTGCCTTATTGCCAGGGCAGGTTTTACCCTCAGACATTATCCTTATAAGCCATCAACCCTCTAAGGAAGAAGCATATATTCAGAGGGGGACACAGGGATTTAGAGTTAAAACTGGCCCCTCCAATCCTTATAATAAAAAGCATCTTAAATACATTTCTCCATGGCCCTAAGCCAACCCCGAGGAGTATGCTTCTGTTGGCCCAGTAGCGTTGGACTTTGCATTGATTCCTCTTGTATTGCCTGCTGCCCAGTGGGCTCCAGCACCCCCATGCTCACCCCCTCAGCACATGATCATACTGACAGGAGATGTCAATGGTGTGGAGACTGAAACTAGCTGCCCACTCCCACCTCTCCCCTCACCATATCCTGCTAGGGATCTGATCAAAGCTCTCTGGTGCTAACGGTTCAGTTACCTGTGGACATGCTTTCCCCGGGGGACATGTCATCTAGCAGAGCGTGGTCCATGGACTGCGGGCTAGCGCCAGGCAAGCTTGCTGTGGGAGGCTGTGGTGGTGGCAGCACAGGCCTCTGCCGTGGCTTAGGGGTGGGTCGAGATTTGGTTAAAGTGCTCGTCAGGGAAGGAGGAGAAGACAGGGAAGGAGCAGCAGCTGGGGAGAGCTGGCCTGAGGCCAGTGTGTAGCTGTGTGGGTAATTCAGTCCATAGGGTGAAGGGGTGCTTGGAGGGGTGGGAGACAGACTGACGGGGGATGGCTGTCCTGTGGACTGGTCAGACATACTGCCTGACTGGCTGTACGGGACTTTGGGTGGGATTGGAGCCAGCTTCTTTGAAACTGTAGGAGGCAAAGAGAGACAGAGATACCATTAAATGAAGCACAGGTTCACAGGGTCCTTAGCACTTCTTCCACCTCTCTGATGCTACGACACCTGCATGTGAGAAGCTGTGATCACTTTGATTCTGCAACACACCCAAGAGCTGCATACAATGGCCCTGCAAATCTCACACATAGGAAACCTGGACTAGAACCCTTATTTTGCAGCTCCAAGCTCTCTGGCCACTCCAAGTTAAGCTAAAGGAGCATGACGTTACCCAGTAGCAGTAGCAGATCCCTTATCTTCTCCAATGACCAGATTGTGTCGTCCCCCCACGCCCTATATTCATACACACAGAGACAGCCTTCAAGGGCCAGGATGGGCACAAGGTACAAAGAATCGTATCTGCCAAAGGTTGCAGCTGCTCATGCAGATACTTACATGTGCAAAGGCTCCTGTCCTCCCATAGGTGTTCTCAGAGAACACTGTCCTGTCTAGTCTGCACTAGGGATCCGAATTGGGAACTTTGAGATTTGTGACTGCCAGAGTATTTTCAATCAGTTTAAGATGGTGCCTGCCACGCCAACATGGGAAGGGCAGAATGGAATTGCCCTTAAATAGCCCCAGTGAGGTGGATACCAGCATGTAACAAACAGGGAACGTGTACAAAACCAAGTGGACTGGATGCTCATGAATGTCCAAGTAAAGCCAATCCAGGAGCAAAGGGATGAGAACCCCAGGTGTCTCCTGTACACTGCACCTCCATCTCCCAGTGAAATGACCTTGTGAGGCAGGCAAGTGTCCTGCAGGAGTTGCTCACTTAATCAAGGAGGCAACATTAGCAGTTCCTAACCATAGACAGAGGAGGCCTGAGCCTATCTGGGGCTCTCGGCAAAGACCCCAATAGCAGTTGTTTTCAAACCACGGGCTGGGACGCAGCATTGTTGCCAACAAAAGACTAGAACGCATTGCTGAAAGATGTACTGTAGGGATTCATGGCCTGGGGCTCATGCAGAGACGGCACGTCCAGGCACACCTGCATGACCTCGATGCATGATCACAGGCCATGAATCCCTACATGTAATTGTTGGCTCATGGGCAGAAATGATTTTTTTCAACTGGGTCCCAGGGAAAAAAGTTTGAAAACCACTGCTATAAAGGATTCCCTGGCGTCAGCCCTGCCCACCCCTGCAGCCCTGCTGTCCCACTGGGGGCCACAAAACCTCCTGCTGTGGCCCTGGAGCCCCGCCAAGGGTCCCAACACCAGCCCTGGTGCCATGCTGGGGGGGGGGGCCCTGAAAACCTCCTGTGGCCCTGGGGCCTGCCCCACTGGCTCCCTGCAGCTGGCCCCCTCCTCAGCCCCAGTATCCCACTGGGGTCCCCAAAAGTACCCTCCATGGAGCCCCACCCTACTGGAGGCCCTGAACCTCCCCCCCCCGACACTGGCTCCCCACCAGAGACTTTGCAGTCTCGGCTCCCCTTGATCAGTTCCCTCCACAGCCCGGCACCCTGACGGAGGCCACGAAACCAGCCCCAGTGCCCTGCTGGGGCCCCAATCCCCTCCACTGCTGTCCCTAGGGGCGGTGAGCAGGTCAACAGCCTCACTGCCACCCTGCTACCGCACAGTCCCCCACTGCCTTCAGGGGCTGCCGGAGGCAAGGGGCAGGGTGGGGCAGAAGCACAGAGCTGGGCCTCTGGGCCGGCCCAGCCCGCCCCCTGGGGCAGAGCAACCAGTACAAGGGCAGGACACAGCGGCAGGAGCATGGAGCCCGGCCACAGGGCCAGCCTGCCCTGCCCTGTGCTGGGAGTGTGCCGAGGGCCCCGCAGACTGATTGGCCCAGGGCTTTGCTCGCCCCCCTGCTCCCCGCCATGTGTTCTCCAGGGCAGGAGGCAGACACTGCTTTTGAGGTAGGCGAAGGGGCCCCTTACTGCTTGGGGCCCTAGGCAGGCGCCTGCTTTGCCTACCCCCAAAAGCCACCTCTGACCATGGACGAACTACTTGGGTCCCTCCAGTGAGATGCGAATTGTGCACCATAGACTCAGTCCTGCCCTCTGTTCAGCTAGGAACTTCTGGCACATGCACGCAGCCTCATGAGCTGGTTCCTCAGCCGAGATGCATTTTGGAAGACGGAGGGACGCAGCAAGACTCACACAGCCGTACTACGGCGTGTTGCCTCAGCATGAGGGTTTACGGTTCAAGAAGCCACTCCACATCTATGTAGCAACAGCTGATTGAGAGGGAGGGCAGTACTCTGGGACCTGGCTCCACTGATCAAGCTGCTTCAGCTGAGACATGTTGGGTACAATTTGCAAAAGTGCCTAAGTGACTTAGGAGTCTACATCCCATTTTCTAAAGTGCGGTGGGCATTTAGGATCCCCAGTCTCACTGAAAGTCTCTTAAGTACCTGAGTCCATTTAAATAGCCCATTAGATGCCTAGCTATATCTTTAAGCACCTAAATATCTTTTAATATCTGGACCTTGGATGCGTTAGAAAATGTTATCCATTGTCTAATAATCTGAGAAGGTTCCGATGTGTGGTTTGCACAAGCACTCCCATATCTGGATGCTTCTCTGACTCACATCGTAAATATCCCAATGCATGGGGACTGCCCAGGTAGGGCAGGGTGAGAATTTGATGAGAACTGATGAGATGTCCAGTCATTCCTGTTTCTGGATGGAAATTCCCAGCAGCCCCTGGGAAGCAGTTTTAGCTTTCATAAAAGCAAACAAAGAAGTCTGGTCCTTGGGGCTGCAAAGAGAACCTTCCACAGACAAACCAAGCGTAACCACATCACAGTGTCTCCCTAAGCTCCAGCAGCTGGTAGCGAGTTCATTTCCTTGCTATAAAGATGGAGATGCTGGGAGATCAATCTCTGCAGCATATAAATTAGCAACAGGCTTCCTCAAAGCAAGACCCAAGATAGTGTTCAGTGTGTATATGTAAAATACAGCATACCACACTGGGGGGGGGGGGGGAGGAGTGTGTGTGTGTGTGTGTGTAAAATACAGTATATCCACATTTGGGGTGTGTGTGTAAAATACAGTGTATCCATATAAACTGGCAAAGCGCTTCTAGTGCATAGCTGAGCCTTCCTCATCCCGATGCTCTTGCTGAAAGAAATCCAGCACTAAGCAAGCAGGGTCCACGCAATTTCCTGAGGGTCTTTCTGGGAGCAGGGCAGCCCAGAGATCCATGCAAATGAAAGGCCTCCTGCTCAGGCAACAGGAAAACATACCTGCAAATGTCTAAGCCGGAAATGCATCCTCATCTGCACCCCCCCCCTCCAGCTCCTCTCGACAATCTGCCTTGTAGGAGAGCACAGACAGACAGAATCTGCACTACGGAGCGTGAGCATGCCTGGGTGAGCATGCGTGGAGCTCGCTCCTTTATCACGCTCATCTTGCACCATGGCATTAGCCTGCCCTGTGAAGGCAGCAGATACCTTTGCGCAGCGCATGTGGGCTCTGCTCCGTGGACAGCTGCTGTGTGGGACTGGCCACCTGCTGCGTGCTCCCACATGGGGCCATGTGACTGGAGCCTGGGCTGCCTTTCTGCCCGGATACGGGCGACAGCTCCTTGGTTTTTAAAGTACTGCAGAGAAAGAGACAGGAATAAGAAGGCAAACAGATAAATCCCTTGGTTCTGAAACTAACCCATGGCCCTCCCTCTCTCTGGAGTCCAGCATCACTCGGCTCACCCCTCCCACCCTGGCCTGTCCTCTGGCATGCAGGCCTTCCTCAAAGCAGCCATTCATGCTGCCAAAGCCAACACCCCTCCCAATTTTTGGCTTGACAGAAGTTGCTTCTGGAGACGCGCCTCATACTAGCCTCAAGACGCGTTGCATCTTTTCAAGCAGGTGGAGCCTGACGAAAGCATGATGTGCCAGTGCAGCCTCTAGTCACGGCATCCAGCAAAGAGAGAGACTAGAACACAAAACCCTGCCTGCCGGAGACAGTTGCTCCTCTAGGAGGAAGCTCTGGTTTGTAGGAAGGGTCCATACTAGCTGCACCCAATGATCCTTTCCGGCCTTGGAATCTAGGAATTTGTTGTGGGGACGTGCGGTGTTTGGGCTTTTTTAGAGCTTCTTCCTCAGGCCCCTTGTTTAATCCCCAGCACTGAACTGCCTCACACTGGCCAACAAATGGATAGCGGAGTTTGGCAAGCCAGCAAGCGAAGACCTCTGGACGAGGCACACATCAGGCCATGTTATGGCTCAGCAAATTCCTGGGACGAACAGCTGTAAGTTGGCCAGGCCAGACAGTGGTCATTCTCCACCTGCACTGCCGAGGAAGCTAACCGCACAGAGCTGCTCTGGATTGTCAGGGGGAAACCTGGCCTGTGACACTCATTTTACTCTGATTCCTTGCTCTGTTCCTAGGCCTCGTGTTGGGGTTGGGCTGACCCCGAGCACCTGTTCTGGGGGGGAAGCTGGCTAGGACATGATGGAAAGAGGGCTGCACCCGTCATAGCACTCCATCCGCCCCCTCCATGAGCTGCCCAGTGCCATCCCATGCAAGGCAAACTGCTGGGAGATTGCAGGAGGTGCCGCACCAGGCGGACCATGCCTCTGCAGGCAAGGAGAAAAGACTGAGCCTGGCGACAATGGCGGTTGTCTGTCCCCTGACACACCATGTGCTCTGAAGCCTTTGTGGCATGTGCGGCCCTTTCACCCTCAAACACGCAGGTATTTACCTAGTCAGCCCGGCTCCTCTGTCACTGGCACCGGTGCAGCCGACCCAGGGGGGAGAGGCTGATGTCGGGGGAGGGTGGGGAGCGCCAGGTGGGTCGGGTTGGGCTGACACCAGGGGAGGTTTGATGCAGAGGGTGGAGAGGTTAGTTTCCAGATCATGTGCACTGGGCGTGGGGAGGTGCAGGAAGCATGGCTTAGGGTTCCAGTTACTGTCAAGCGGCTGAGGGGTGGGAGAGGAGGGAGGAGGCAGAGTTTGGCTGTACCCTGACCACCGGTAGGGTGGCGAGGATGCCTCAGGCCGAGCCTTAGGGTAGTAATGGCGGAGGTGCTGATAGCAAGGGTAAGGGGAGGGCCTGTCGTCCTCGGGGGAAGGGTAGTTGTAACAGGACTCCAACCAACTAGCCGACACATCATCTGTGCTGTAAAATGTCCAAACAGACAGACAAAACAAGAGCAGAAGTGTTGGTAATGGAGGAACCGGCCAAGAAGTAAAGAGGAGCAACAACAATACAACGACCAAGACGAGAAAAACGGAGCCCCGAGCCTGCCAGACTGCAACGTGCATACGTGGCTCCAGGCGTGCAGAGCAGTGGGTCCCAGTCTCCTGGGTCAACAGCACTAGGGCTGGGCTTGCTCACATGTGAAACCCCTGAGGTCTCTGAACTTACCCTGGAGATACAGAGCCCAGGGTCTGATGCTAAGACTAAGCATCGCCATCCAGCAGCACTGGAGCTCTAACCAGCTCTAGACCTGAGGCCACACTGCTCTTTGGCTTTGCCACTGCACGAGTCACCAGAGCGCCTCAGGTGGCCAGGAGTTCCTGGCAGAATGGGATGTGGGCAGAGGTTCCTCACCAGTGCCTAGCTTAGTGCAGCACCATTATAGGAGGAAAGGGCAGCCCAGGACACTGCCCGGGGCTGGGAGCCACTGATCTAGAGAACAGCAAGGCAAGAGTGGCAGAGAGAGGGTCCAAGCCAGGGAGTAAGGGCAGAACAGCAGGGCACTGTGCTGAAATGCCAGGCCAGGCAAGTGTCCAAGGGTCTGCAGTGGTGACGCCTTGAATGTCAACAGCTAACCCCCTTTCCAAACTCCTGGATGTGCCTTCGCCAGGTGAGCGCGCCAGGGGCGCTTGGAATGCTTTCTAATGAAGTTGCATGTATTTCATGTCCAAGGGTTCTGCTTCTTGGCCCTGCTCCTTCCCCTCTGCCCAGCCCTTGACTCTGCATTGCTCCCCTTAATCTCCATTTAGCATATCTCCAGTATAAAGAAAGGGCATCAGAGGAGGAAGGACATGATGGAAATGCAAAGACAACACATGCTGAGATCTCCCACCTGCTGGGATGGAAGTGTCCCCGAGTGTCATCTGCAGAGACTTACTCTCAGGGGAGACTCACATAGTCATGGGAACTGAGATTAATGCTGTAGTATCTGCATGAAGTCAGGCAGAAAGGACACCGACATGAGAACGGCATCTCATCATGGTCAGGGAATAAGAAAAGAACACAGATTATGGCAGGCTCAGGTGCAACATACCAGCTGGGAGATACACAGTGACCCAGACAGGTGAACCCAGACAGTGCAACTAGGAGACATGGGACTTGTGGATGGTGGCTATTCAACAAAGGTAATGAGAGAGAGAGAGCCTCTGGGCTCTGTTACACCCGCATTCATCCAGAGTAACTCCACTGCAATGAATGAGGATGCTCTAGATTTACACTGGCATATCAGAGATCATGTGCAAGTGTTTACTAATTTAAACAAGAACTGATCAGGAGGAAATGTTGGCAATAGGTGCACAGAAATCAGAGCAAAATCCAGGCAAGGACAGTTGAATTTCTTTGGTGCTTTCCACTACTAAGTCACGGTGTCTGTGTGAGCATAAAAAATTTCTCTGATCATACTCTGAGCTGGCTGAGTGCAACACACGCAGCACATTAGAAGCTAAATTCCATACTTGTTTTTGGCCGGCAGCACAGCTATTATGATGGAAGCACAGACTGGAAGCACGAACAAGTCAATCTGCCCCATTCCCTGAGCATGGAGGTTAACGCACCTGACAGCATCATTTGTTTTCTGGCTGCCTGCCATGAAGCTATGTGTGAATACATCAACACAAAATAAACACATGGCCTTCTGGAAGTGAATAGTTCCCTCTCTGTGGGAGGATGTGCTAATAATAATAGGCTTGAGGAATGACCCTTCAGGGCTAAGCACATTTTCAAAAGGAGGAGCCAAAACTGATTGAAAAATTTGCTCATGCACCATTCTGGACCTGGCAAAAAAGGTAGGTGACTATTTGCACCCAAGTGTGCAAAGAGGGACAAATGCTAGAAGTGCACTTTAGATGGCTGCTCACACTGGCCCTGTATAGTCTAACAGATCCCAAAGGAGTGCCCCATCATCTCCTTTTAGCCAGTGGAATGGAGTGGGATCAGTTTGACCAAGGCATGACTATTTGTGGGAGAGCAGGAAGGACTGGAAAAAATGGCAAGAAGGACTGGAAAAAATTAGACAGAATCAATGTCAGCTAGGTAGATCCAACAGGTAGCACCACCTGCTGCAACAGCTAGCCTGGAGTGGTCTCTCGAGTTCTCCAAAGGCAAGCAAGCTTGTTCTTGGGAACAAGGGACTCCTAGCACATCTGCACAGCACCCTCTGTGTGTGACATACACGCACTGCATGCACAGGATTTGCACTGTGGAATTTGCAGTCTGCTTTTGCAAAAATGTTTCTTTCCAGCCAACCTGCAAATAGCATTTTACAGCACCATGTTTCCTGAGCTGCTGGGGAGTTTTCCTCTTTGCTGGGCAGTGATCATATTGGATTTAAAGTTTTTGGATTTACTTTAACTGTGGCACATACACATCTACATCTGAATGAGTGAGCAGCCCATCTCAAAGAAGGACACTTAAAGGTAAGCAAGCTTTCGTTATTTTGTGCCTAGATTCACACACACAAGAAAGTGGAAGCATGAAATAAAAGGGGCACATGCAGCTGAGAAGGAGATAGGCACGTTTACAGCAGCAGCAGACACTGCCACCCAACTTACCTTGTTCGTTCAGCTCCTGGCTGGAAGCCAAAGCTAGCTGGAGTAGGGGAGGGAGTGGCTGAAATATCAAGAGATTGCTCAAGAATTGGTGACTGAGGAGTAGCAGTGAGATTGGAAGGCGGCGCAGGGGGCTGCATGGCAGGTGGGGTGGAGGACGTTTTTCGAACTATGGAGGTGCCTCTGCGAGCCACCCAAGATGTGTCCATCACCCTGACGCCCATGCTAAGGGGGGACACACAAAGACACTCCTTTACCGTCTCAACAGTAAGATTCAGAGCACAGAAATAAAGCACAGACTGCAGCAAAAGGGGGGAAAAGAACATTTCACTACATTTGGTTTGGTAAAGCTTATTCAGATCCTGGCAGCCTTCCTTCCAGAGAGAGCTAGTGCAGCCTAATAGTTCCTTGTGAAACACTGAGCCTCAAGACAGCTGTTGGACACTATGTGGAGGCCTGGATTAACCTGTTTTGGATGAAATCCAGTTCTGGCCCTCTAAAAACTCCTCTTATACTGGAGAACCCAGTGTAGGTCAACCTGCAGGTCATTAGAGGTGTAGAAGGCCAGGACAGTCCTGGAAGAGCTTGGTAGGAAGGCTCCAAACATGCCTTCATTCTCAGTGGGATTGCAGGGAAACTCTATCAGTCAGCACCAAATTTAGGGCCTGCCACCCTCCCCACCCTGGAGAGAACAACAGTGCTACCAGAAAAGAGATTGCTACAAAGTACCAGCTCATTGTAGATCGTCTTTGTTTTGCTTAGAGGCCTATCAAACTTTGCACGGGGGGAGGCAGCTGTTAAAGCCGGGCTGCCGCAAAAGTAAAAAGGTGGCAGCAGGAAATGGACATGCTCCTGTGAGGTCTTTCTAAAGAGCCACAAACTTGAGGGACCAATTAGAAGCCAAAATTAATGGGAGTGCATTCTGGCCAATGATGCTGTTGTATTCCTCAAAACTGGGGAAGCCTCCCATTGAATCATCCCAAAAGAGGAAGCGAGACCTTACTTATCTCCCTACCCTCCTCCAAAAGTTATGAAAGTGGAAATTCTGCACGGGCTTGCCTCCTCCTCAACCTGACTTCACGGGGTGACAAACCAGCTCAGAATTTGCTTCATATCTTCATTAAATGTAATAAAACTCCAACTTTTTGGCTAGCCCAGCTGTGAAAGCTCTATCACCACTTCCTGGACTGGCACTGGCTTGTTGTTACGAATATAGAAGGCCTGAAAATAGCATGACTAGCAGAGCAGTGGTTCCCAACCTTTTTGGCTCAAGGGCCACAAGTATAATTTTTAGAACCCTGAGGGGTCACCAGTCTAGTTAATTAATTTTGCATTAAAATTAAATTAATTGCATTAAAATTAAATTTAATTAAAATTAATTAAAAATCAACTAATTAATTTTAAATAATTTTAAATTAAATAGACTAGTGGCCTTTCAGGGTTGTAAAAATTATATTTGTGGCCCTCAAGCCAAAACGATTTTTTTTTAAATTGAAAAAAATTGAAAGATTTTTTCTTTTAAAAAGGGGAGGGAGAGAGGGACTAGATGCCTATGAACAGGGCCAGTTTGTGAGCAGGCTGTGGGCCCCAGCAACAGCACGGCCCATGCTCCTGCCTCTCCCGTGGCTGTGCCAGCCCATGACCCCAGCCCTCACACAGCCTGCGGCCTCCCCGCCCCCCCAGTCACACCGTGTTGCCCACGGCCACCCACAGCAGTCAGCATACCCTGCAACTATGCTGGGTCCCCCTCCCACCCAGCACTCCCTTCAGCTGTGCTGCACTGGCCCACATCCCTCCCCACTGGCACGCTCACCTGCTGCGCTGGCCCACGGCCCCACCCGCAGCCCTGGCCGGGACCGGAGGGGAGGCGGGCGGCTACAGCAGGGCTGGCAGCTGGGCAGCTGAGCGCAGACCATTTTAAAAAGCCCCACTGGCCACTTTTGAGAACCCCTGTACTAGAGGATACAATACCTTTGGATTTTCCTAAGGCTGCATGAACAGAAACATACAGATATTAGTGTAAAGGAACCTAAAACAAAAACATCCATTGAGTGAAGCGATTGTTGTTTGAAAAGGAGTTTAGAGGGCCATTGTCAGTGCCGGATTTAGGCACAAGCCAAGTAAGCCACGGCTTAGGGGCTCACATTATAAGGGGCCTCTAAATATGTCGGAGATCACTAAGAAGATTTAGCATAATTGAAATTGATAATGCAAATAAGGCTTTTTGCAAGATGTGTGTTTTATTTAGTTGTTTTTCATTGCATCTTTGCCTATGGATATATACAAATATAACAGTTTATCATTTATTTTTTTCATTACCCTTTCTGTTATAATGTAATACACTTTTTTCCTCTTTATTTTTTATGGCATGGGGCTTCTGGATCTTGACATAGTTTAGGGCTTCAGCATGTCTTAATCCGGCCCCGGCCAAGGTACCATGTCAGAGGCCAACTCACTGAATCAGGGTTATGGGAGAAGGACAAGCAGAGTGTTCAACGGAAGAGGCGGCACAGGGAAAAACTTACAAGCTGAAAATCTGCAAACATGGAGGACTTTGCTCAGTGGGTGGAGCTTTTGGGGACGTGTGGGGGGTGGGGAGAGATCTGCAGTGTGCAAGTAGGGAGGGAGAGGCTGGAGTTGTTACTGACAGTGTTTTAGATTAGATTTTTGTTTCTGGTGGGCAGGATACTGCACACTGGATGGGCCTGGAGAGCTGGGACTCAGAAGTCCCAGACTGCCTGTGGCAGTGGAGAACCTTGACAGGTGGAGAATCTGTCCTGTACGCTCATGCTAACTCATAGATCCAGTGGGAAGCCCCTTGTGCACAATTTCCATTGAACTCTGTCAAGGGTCGACAGGCAATCTCCCCAATCTGACTCAGCACGCATTCCCTTTCTGTTCCATTTCCACCTGCACTCTTGGGATCGTACTGCACCTTGTGCAAAGGGAAATGCAAACATTCCTCCAAGATTTTCAGAGGTGCTGGGGTGTGGGCCAGCAGAGCTGACCTGTTTATCTGTTTCCCAGCAGGGCTGGAGTCCTCACCAGAAATGCTAACATCTCTGGGGAGGTGGCTTTCTAGTGGTTAGACCAAGAGGCTCTGGGAAGGGAGTTGGGACTTCTGGCTTCCATTCCCAGCTCTGACTTGACATGTGAACATTGCCCCATGACTTCATGTCATATATCCAATTATTAAAGGGGGGAGGAAAAATCCTTGCCCATCCTCACTGAGGAATGTAAGAATTAATTCATTGCTGGAAGTGCCTAGATATGACCAAGTGCAAAGAATCCCCTTTGTGGTGGAACATTTACATTGCAGAGCTACCTGGAGACCTACCAGGGCAGGGGGCCATCATGCTGGATGCTGTACAGACCGGCTTCTGGGTGCCAGCACTCACACTGTTCACTATACCCGCAGTTCACTCCGTGCCCCCACCCCCCCAAGGCCAATGCCCATCTCCTTCCAAACATGAGCCTGCGGCAAATCCATTAGGTCGAGCACAGGGCTTCAGACTCACGGGGCCGGCCTTTGGGGAGCTAGGTGCCCTTTGGGGCAAGGCCTGTGTGTTTCTCTAGAGTTTGCACAGGGCTCTCAGTGCTTCCTGCAACAGGGAAATCACAGCACATAGGAATGAAGAACCACTAGCCAATGTAGGACAATGGTTTCCTTAACAGGCTCTGCTGGGAAACCTGGTCTTGGCAGAGCTAGACTTCCATGTCTCATACCCCGGTGATGACAATTCCCAGTGATTGGCCCAGCCCACTTCCCTTTTAATGGCCATTCTCATGCTCTCTCTCTTCCAACTCTGCCCCAGCCCCTTTCATCCATGATGATCACAGATGCAAGCAATGCCCTGTGGGAGCCTTCGCTGCATAAACAGTGGTGGGGCTAGCCCGTTGGGTCCTAAACAAAAATATCCCTCCTCCCGCCAGACTAAAATAGGTTCTTATAATAAAAAACAAAGCTTCCCTCCCCCGCCTTGAGCTGCTCTGGGTCCTAAGCAATTGCTTTATCTGCTTATGCCTAGCCGTTAGATGTCATCCAGCCAAGGCTGAGCACCCTCTG
Source organism: Pelusios castaneus (assembly GCA_007922175.1). Classification (NCBI taxonomy): domain Eukaryota; kingdom Metazoa; phylum Chordata; order Testudines; family Pelomedusidae; genus Pelusios; species Pelusios castaneus. Next base: position 38,804 of record ML686214.1, read on the forward strand.
CTTACACTCCAAGCAGCTCTTTGCAGGACAAGAGCTCTCCAGCTGGCTCTACAGAGACTCCGCCCCCAACCCTTCACCTCTCAGTGGGGCTTGTGTGGCCAACATGTCTTACCTCAGGCTTGGGAGGAAGGGGGGAAGGGGAAAATGGCTCTTCTCTCATCTGAAATGGCTTGAAGTCAACTGATTGGAGAGGGCAGAGGAGTCAGGAGCAGGGGAGGGCAGGAGTGACAAGGCAGTGCACCATCTGCATTTACCAGTGCAGAGGCTACTGGATACGGTCTATCTGGTACCCACAGGCCCATCCCAGGTGGATCTCCCAGCTGATGCTATGCCAGGCGCGTACAACAGTACCAGACATAGACCGAAAGCAAACCCCAGCAAGGAAGTGAAAAGACCTTACCCATCCTTTTTGTTAAACTCCAGCATCATGTTGTCTGTGGCCACGCTGAGGGGGCGCCGGGCATGCTCATGCTGCTTGCGGTCAGAGTGGCCCATGTCGGGGGAGGGCGTGCAGCTGTAGTTGGCATTGTGATTGACGTGCATGGGGCTGCCATAGTTCCTAGTCACACTGAATTCGATATCTGATTGGGGAAACAAGATGACCATGGATGGTGCGGGAGCATCTCCTTGCAGCCAGACAGGCAGAGGGCTCATGGCACTGAGGGCTTAGCACTGTTGTTTCCTGTTTGCACCTGCGCAGACACAGAACCCTCCCCACTACCCAGGGCACCTGAGAGGAACGGCAGGGATCATGGATGAGCCTTCCAGGCAGCCAGCCGCTGACTTCAAGAGGGATGGGGCCTAAAAGCTTTCGGTAGGGAGCTGGATGGGAGAGATAGCTGGAGAAGCAGCGAGGGCCCATGGACGTGAACTCTGCCTTACACTCGGCTGGAGTGAACCCTGCCTTACACTCCATCCTGGATCTGCCTGAGGCACTTGGAGATCTGGGGCCATGTAGCACAGGGGCTTTGAACAGTAACATGCCCTTTGTGGGGCCAAGCAGGGAGAGGCCCCTCCTCAGCCGCCAGAACTGCAAGGTCAGACGGCGAAGCTGGGGTAGGTGCTGGGCTGGTGGCCCAGCAGCCAGAATCGCAGAGCAGGTGCAGAGACAGCCACAACTCTCTACAAGGCACCAACACTGCCCTGGGGCAAGAGAGGACTGTCTCCAGGGGCTGCCTACCTTCCAGTGCCTGGTCACCAGGAAGCGGGTGGGAACCATCCAGCCCTTTTCCAGGCTGGTTTGTGCAATGGATGCATGTGTTCCCGCACCACCCCGGGGCTCAGCACTGGCATGCCTGGCAAGGCTGATCAGCCCCATTATGCTCTCTGAATGCTGACAGCTACGAAAGCCCAGGGAATATAGCCAGAGAAGCATGGCTTACCTCCAGGGAAGAACCAATCAGCGTGCTGGATGAGGGGCTCGATAATCCCCACGATCTGCAGAGAGACGGTCGTCATCATCTCTGTGATGTTTCTGCAACACGGGGGCAGCACCTCAGCACAGGTGGGAAGGCAGCGATGGCTGGGGCTCACAGATAGTTAATAGCCTTGGCTGAAGCCAACACAGGCCATGTCTGACGCAGTCATACTGTTCTTCCAGCATGGCACCACAGTTCTGACTAGCACTAGCTAGTCCTATTTTAGTCCAGTGGGACATTCCATGCAGCCTGGTGTTTTAGCCCCAAGCCCTCCCACAACTCTGCCGATACTCCTCAGTTCTGCCCTGCAGCCACCTGCTGTTCTAGCCATGGGCTCACACATGGCTCGGCGATACCCCTTAGTTCTGCTTTGCAGCCCATGTCCCACATTTTCAGTAGAGAACGATAATTGAGATGAATGGCAGGCACGCAAATGCCAGAGAGGGCAGTCATGGGAGAGCACTAACGCATTCCTTCCCCTTTTTCATCTCCATCTCGATCCCCTCTCTTTATATTGGGAATCAAAAGCACTTCTCTCAGGCACTAGATTCTTTTAAATGAGCACACCACATATGAAGTGTTTTCTAATGACTGATGTTTCTGGGATGGACCCTCAGCTGGTCTGGATCAACAGAGCGCTACTTAGTTTTCTGCTCTTCCCATTTACATCAGCTGAGAATCTGGATCTTCACTCCCTATATTGAAACTTTAGCCCACAGGGTAACTCTACTCAACAGGACGTTAGCCAGAGTGCAGGGACATGGCTCTCACAGCAGGCAGTGTCTCTTGACAGATCATGGTATTAAAGAAGCCTGAACCCAATGGGTTCTCATTTATGGCACCACTTCCTTTTCCTGGGGGCACCATTAGCTCCCATGCTATGGGGCCAAACTCCATGAGTCACCAAACTGCACTCAGGCAATATCAGAGAACAGGTCGCATAGCGGCTTCCTGAGCCTGCTGCACTTGGGACTATAATTAAACCTTGATTTAACCAGTCAAAATGATTTAAGCCAACACAAGGAAAGGAATGTTGGACGCTTGCCCGGCTCTTCTGTATTAGCCTTCCACTGACCACGCTCACCTGCTCTGCTGGACACGGTGGCAAGGTCAGCAGCCACTGCGCACCAGATGAGAGCCCACAGCTGCATTCTGGTACCTGGATGTTCCACGTGCTCTGTTTAGCAGCATAGCAGCTGCTGTCTGCCTTGGGTGCACCCACCACTCTCGCAATACCCTAGAAAAGCATGATGGGAAATGCTCCCACCAGCTCCCAGGCAGCTAGTCACTTTCACATCCAGGCTGGAGCCAGGCCCTTCAGAACTGATACTGAGCCCCGGTCTGCACGTAAAATGGAGACTGACCTGGCTATGCTGCATGGAGGGGCAAAGACCCCACACCTCTCAGGGCCATAGTTAAGCTGACCTAACCCAAGGTGTAGATGTGGCTAAGGTGACAGAACTGCCATTTGGGGACACTAACAGAAGAACCCCTTTCATTGGCATAGGAAGCATCTACAATATGGCGTGAGAGCTGCACAGCTGCAGCGTACTGTCTGTAGTGTAGACATGCCCTGCACCAGGTAGTAAATGAGGTAAATCTGCCAGGTAGCCAAGGGTTAGAAAATTAACCCAAATGTGAAAAATCAAGTCCCTAAGATGCCCATTATCACGCTATTTCCATGTTTATAGCATGAAGACCTTTCACAGATCTATTCATATGGGAGCCTTAACTCTGCTCCTTCCAGTTCATTCCCTTCACCTCCAAGTCTCTACTCTCCCGTGTCTCCTTCCCTGCTAACCTTACACAAAGGGCAGACTCCTTGTCTGCACAGGTCAAAAACCCTCTGTGATGCTGTCTCGATAAGGGATTATAATATTACTGATATCAATCCTGCAAAATTAAAACAAATCTTGCAAAATACACCATGTAAGGAATCACTGGAAAAGTTCTGATTTACTGAACATGAGAGTCTCCTCTACATGTGTATCATTTTTGTATTGTAAGCTAGGAATATGTGTGATATTTCTGTATCAAAAACTTGTGCTGTGCTATGGAGTGACACCCCCAACAGATTTGCACCAGCACTGTCCAGACTGACCGAGGGCCAGTCAAGGGCCATCAGCTATACAGTGAGCACAGGAAGAGAAGCCAGGGATCGGTTGACTGTTACTGTGGTGTCTGGATAGGAACTGTACAAGCTTTTCTCGACCTATCAAGGGTTGAAGTATGCCAGAACGCACCAGAACGCCGTTCCGGGGCCCACAAATTTGGCGGGCCAGAGTTCCAGGGCCCAGACAAGCAGCAGACTCAGACTTGTTCCGCCCTGTCCTGCTGTGGCCAGGCTGGGGAGTTTTCAAATCTCCCACCCTGAGCATGCTCAGACAGAGTGTGCTCAGGGTGGGAGCGGCCTGCCTGGCCAAGAAGATTCTGGATGCCCCTGAAGCTCCAGCCAGGTAAGTTGGGGGGTGGGGGGGCTGGGGAGACTGTGGGGGCTGGGGGGGCCAGGCCAGGGACTCAGGGAGCCCATGGGGGCCGGGGGAGATGGGCTGGGGACTTGGGGAGCTGGGCCCGAGACTCGGAGAGTCCGCGGGAGCTTGGGGGGGGGGGGGGGGACGGGCTGGGGACTCGGAAGCCCGCAGGGGACGGGTTGGAGACTTGGGGAGACCGCAGGGGATGGACTGGGGACTTGGGGAGCCCATGGGGGATGGAGGGTGGATGGGTGGGGGACTTTGTCAGACTTTGTCCCACTTTGTTAGACTCTTGGCTATGTTTACACTTGCAAGTTCGTTCGAATTAAGGAAGCTTAATTCAAACTAACTTAAGCCTTGGCCACACTAGGCTTTCATTAGTTCGAATTAAGGGCTTCCTTAATTCGAACGAATAAATTTGATTGCTTAGTTCAAACTAACCCTTAATTCGAAATAGTTAGTTCAAATTAAGTCAATGCGGCCATATTAGTTCGAACTAACTGCTTAGTTCAAACTAATCGGCAGATTGACCTTCATGCAATTGACTAATTTGACCTAAGCAAGTGCCCTGCATAGACATGGCTAGTTCGAACTAGGATTCTGGTGGGGCCATGCTAGTTCAAATTAAGTTAATTTGAGCTAACTAAAATTAACTAATTTGAACTAGCTTTTGTAAGTGTAGACATAGCATTTCCCCATCTTTAAAGCGCCTGACAAAGTGGGATTTTCTCCCACAAAAGTTCGTGCAATAAATAAATTGGTTAGTCTTTGAAAGTGCCACAGGACTCCTTGTTTGTTTTGTTTTGCTACACTTTTGCATTTCTGATAGGGATTTATTTCATTTCCACAATTGTGTTGTATTGCCTAAACAGTCTACAAGGTGTACATCACCATTTCTTGTGCTCAAGCTCCAAAGGGGTAACCATGTTAGTTTAATTCCAAAGGGGTAGCCGTGTTAGTCTATTGTAGAAAGACAACAGAGTCCTGTGGCACTTTTAAAGACTAACAAATTTATTTATTGCATGAACTTTTGTGGGAGAAAATCCCACTTTGCTTTAAAGATGGGGAAATTAAGAGTCTGACAAAGTGGGATTTTTTCCCACAAAAGCACATGTGATAAATAAATTTGTTAGTCTTGAAAAGTGCCACAGGATTCCTTGTTTATTTCTTGTGCTGTTTAACTTTTTTAACCGTGTCAATTGTTATGTTAATTACTAGCTCACAATCTTTTAAGTCATTATGCATAGCAGAGAATGAAGCACTAGGGCACTTAATGTATTTGTTTAATATCCATTGGTCTTATTCCTGAAGAGTCAGGGCAGTGAATTTTTTGTTTAATCTCATTGCATGTCTATGCCTCAGTCTGTGTTTATTATAGCAGGTTTTAGGAGTGTGTGTGAGAGAGATTTGTGTGTCTCCCTAAAATGCAATGAAAGATATACAGATATATTAATGCCCCAGGGGCTAGGCCTTGCTGCAAATAGTCTTGTTTGTTTTAACAACAGACTAATAATCATCTGTGTGCATGGGGAGAGAGGGTTCTTTTGTGATGGGTGGGTGGGGGAATTTATTGCTGTGAAACCATTTATGCTGGTGTGTATTGTTACTGGAGCTAATTCATGACTTTCTTTTGATTTAGAGTGTGGGAAAGATTTGGGAGGCGGGGCAGAAAGGGAGACTAAGGACTGAACAGGTAGCACGTGATCTTGGCAGAACAGGGGATGAAGATGACACCTCCTGGAGAAGGTGCGTCTCCTCCTGACAGCTCCTGCTTTACAAGGATGCTCCAGGAATAGGAGATTGTTCCCATCCCTGCGTGTGTCCCAGGGTCTCTGATGGTTGCCTCTCTTGCTCTCTGTGGCTATGTCTACACTTGCACTTTTAAGTCGACTTTAACTAAGTTAAACTACTATACTACAATGGTTGTATTCTTTATGTCCTTAATGGCTCATCAGTTTACTCCCTGGGACCATATCACCTGGCAGATTCCTCAACATTAAGGAGACAATGGTTGTTCACACCCTCCCGTCTAAGGCATTTGTCCAGAATGACACAAGTTAAAGTATGGATATAACATCAAATTCTTAACTTCTAATCAAAATAGAATTCCTAGACATAAACTATATAATCATTCCCAGCAAATTACTACCTTTCTATTGATACCAAACATGACATAGTTCCTATGGATTATAGCATTTATGAGATATCCATAGAAAATATCATAAATGCTTGCCTAAATCCAGACAGTGTCACACCGTGCCCACATGCCCTGCCCTTTGGGGGACATGCCAGGCTCCCCCTGTGCCCCCCCCCGGCAGGGAGGGCATTGGTGTAGTCCTGGGGTAGCCCTAAGTCGACTTAGGGCTACCCCAGGGCTACCCCGGCTTAATTCGACTTTAAAAAGTCAAATTAAGCCTTAGGTCGAGTAGAAAGGAGGTTTAATAAAGTCGACTTAATTTTCATTAAGTCGACTTTATTTTGCTTAAGTCAACTTAAGCAAGCTGCTTAAGTCGACTTAAGCAAAGTGTAGTGTAGACGCAGGGCACATTAAGTCGACTTAATGTACCAGTGTAGACGCAGCCTGTATCTGAGCAGGGATGAAGATGACCAACTAGTATTGTCAAATGCTAGTTTTAGAGAAAAGAGGCCTCTTGATCTGTTCTCATCCAAAGCATCATCTTCAGACATCCTGGTGCAGCCATGCTATGGCTTGGTTAAATCACAATCTCAGTCATTGCAGATATGTATCTTTTGCCTTCTTTCTGGGAAGCTTGGTCTGCCAGTAGCATTTTGCTGAGGTTTGTTTTGCTATCATCATGTAGAAATCTGCATATAGCGACGATCCTTGGGATTTAGGCCTGAGTTTTCAGAAAAATTATTTGTCATTCCACTTATGGATGGGACATTTCAGCTCACTATAATTTGAACTACAGATCTCTGATGTTGTCATAACTGCCCATGCAGTAAAGCAATGGGACAGAAAATGGACTAGATAGAAGACATTGAGGTTTGCCTGGCCCTGCATATTATTAAGGATGAGCTAACAGGGGGGCGTGGGATAGACAAGGTGTGTGTTGTTAATTCTACCCTTACTGCTCATTATTTTATGCCAGATGATGAGAACACATACTACCATAAGAATTTGAATACATACATCTTTGTTAATGGATTTCATAGAGTCTCAATTAACCAGCTTTGGGAAATATTCCAATCACAGTATTTTAAATTCCACTGCACTGCTGTCAAAATCTGAACTCTGTGCCCCTGTCTTAGAAGCCCGTAGCTGTCAGACCTCCACAAATACACAACGTGTTGGTATCCTCAGTGTTTGAGAAATTAAGGCCAATTCATCACATATATAACCAAAAGTGAGGGTTGTTTTGTACCTTTCCCTTAAATCTGAATTGTTTTAGAAACTCGGGCTGTCAGAAACCTGCTGCTTGTTGTTTTGTATTTCATTAATTTTCAGTGCTTTAAATATAGGCTCTCTCTGCCAGGTCAATCCATAGTACAGCTATTATATTTACTCTTCTACACTTTAATTCTGATGTAAAATTTGTTTAAAATCTTAATATACATAATTATCAAAGACTTAGGGTTACATTTATATAAATGCAATCTTTTAGCCTGTTCTTGTGTTTTAGTGGAAAAAAAGTATGAAGTAGTGAATCTCTGATGCTGAATTGATCTGGTAAGTAAGGATCAGCAAGGCTAGTGGTACAATACAAATCTGGTAATTCACTGGCCTGAGTTATTGTACTTTTTTTGATTGTAGCTTAGTTGCAGCAATACATTTGTTTTGCAAAAATGTGCTGTCTTCGCTAAATATAGCAGTAATGTCTTTCTGATTATTATTTCATCTTCTAGCAGATGCAATGGCCAGCCTTTTAGAAGGCTGTTAAAGATATCCATAGATTGACCCTTTGGTTATACAGTCAAAGAATGCCGGGGAAGTGGATTTTATTAGGAGGTGCTGGTAAGCTAGGAAAGTGAGCTGCTTGAGGAAAGGGAGAGTGGAAGGAAAGCAGAAATCCTTTCTAAGCTTCCTTCTTTGTTTCATAATTACTTAACAAAACAATTTCTCTGTTTGCTATCTGTGTTTTGCTGCAAACAATAAATACAGTTTTGTGTTTTTATTTGTCTTGATTTAGATTGATTTAGTGGGTGTGGTCCTGCTTTTAGCAAGGGGTTGGAATAGATGACCTCATGAGGTCCCTCCCAATCCTAAAATTCTATGATTGTTTCTGCTTATGCCTTGCATTGTGTTTGATCAATTACATACACATTTTATTTAATTATCACCTTAATCGTAATACTTACTGTATTATGCAGTGTTTGCTAGATTGTGACAATAATTGATATAGACAAATGCCATATAAAATTATAAATATTTTTTATGGAGTGATAACTGATGCATATGGTACTGAGAACTGATTGCAAATGTCTATCTGGGCTGGGGCCCGCACATGCATGTAGGGGGCCCAGACAATCTGGGAAGGGGGCCCAGAGATGAGGAGGGTTCTCGGGCCCAGCAAATTATACTTTAACCACTGCTACCCATGTGCTAGGAGCTTGTGTTTGAAACAAGCTACATGGCAGAAATTATAAAATGGAGCCTCACCATCTCCATTGTGTCTTCGTTCTTACCTCCTACTTCTGAATCAACTCATCTACAGCTGAAGCCATGAAACAAAGGTCTGAAATCCATCCAGGTACTGGATGTACAACAGAGGAACTGGACAAGCCAGCAAACTCCAACACTGCTAAGAGTCTAATGAAGAGGCTTTGAAGTCATTTGTATGTATCTGATTGCTTTGATCATTTAACATCTCTCATCTTGTTTATTTCCCTTATATAATAAACCTTTAGTTTCAGTTACTAAAGGATTGGCTGGCAGCATGGTGTTTTGGGTAAGATCCACACCAACAGGAGGCTGACCCTTAGGGGATCAGGAGAACATTTTGGTCAAGGGAATAGAGTTTCAAATAACTTATCTCTTTACTGGAGCTAGTTGTTGATTGTGAGCTTGAGACTGAAAAGCAATAAAGATGGCTGTACGTTTCTTGGTTTAGTGTCTTGATAAGCAGTGTGGGAAATCTGGAGTATGCATCTCACTGGTTGGTGAATCTTCAGTGTTAGCCACCAGTTCTGGGAGAATCTGTACACCTTTTAAGGAGCCTCAGCACATATGCGTCATACCCTCTCTTTTCCTTGCCCCTTCAGGGTTGCCCACCTTCTGTACATTTATGGATAGTCTGTAAAAAAAGTATGCAAATTTCCTGCTCTCTGTGAGTCTGTAATTAAAAGAAAATGTCCATAAAAATCTCTCCCTCACCAGCAGCCTAGCAGCTGCCAGCCTGTTTGCTGCTGCTATTGCCTGCCTCCGCAGCTGGCTGTGGCTTAGCTCCTTAGCAGTCACTGGCAGCCTATTAGCTCCTGCCTGGCCTGAGCAGAGGGTGAGGGGTGGGAGAAGAGGTGGCAGAGGCTGGTTAACAGAAAGCTGGGGAGGGGCTCAGACTCAGTCAGAAAACTGGAAGAGGATAGGAAACAGAGTCCAGTCCCCAAGGCAGCCCTCTGACAGAGGCTGAGCCAGATCCCTCTCCCATCTTGGCTCTCTGTCGGAGTCAGGGCGCTGTCCTGCAGCTGCAGAGCAGGCTGGGAGCAGAATGGGTCTGGATCCACTTATCTCCCCCAGTTCCCCCTGCCCCCCCAACTCTGTCTCCCCACTTTTCACTTAGCCTAGGCTGTTTCTGTGGACCAGAGTCTGGAGAGATTGTTACTATAAACTGCCTGCATGATAGGAATGGACAAGCCTATAACTTTCTCCCAGCAGCTGTAGTGGCTGAGCACCTGCAGAGTAAAATGCTCAGCAGCCCCCTCAGTGCTCCTCAGGGCAGGGGGATGCAACCAATGTGCCATTGTACATAGAGTCCCTGGGCCCCAATCCTGCATGTAGCAGGATCCCTATAGCTCCTCCCACCACTTTCCACTGTGAGTCTCAATGTGTGACATTATTGTGACATTCTGATATGATTATAATGAGTTTATTGTGTTGTTTATATTGTTTTTAGTGACGTCAGTTTACCGTGTTGGTAAAAAAAAAAAATCAGTGTCAGCTTTTCATGTCAGTACAAACTAAAATGCAAGGTTGGCAACCCTGCTTCAAACCCACCTCTTCATTCAATCCATGCTTCCTTCCTTCTCAGCATTAACATTAACAAGTGCAAAGTTCTCCACTTAGGAAAGAACAATCCACTGCACACTGAAAAGGGATCTGGCAGTCATAGTGGACCACAAATCCAATGAGTCAACAGTGTAACACTGTTGCAAAAAAAGCAAGCACCATTCTGGGATGTTGTCAAGGGATGCACTTCTGTGTACCCCTAAGGTATGAGCTATATAACTTTCCTGTTCACTTTTGCAATGTAATTGTGTAGTCTGACGCAAAACTTGCCATGCAAGGTTCCCTTATGAATGCTCTGCCTTATTGTTGTAGTCTCATGTTTCCTGCAGCATCACGTATGTGCACAGATGGGAAGCATGTTTCCGGATATTTCGCATGGCTCAGGAGGGAGGGGGCAATTGGAGTTGTCTTCCAGCAGCATGGAGACAGTCACAGCCATTTCTCAATCAGCCTTGCAAGCATGTACCCAGAGAAGATAACAAAGACAATGAGGCTAGCTATATACCTGTAGCACCTCAGCCCAGGAAGTGGAGGAGGGGTGGAGAGATTTGGAAACAAATACAGACACTTGCAACTGCTAGAGGCTTTTTGCCAGAGAAAGACCTCTTGAAAACATTTCCAAGAGACTGGGCCTATCCACATTACCAGGAGTGCCAGGACTGGCTGAACACCACCAGCGGCCAGTCTTGTGGGTAAGAATAAAGAAAATAAGCTTGAGAGCAATCCTGGATAGTGTTGTTAGATTAGCATGTGTTTTATATCTTTTATTTGCTTCTGGTAACCTCTGACTTATTTATTAAATGATAGTGCATTGATTTGCTATATACTCATATACTCACTTAAAATCATATTCTAATCAATAAACCAGTATTTGTTTTATCTAAAGCTGTGTGAACTTTAGAGGGTGTGAATGAGTGAGGCTGGGCATCCCGTTTCATTGTCAAATGGGTGAACCAGTGTCTATGGCTATTTCTACACTTGCTAAAATTAGTTCGAATTAAAGCCTTACTTCTGAAGCCCTATTCAAACTTATTAGTTTGAATTAAGGAAGCCCTTCATTTGAACTAACTAAGGCCTAATGTAGCCATGGCTTTAGTTAGTTCAAATTAAGCCTCCTTAATTTGAACTAACTTGCCAGTGTAGACATAGCCTATGAGTCTACAACAGTGATTGTGGAAGGGCCCTAATCCCCATAGGATGGAAGTTCCCAGTGTGGTAATTAACCATCTCGTTTTTATATAGTTCGCCCTTCTGAAATGAAATGCTACTGTGGGGAGTTAGCCTCATAGACTCATAGGCTATGTCTACACTTGTAATTTTAAGTAGACCTTAGCTAAGTCGACTTAGTTAAGTCGACTTAGTGAGTCTACACTTAAAATTAAAGTCGACTTTGGGGGGAACTTACAAAGTCGACCTAGAGCATCCACACTAGACGACTAGGTCGACTTCTAGGGGCTAGGGGGACCTAGGGTAGATCCACAGGGGCAGGGGGGACACCCCTTGCCCAGTGCCAGGGGGTCAGTCTTTGCCCCATTGTACATAGGTACAATAGGGCAAAGGGGGACAGGGACCCTGGCAGGGCATGAGGCAGGGCATGCCAGGCTCCCCCTGTGCCCCTACCCAGCAGGGAGGGCATTGGTGTAGTCCTGGGGTAGCCCTAAGTCGACTTAGGGCTACCCCACATCTACACTGGCTTAAGTCGACTCTAGGGAGTCGACTTAAGCCTTAAGTTGAATTTAAAGGAGGTTTTATAAAGTCGACTTAATTTTCATTAAGTTGACTTTATTTTCCTTAAGACGACTTAAGCAAGCTGCTTAAGTCGATTTAAGGAAACTGTAGTGTAGACACAGGGTAAATTAAGTCGACTTAAGCAAGCTTAAGTCGACTTAATTTACAAGTGTAGACGCAGCCATAGACTTTAAGGTCAGAAGGGACCAGTACGATCATCTAGTCTGACCTCCTGCAAAATGCAGGCCTCAAAACTTCACCCACCCACTCCAGCAATAGGCCATTAACCTATCACTGAGTTATTTACCTCCTTAAATCATGATACAGAGAATTCACCAGTAGCTGAGCCATGCCCCTTGCTACAGAGGAAGGCGAAAACCCCCCAGAGCCCAAGCCAATCAGCCCTGGGGGAAAATTCCTTCCCGACCCCAAATATGGTGATCAGTTAAACGCTGACTGCATGGGCAAGTCTCAACAGCCCTTAAATCTGTAATAACTCAGAACCCACCCCATGTACTCTCCCTTCTTAGGCCACTTGTATATCCACCACCCGTAGCCAAAGACCAGTCAATTTCCAAAATAGACTATCTGATCATACCATCCCCTCCATAAATTTATCAAGCTCAGTTTTGAAAGCAGTTATGGTTTTTGCCCCACAACTCCCCTTGGAAGGCTATTCCAGAACTTTACTCCTTTAAAGGTTAGAAACCTGCACCTAATTTCAAGCCTAAATTTCTTGATGGACAGTTTATAACCACTTGTTCTGGTGTCCACATTGGTGCTATACTCAAATAATTCCTCTCCCTCCCTGATATTAATCCCTCTGATGTATTTATAGAGAGCAATCATATCCCCCCTCACAACCTTCTTTTGGTTAGGCTAAACAAGCCAAGCTTCTTGTGTCTCCATTCATAGGGCAGGTTTTCCACTCCACAGACCATCCTTGTAGCCCTTCTCTGCACCTGTTCCAATTTGAATTCATCCTTTTTAAACATGGGGGACCAGAACTGCACACAGTATTCCAGATGGGGTCTCACCAGTGCCTTGTACAGTGGCACCAACACCTCCCTGTCACTATTTGAAATACCTCTCCTGATACATCCTAGAACTGCATTAGCTTTTTTCACAGCCACATCACATTGGCGGCTCATAGTCATCCTTTGATTAACCAGTACTCCCAGATCCTTCTCCTCCTCAGTCTGTTCCAACTGATGTGTCCCCAACTTATAGGAGAAATGCTTGTTATTTGTCCCTAAATGCATGACCTTGCACTTCCCATTATTAAATTTCATCCTATTCTTGATACTCCAGTTTACAAAGTCATCCAGATCTTTCTGTATGGTATCCCGATCCTTCTCTGTATTGGCAATACCTCCCAACTTTATTAGCACATTCCCGCTTTTTGTGCCAAGGTCAGTAACAAAAAGGTTAAATAAGACTGGTCCCAAGACCGATCCCTGAGGGACTCCACTGATAACCTACCTCCAACTTGACGGTTCATCCTTCAGTATGACTTGCTGTAGCCTCCCTTTTAACCAGTTCCTTATCCATTTTACTATATTCATATTAAACCCCATTTTCTGTAATTTAACTAATACCTCCCTATGTGGAACTGTATCAAATGCCTTGCTGAAATCTAAGTAAATTAGGTCCACCACATTCCCCTTATTCAAAAAATCTGTTATCCTTTCAAAAAAGGAGATCAGGTTGCTCTAGCATGATCTACCTTTTGTAAGGCTATGTTGTATTTTATCCCAGTTACCATTAACCTCAATATCCTTAAGTACTTTCTCTTTCAAAAATTTTTCCAAGACCTTGCCTACTACCAAGGTCGAACTAACAGGCCTGTAGTTACCCAGATCATTTTTATTCTCTTTCTTGAAAATAGGAACTATATTAGTGATTCTCCAGTCATACGGTACAATCCCTGAGTTTACAGATTCATTAAAAATCTTTGCTAACGGGCTGGCAGTTTCATGAGCCAGTTCCTTTAATATCCTCGGATGGAGATTGCCTGGGTCCCCCGATTTAGTCTCATCCAGCAGCTCAAGTTTGGCTTCTACCTCAGGTATGGTAATTTCCACTTTCATGATCTCATTCCCATTAGCTTCCCTACCTCTATCCCCCAGCTCATCTTCACTCTCATTAAAAACAGGTGCAAAGTACTTATTTAGACATTCAGCCATGCCTAGATTATCCTTGACCGTCACCCCACCCTCAGTTTTTAATGGTCCCACTTCTTCTTTCTTTGTTTTCTTCCTATTTATATGGCTAAAGAACCTTTTACTATTGGTTTTAATTCCCTTCGCATGGTCCAGCTCAGCTTGACTTTTTGCCTTTCTCACTTTATCTCTACATGTTCTGACCTCCAAAAGGTAGCTTTCCCTGCTGATCTCTCCCCTTTTCCACTCCTTGTAGGCTCTGTGTTTCCTTCTAATTGCCTTTCTGAGATGCTTACACATCCAGCTCGGTCTAAAGTTCTTGCCTAGGAATTTTTTCCCCTTCCTCGGAATGTAGGCTTCAGATAGTTCTTTCAACTTTGATTTGAAGCGATTCCAAGCCTCTTCTACATTTACATTCCTGAGTTTTTCCGTCCAGTCCACTTCCCTAACTAATTCCCTTAATTTTCTAAAGTTAGCCTCACTACTCACCAGTACCAAATCTAAGATGGCATCCCCTCTCATTGGTTCGGTAACCGTTTGGAGAAGGAATTCATCAGCTATCATATCCAGGAAAATCTGGGCCCTCTTATTACTACTAGCACACGTCCTCCAGTCTATATCTGGGAAGTTAAAGTCTCCCATAATCACACAGTTCCCAGTAGTATTAACTTCCTTAAAGGCCTTAAAGAGGTCTCTATCCATGTCTAAATCAGATCCTGGTGGTCTGTAACACATTCCAAGCACTATTCCAGGAGAAACTCTAGTAGCTTTTTTCCCCAATGTGATTTTTACCCAGATTGATTCTGTCTTGTTAATTCCATCACTTTGAATTTCCCCACAGTCTACCTCCTCATTGATATACAATGCCACTCCCCCACCTTTGCCTTTATATCTGTCTTTCCTAAAGAGTACATAGCCTTCAATACTGGTATACCAGTCATGACTACTATTCCACCATGTTTCAGTTATCCCTATAATATCTGGTCTCACTTCCTCTACCAGAAGCTCCAGTTTCTCAATCTTGTTACCCAGGCTTCTCACGTTAGTAAATAAACATTTTAGTTTGTGCTGCTTGGCCTCACTCCCATTCTTTGTCTGATTCGGCACAGTCGTTCTACAGACAATCTCTCGCTAAACTGGCATTTATACTACCCCTCTTCCTAACCTCCATGTTGCTCCCTATTTCTGTGTCCTTTCTTATTTCATTTTCCTCCTTCTCAATACTAACATCAGGCATGGAGATTATTCGGGCATCTCCCAACCATCTCCCCCGACTCCCTAGTTTAAAGGTCTCTTGATCTCCCTCCCAGACGTCTGTTTCCCTCCCTACTCAGGTACAGTCCACCCCAGGAGAACAGTCTTCTGTCCATGAATGCCTCCCAGTTTCTTTAGCACCTCTCCCCCTTCAAGGATGTTACATTTAATTATATCATGACTGCTGTTATTGAGCAGTTCACCTCTCGGATCAGATACTGTGCACTGCTTTGGATTAAATCAAGAATTGCCCCTCCCCTTGTGGGTTTCAGGACTAGCTACTCCAAGAAGCAGTCATTAATGGTGGCTAAAATTTTTACCGTTGCATCCCATCTTGAGGTGACTTATTCCTATTCAGTACAGAGATATCCTCCATTATTACTGGATTTTCTGGTTTAGCAGCCTCTCTAATCTTCCTGCACATTTCAGTCATAATCACCATTCTGGTCAGGTGGTCAGCAGTGTACACCAACTGCTACACTCTAATTATTCAAGTCTGGACTCTTACTCAACAAGTGGCATCATTTCCGGATGTGCTGAGTGCCCATAGCTCCCACTGACGTCAGCAGAAACTGTGGATGCTCAGCACTATAGCAAACCAGGGTGAAGGAGAAAAACAATAAAAGCAACAATTGCCAGCTCACCAGTCCCCCCCAGGGACCTGCTCTTTCCTGCACGCCCTGTACCTGTGTGACAATGGCCATCTCCTCCAACACACTTCAGATTGAATTGGGGATCTCCAGAGCTAAAGGCCTGAGCCAGAGTCGAGGTCCCTAGTAGCGACTGTACAGACGCCTATCCTCTGTGGATCCTGTAATGTGTGCACCACTTACCCTTCTGCTTGAGGCCAGAGGAGGTTGGGGCCCAGCACTATTGCCACATTGCTTGGAGTCATTTTGTTAGCATCCTGATATTCCGTTAGCTTTGCCAGGAATTTGATCAGATACCTGGAAGAGCAGATCAAGAGGCTAGGTGAGGCTAGAGCTATCAGCTGGGCCTGTGGCTGCAGTGCCTGTTCTCCGCAACTGCCTTCCTCTGCATACAACAGTCTAAGTGAAACCAGATACCAAATGTGGTTATCTCCTGAGCCCCTCAGCCTCTCTCTTACCAGACAGATTCCAGGTCAACGCTGCCGTGAGTGCCATAAACAGCCTTGCCACATCTGCCACCCCGTGTCTTTTCAATGAGGGTCTCAAACTGGCTCTCGAACATTACGGAAGCTTCACAAGCCCCGTGACTTGTCCCAGGCTACCCCACGTATCTGTGGCAAAGCCCAGCTCCCAGGCCCCCTCTCTAACTACTCCCAGTTCCTTTCTGTCTGTCTGGGAGAAAGACTCTGTGGCTAGCCATATCACTGATTGATTTTCATTGCTAAGAATCCAAAAGTCTACAGTAAGGTCACGCCCGCCAAGCATCTCAGCGCATGGTAGGTAACGAGGAAATCCTGCCCTATTTGGAAGGCTAACTGCTAACCTCTAGTGGCCAGTAAACCTACTGTCTCCAGAGAGCAACGCTCTGAAAGTGCCCTTCCTGCAAAGACAGAAACTGGCACCATGCAGCATGCCCCAAAGGTGGGCAGATTCTGAGGGTGGTGGCTCAAAGGGGGGGAGGGGGAAGCAAGATTAGTGCTTTCCCACCATGAATCAGCTCAATTCACAAGCAGGCTGGATGTGGGGGTGAGGGAGGCAGGGTGATTCTCCCCTGCCTCAGGGGCAGCAGGAACCTTCATGCCCATTACAGGAGCATTCAAGCTAAGTTGATGGGAGCCCCACTCCTGACAAGGCACAGCTCCCCTTCGCCCCCGCCTCCCCACTGAACCTGAATGCAGAGACCAGAATAGATGGTATGATGGGATGGCCTAATTCTGGACTATTGGTGGTGGATATGCCAGTGACCTGAGAAGTTAGATGGGGTGGGTTCTGAGTTATTACAGAGAATTTTTTCTTGGGTGACTGGCTGGTGAGACTTGCCCATATGCTCAGGGTTTAACTGATCACCACATTTGGGCTCAGGAAGGAATTTTCCACCAGGGCAAACTGGCAAGGGCTCTGCGGGGTTTTCGCCTTCCCCTGTAGCATGGGGCACAGGTCACTTGCTAGTGGATTCTCTGTATTTTAAATTCTTTAAACCATGATGTGAGGACTTTAATAACTCAGTCATAGATTAGAGGTTTATTACAAGAGTGGATGGGTCAGGTTCTGTGGCCTGCATTGTGCAGGAGGTCAGATGAGATGATCATATTGGTCCCTTCTGGCCTTTGAGTCTATGAGAATCCCTGGGGTCCAGCCAGATCCCCCGCCTACTACAGCACATTCACTGAGGGAGGCACTGAAAGCCCCAAGCCCAAATGATCTAGAGAACTCAGCAGCCTGCACAGGGCCGGATTAACCGGCCCAGGGGCCCCGGGCTGCCCCTGACCATGGGGTCCCCGCTGCCTGCCCCCCCCCCGATGGTGGTGGCCCCTGTCGCTGGGGGGGATGGGCCTTGGGGCCAGAGGGTATTCCCACCCCAGCCCCACTGTGGCCAGTTAGTAGGGGGGGGCACGACTGGGGGACTGGCTGGCATGTGGTGCAAGGCCCTCCAACGTAGTCGCACCAGAGCAGTGGTGGGGGTGGCCTCACTGTGGCTGCGTGCCAGTCAGCCCTGCCCCCCAGGTGGAGCAAACAGGGGCTGATCTGTCCCGCTTTGCCCCCAGGGGTGGGTCAGCCAGCCCATGGGCAGGGCGGAGCACAGAGCCTGGTTTCTCGCTTGGGGCCCTGCGATCCAGGGCCTCCTTTTTGGCTGCGGCCCAGGGCTTAGGCCCCTAAAGCCTCTGCAATAATGCGACCCCGACCATGTAGGGTTGGGCCTATATTGCTGAGCATGCAGAGAGCCCAGTGATAGTAGTGGGAATCGGGCAGGCACTTGA
>ML686214.1:56938-101209 GCA_007922175.1 Pelusios castaneus
CAGGCACTTGAGGCCATGCAGAGAGCCTAGTGATAGTAGTGGGAATCAGGCAGGCACTTGAGGCGGGAAAAGCCCTCAGCCTTCCACTGAGGCCTGGCCTAGCCAAGGAAATGGCACCAGTTTAACTCAAGTTGAATATTTAGAACAGTGCAAATGGCAGTACAGGTGGGTGAAGCTGCCAGCCTGGCCTATGGCCGGTAAGCTAAAAACACAAAGGGCTACAGGCTGAGTTAAAGCTGCCTAATGAGGGCTGTGACAGGCTCATTCCTCTGAGGGCTGGACACAGAGAGGGACCCATGACACCCCCACCAGTGGACTGGGATGCTCTTATCTCAGTTTAACTGGATGAAGTTAAAACCAAAATAAGGTTTAAATCAAACTGTGAGAGTGTCCACACAGTCTTTGGCACCAGTTTAATTAAAACGGTTTAAAAACATCACAACTGAAGTGAAACCACTGGCAACTCTGCATGTAGACACAGCCCACTCCTCCCTCCACCGACCTGATGTTGCTGTAGTTGGCCGTGGGCAGCTTTTCACAGGCATTCCATAGGGCCTGCAGTCTCTTGGGTTGGTCCTGGATGCTAGGAAGGAAGTGGAAATGTGGGTTAGTTGGTCAGGTCACCACACACCTGAGCTACTGAGGAGAGATAAGCCCCAGATCCAAACGCTTGACAGTTGGGGCGCATTTGAAATCTGAACCTAGATCTGGAATTTGCAAGTGGCTCTGATCTCCTTAACAGTCTGAGCCAGCCCTCCAGATCAGAACATTCCCAGACTGGGGGACATCCAGCACAGAGATCGAGAATGAATTTTGGTGCCTGATTCTGCTTCGCTTTGACTATTTATTTCTGATGCTTCGAGAGAAACTCCTGGACTGCCTGGTTCCATTAGAGAAAGAGAGTGAAGCTGGACAGCCTCCATCCAGGACGTGACAGACTCCCAACTCATCCAGGTGCCTATCCTCTTCAGGAAGGAATCCACGATACAGAGGCTGGCTAGTCAGATCCCCAAGTCTGGTGCATTTCTCATTCACTGTGAATACAGATGGGGAAGGAAAGAACACCCCAGAATGAACACCAGGCCCTGACCATCCACCACTGTTCAGCCCTGTCTTTGGAAGAGGCGCCAAATTTGCAAGGATGTTTGCTGAGTGCAAGCGAGTCTTCCAGAGACTGCCTGAGTCCTCCCACCAGGCATGACCAGAGCCCTGATCTGAGCTGTTTTGTTTCAAACCAGGGGAGACCAGGTTTTCTCAGTGGCTCAGGTAGCAGCAGCACCCAACAAGGGGAACAAGTCCCCTCGCCCAGCACTTTGCTCCAGGGCCTATGATAAGGGCAATCTACTTCCAACTCAAGACCTACTTCCCATCCCCTGCACAAAACATGGAGGTCAGCTGCAAGGCATTCATTGAGACAGGATTGCAGAGGCTGAGTGCGGGTGGAGAGAGAGAGACTGAAGCTGCTGGAGGGAAACAGAACAGGGATATCTCTGCCTATTTTGGGCCAGATTTATCCTTAATCCTTCTCTGCTCTATGCACCCTTCAATCCAGTCATGTGGGCATGTCATGGGGAGCCTCTAGGTATCTATCTCAAGTCTTGGCCATATGGCAAGGTGCTGAGTGGCAAGCCAGGGGGTCAATCTCCAACGCACCAGCTTGCCATGCAGTAATGTCCCATGTGGATGCTGCGAGAGTGCAGTGAGGGCAGCCTGACGTATTGCACTTTCAAGTAGGAGCAAGCAGAAAGTGCTTATTTGGTCCCCATTCCTGAACTGAGCACCTCACAAACTTGAATGCATTTTTCCTCAGCGCTTCCCTGCGGCATGCCACTGCTGTTATCACCATCTTATAGATGATGAACTGAGGTACCAAGAGGCTAAGTGACTAGCCCAAGGTCACACAGGAAGTCAGTGGCATAACAGGGGAGATCTGAGCTCAGTTCCAGCCTCAGACTTTCACCTGGTCACTAAACCATCCTTCCTCTGGAAGGTTGATATCCCTTAGCAAACCGCTACCAGTTCCACAGGCATGGAGGCCTCACCTATATTTTTACAATCCTCCACCTGTACAGCTAGGTTACTATCAGTCCCACTATACAAGGTTCAGAGAGGGTCCACAAAAGCTGTTAAAAATAACTCAGAACACCTCTTCACTATCCAAAGACGTCATGACTTTTAAGGTTTGACATCTGGCTCTTCCAGAGCTAGACATGAAGGCTGCCTCTCCCACCAGGAATCTCACCTTCCCAGTGTGATAAGGTACCTGTTTCTAGTCAGGCAGGGACACTAAACGCCAATCTCAAAAACTCTGATACTTTTGGTGTAGAAAGGCAGCTGCAGGACGTCATCTTACCCATCCTCATCCTTGAGCCAGGGCAATTTAGGGAAAAGGTCCATAGTTGGGGGACAAAGGTGAAAACATCAGCAGTTATTTGAAGCTCCTGACGCATCTGGGATGTCAGAGGAAGCCTGGGCCTGTGCTAGCTAGAGGCAGTTTTCTCACAGAAGCTACATGGCTCTATAGACTGGTTTACAGAGGTATGAACTAACTAATTGCAGAGATACTGCTAGTACAAGTGGAAAGGTACTTAGTTCATGTCATCCCATTTCAAACAAGACTATGTTAATGCACACTAGGTGTAGTAGAAAGCAAGGGCCTGAGACATGAGGCTTAGTAAAACAGGCCGAGTATGAGGCATGAGGCTTGACCAGTCAAAGCCCTAACTCTCAAGCCCTGCTGTTCTACTATGAGCCCACGTCCAAATTCACAGAAACTGGTGTGAACAGAGCTGATGTTGCAAAAATGAACATTCCTAAAGGAGTGCTAGGCACAGAACACGCAGCAAACAGATTTCAGAAAGCTGGTACCAGAGCATCCCAATAGCAGATATGATACAAACTCACTCCCCAATACGCAACTTCTTTGCATCAGTGCATAAAAGAGGGTCTTAAAGGCAGCATCTTTGTCTGGCTGAGTGAGAAACGGAAAGTCCAGCCATTTACTGGGCAAGTTCCTTGTCACAGGCATACATGTTTTAAGTGTACTTGTAGCAAGCATATGGCACTTTTTACCATGCTTCATCAGCAATAAATCTCTGGTTTTACTGGATAATCGAATTGTGGTTTGCTGTGTCAGCTATTTGTGCAGAACAGTATACACACTGGGAGAACACACATGGCGCCAACAACTGACAGCACTGGGATGGCTACAGGGGGCAGTTAGAGCACTACACATTAGAAAACTCTGCAATTCACACTCCTGCAGACCTGTCTGTCACACTGACAGGTGACTGCACTGAAGTTTGGCACTGGGGGAACAGATTGTTTCGAGCACTGTCTGGAGGAATTGTGAAGAAGCTGGATTAGTGGATGCAGAGGACAGGTGAGAGGTCAAAAGTGCATGACCAAATCACTCAGCACGGAAGATACTTCTTCATATGGGCTATATGTAGAACATATTTCAGCCCCGCTACTCCAGTGCATTGGATTGCCCCTTTGCGGGCAGTGGGAAGAATATGAGGCCAAGGACAAAGGAAAGCACTTCTGGGACTCACTTGGAAGCTTGAATCCATTCATCATAGAGTTCAAAGGTCATGAGAGGCTCTGGAAGCTCTCGGAGATAGGACTTCAGTGCCCCTAGGAGACAGAAAGGATCATTGGACAGTCAGTACTTAAATAAGATGCTTTCCTATTATTTCCTATTAGCCTGGGCCTAGGGATCTTGGTTGAGCATGGGACTTTAGCCCCTTCAATGAAGCACAAAAAGCAGGCTGTATTTCTGACCAGCAGTCTCATTAATGTGCTTTTGATCAAGACCAAGACCACTGATCAGCATCCTAATAACACTGGCCAGTTCTGCCCTTCTTGTCACTTTCTCTGAGGATGCTGCCGTGACATTAGTGTAAGCAGCAACCCTGGCTTCAAAGGGAACACGTAATTGAGGAACAAATCCTGCAAAGCTTTGACCATTCTCCACTGGTGCTGCCGCTACTACTGTCCAGGGTGCTCAGCACCTCCCTAGATGAGATCTTGAAAGCCAAGGGAAGCCATATTGGCTCACGGAAGGAACATCATCTTAATGCTGAGGACCAGTGCAATTGTTACAACACTCCACAGCATCTCACTATACAGACCTATGACATTTCAAAAGGAGCAGGTGGGATTTGAGTGTCCAGGTCTCATTAAAATTGATGGCATTTTGGAGTCCAAATCATCCAAGGGTCTTTGAATAACTCAGCCTCAAACCCAAAAGGAAAGCAAATGGAAAGAGTTTTATCTAAACCAAATCAAAATTTAACAGTCTAGTAAGGTAGAGTCTTCATTCATAAACCCTCTTGTTCAACTGCAGAATTTGTAATGACCCAGTCGGAAGCTTGATTAAAAAAGAAAAAAAACCCAAATATCTAGTTATTTATCCACTCATCCCATGTTCCTTATTATGTTTTTGGGGAGTCTTGTGGTTATTACAATAGTATTCAGTTGCAAGTTTTGCACGACCTGTAACTCGGCTAAAGCAGAATGTGTCCTACCATTTAGACTTATTTTTAAAAAATGTAACATATCTACTAGCAAATCTGTTTATCATGATAAACCATGAAAAGTATGAACCCCATGCTTCAGCAACTGTTACGATCAAAACTATTTTTTCTTTCTAACTGCAATAAACAGTACTGTAGACAAGCACAGAAAATAAGACACTGTATTAATTTGATGAACATCTCCGGGGGAAACTAAAGACTAAGAAGTATGACATTATTAAGTATAGTTTAAATAGCTATTTATTGTTTAGAGAGAGGGCAAACTTTATTTCTAAACTAGTGTCAAACAATCCACAATTGGTCCTATTCTTCCTTCATGCCCAATATTGTAATATTTATACTTCTGAAGTTATTTTTCATACATTCTTTATATTTTTACAATTAAGAGATAATGAATCAAATTTTGTTCCTGCATTGTTGTAAATTGGGTATATCTCCAGAATAATTATTTCAGAATTTATGCTCGCATAAGATCAAAGTTTGGTCCATTAATTTCAATTAAAGCATACAACAACTGTTGTAATCTTATGTCCACACTGGCAAGTTCGTTCCAATTAAGGAAGCTTAATTGGAACTAATTAAAGCCATGGCTACACTAGGCTTTAATTAGTTTGAATTAAGAGCTTCCTTTATTCGAACGAATAAATTCGAACATGCTATTCAAACTAAGGGTTAATTCGGACTAGTTAGTTCGGATTAACCAATGTGGCCATGTTAGTTCGAACTAATTGCTTAGTTGGAACTAACCGACCCATTGAACTCAATGCAATTCGCTAATTCGAACTGAATTTTTCTAGTTCGAATTCAGTTAATTCGAACTAACTTTAGTAAGTGTAGACATAGGCTTATGTCTAGAATTAGAGCAGTACTTGATATTCACAGAATGATGAGGCTCCTCAGTGTTCTAATTTTCTTCTCAAGCTTAGAATTGAATGGGGCAACAGAGTTCAGATTCTTTGTTAATATTTTACCTCTAGAGAAAAATATATAGCAAAACACCAAAACACCAAATATAGCAAAACACATTTGTGACTCATTCCTAGCAGTTTGAGTTTTAACCTTTACGGGAGGCCTCTACAGAAGATCCCTGCCTCTTTACTTGTTTTCCAGAAATGACAGTAGCAGATTCCAGATGCACAGCTGTATGAGACAGTAATACATCTTGAGGGAAAACAGATTTTCTGTTTCACAGGAAATTCTGTCATTTCAAAAAATTTTCTGTTCTGAAATGGGAGTGGGGGTGATGGGGAAAGCCCCCAGCTTTTCACATGAAACAAAATGCTAAAAAATAAAAATGGTTTTGGGTTGAAATATTTCATTTTGATAAAATTGAAACTGTTTGTTCCAATTTTGACTTTTAGAATCATAGACTCAAAGGGCTAGAAGGGACCTCATGAAATCATCTAGTCCAACCCCTGCTAAAAGCAGGACCACTCCCACTAAATCATCCCAGCCAGGGTTTTGTCTAACTGGACCTTAAATATCTCCAAAGACAGAGATTCCACTACCTCCCTAGGTAACCCATTCCAATGCTTCACCACCGTCTTACTGAGAAAGTTTTCCCTAATATCCAACCTCAACCTCCCCAGCTGTAACTTGAAACCATTGCTCCTTGTTCTGTCCTCAGTTACCACCGAGAACAGCCTAGCTCCCTCCTCTTTGGAGCACCCTTTCAAGTAGTTGAAGGTTGCTATCAAATCCCCCCTCAGTCTTCTCTTCTGTAGACTAAATAAGCCTGGTTATAGTTAATACGTTATGCTTTATCATTTGTTTTAAAAAGACATTTCAAAATGGGAAATTGAAAAGCTGTGTCCTGAACAGGTCAACCATGTTGGAAAGCTCCATTTAGCTTTCTTCCTAAACAAAATTTCATCAAAATTGACATATTTTCACAAATCGTTTTATTTTAGAGGAATCAGCATAATAATAATAAAAATAATTCTCCTGAAAACTTCTGACCATCTCTAAGCAACAGAACGTGCCCCTGCACAGGCTGAGCTGTTATAGCTTGTGCAATGCTTGGAGACCCTTGGCTGGAAGAGGATCCTCTGCGGAAGCACAAAACCTTATTCCAAAGCCTGGGTGGCCTAGGAGGCAATGCCCTTTACCTGCAATAGCATGTGGGTCTGCTGAGTACTCCTGCACGTCCACCACACAACAATCTAGAGCCGCCTTGAGCTTCTTTAACTTGGATGCAGAGGGAGCCACTCTGAAGAGACCCTTGGGGCAAGGAAGACAGGAGACACATCAGCACCACTGGAAACGCGTAACATCATGACAACAGCAGAATGCAGTGCCTCAAGAGCATGGACCCCACAGAGTGATCCACTTGCTAGCTTAATACCCAGACTAGTGGGCATCTTCTGACCTAGAGGAGTCATGTTGGATGTAAAAAATCACTGACTGAAGGAGCATGCAGATCCGCTCTCTGTAGCTCATGTGGTGTACACACAGAACTGGTGTGGGGTTATAAGCCCAGGTCTGTGAAGCAATGCCAGCTGGGCATCCGAAACTACAGACCACAGCATGGTCTAAGGAGTGTCTTTGTGGAAAGGCCCTTTGTTACTCCACATGTTACACCAGCTCCCTTTGCTGACACTTTGGTAGTCCCAGGAAAGTGATGTAGCAGCTGACATCTTGGTCAACACAATCAATCTCCAGCAATAAACTCAAGAGCCAGGGTCTGTACCTGACAGCTGTGACAGCCTGGATCATGGGACACGTAACACACACTAACAACTATGGGAATCGAGGGAGTGTCTGTTCTGAGCCCTGAATGACCAGCAGCAGCAACATCTTTGTTCATGGTGATGATGCCGGAGGCAGAGACAGTTCAGCTGGAATTTCAGAGCCTGGGTAGAAGAGGCTCATTTGACCTGGAGGCTGGGCAGAGGTGAACTGTCGCCTCTGTGAGAGAATGAACACGGGAGCTCCTGAGCCAGGACAATGGTCCCTTCCCAGTGGGCTGAGAACCTCATTATCCTCCCAGAGCCGCTAGCCCCACTCACAGGGTGCATCTACTCTTGTAAATTAAGTCGACTTAAGCTTGCTTAAGTTGACTTAATTTACTCTGCGTCTACACTACACTCTCCTTAAGTTGACTTAAGAAAGCTGCTTAAGTGGACTTAAGGAAAATTAAGTCGACTTTATAAAACCTCATTTTAAGTTGACTTTTGGCTTAAGTCGACTTTCTAAAGTCGACTTAAGCCAGTGTAGACCTGGAGTAGCTCTAAGTCGACTCCAAGTCGACTTAGGGCTCTCCAGGACTCCCCCACTGCCCTCCCTGCCAGAGGGGTGGCACAAGGAGAGCCTGGCATGCCCCCCCAAAGGGCAGGGCAGAGTCCTGCCCACCCTGCCCCTATGCCCTGCCAGGGTCCCTGTCCCCCTTTGCCCCATTGTACCCAGGTACAATGGGACAAAGGCTGAGCCCCCTGTCACTTGGCAAGAGGTGCCCCCCCTGCCACTGTGGACCAGTCCCAGGTCCACCAAGCCCCTACAAGTCGACCTAGGCATCCAGTGTGGATGCTCTAGGTCGACTTTGTAGGGTCCCCTCTGAGTCGACTTAAAATTTGAGTGTGGACATGCTAAATCGACTTAACAAAGTTGACTTAGCTATGTTGACTTAAATTAACAAGTATAGACATAGCCATAGACTCTAAGGACAGAAGGGATCAATGTCATCATCTAGTCTGACCTCCTGCACAATGCAGACCACGGAACCTCACCCATGCCCTCCTGCAATAAACCTCTATAAAATGACTGCGTTATTAAAGTCCGCAAATCATGGTTTAAAGACTTTATGGCATAGAGAATACAATGGCAATTGAGTCATGCTCCATGCTACAGAGGAAGGCAAAAAACACGCAGAGCCTTTGCCAATCTGTCCTGGGAAAATTCTTTCCCCACCCCAATATGGTGATCAGTTAAACCCTGAGCATGTGGGCAAGACTCATCAGCAGACACCCAAGAAAGAATTCTCTGCAATAACTCAGAACCCACCCCATCAATCATCCCATCAGCATATCTACCACCAAAGATGAGCCAATTGCCAAGCTAGGCTGTCTCATTATATCAGCCTCTCCATGAATTTATCAAGCTCATTTTTGAAGCTAGCTAGATTTTTTTGCTCCCATAGCTCCCCTTGGAAGGCTATTCCAGAACTTCACTCCTCTGATGGATAGAAACCTGCATCTAATTTCAAGTCTAAACTTATTGATGGCTAGTTTATTAGTTCTTGTGTCCTGTTGGGGCTGAACTTAAATAATTCCTCTCCCTCCCTAGTATTTATCCCTCTGACATATTTATACAAGAGCAATCATATCTCTCCTCAACCTTCTTTTGGTTAGGCTAAGCAAGTCAAGCTCTTTGAGTCTCCTCTCATAAAACAGGTTCTCCGTTCCACGGATCAGCCTAGTAGACCCTTCTCTGCACCTGTTCTAGCTTGAATTCATCTTTCTTAAACATGGGGGACCAGAACTGCACAAAATATTTCTGATGAGCTCTCATCAGTACCTTGTATAACAGTACTAACACCTCCCTATCTCTACTGGAAATACCTCACCTGATACATCCAAACATCGCACTCTCCCTTTTCCCCCTGCAGTCAGCTCCATGCCAGCCTAGATGTGCCCTGCCTCTCGAGGATGGTCAGTACCTGGCAGCATGGAGGGATAGGGATGTGCAGAAGGTGGGGCAAGATGCACTGGGAGCCACTCCTACCACAAACCCACCAAGCTCAGTGAGCCCACCACCAGATGCTCAAGCAGGCAATTAGCTGCCAGCCGCCAGGGACACACAGGTTGGATGTAGCGCTTATCTTAAGAGTGAAAAACATCAGGGTTCAAAGTTTGAGAGGGGGACACTAAAGTTGCTTCTAGGACAGAAGCGAGGGAAGTTTGAAGTTAAATGTAGTCAATAGGGGAGCTCTCTGCTGACTCAGGAGTTCCCTAGGAGGTAGCTTTGTAGATATCCATGGGGAGTGGAGCAGGCTAGGAGAAAGCATGAAGGTTTGACTTGGATTCCCACATCACACCTTTCAAGACCCATGGTCCTATACAAGCCTATCACAACATGTAGTGCACCTTGTCCAGTGCATAACATGCCTTGGTAACAAATATGTCATGAAACCAGACACTCACTGTGACTTCAAATGACTCTGACTACTACCCCATGCTACTCATCCATGTGGGAACCAATGATACTGCGAGAGGTGACCCTCTGCAGATCAAAGGTGACTACAGGGCTCTGGGAGCACGGGTGAAGGAGTTCGGTGCACAGGTGGTTTTCTCCTCGATCCTCCCGGTCAAGGGTAGGGGCCCGAGCAGAGACAGATGCATCCTGGAGGTGAATGCCTGGCTGCGGAGATGGTGTTACCAGGAGGGCTTTGGCTTCCTCGACCATGGGGTGCTGTTTCAGGAAGAAGGACTGCTAGGCAGAGACGGACTCCACCTATCCAGGAAGGGAAAGAGCGTATTTGGAAGCAGACTGGCTAACCTGGTGAGGAGGGCTTTAAACTAGGTCCGAAGGGGGAAGATGACCAACACCCACAGGTAAGTGAAACTGAGGGAAACCTGGGGGAAGGGATGGAACTTGGGGGATGCTGGGGCTGTAACAGCAGGAATAAAAGAGGGGGTAGTTGGAACTGGGGGCAGGGGTCAAATAATTGTTTTTTATTTCTTGATAAAGTTATAATACCTCAGGTGAGTGGGGAAGGACGACACCGGAAGAAATTGCAAGGGGGAAGATGCGACAGGAGGGAGAATCGACAGGGCAAAGTAGGGCAATGGGCCCGGTATCTTAGGTGCCTGTACACAAATGCGAGGAGCCTGGGAAACAAGCAGGAAGAATTGGTAGTACTGGCACAGACAAGGAACTATGATATAATTGGAATAACAGAAACGTGGTGGGATAACTTGCATGACTGGAGCACTGCCATGGATGGATATAAATTGTTCAGGAAGGACAGGCAGGGAAAAAGGGGGGGAGGAGTAGCGTTATATGTAAAAGAGCTGTACGACTGCTCGGAGCTCCACTATGAAAGTGGAAACAAGATGGTTGAAAGCTTGTGGGTTAAGTTTAGGGGAGAATGCAACAAGGGGGATGTTGTGGTGGGTGTCTGCTACAGACCGCCAGACCAGAAAGAGGAGGTGGATGAGGCGTTCTATGGACAACTAACAGAAGTTTCCAGATCGTCGCAGGCCCTGGTTCTTATGGGGGACTTCAATTATCCTGATGTCTGCTGGGAAGATAATACAGCAGTGCACAGGCAATCCAGGAAGTTTTTGGAGAATATTGAAGACAACTTCCTAGTACAAATGCTGGAGGAACCAACTAGGGGCCTTGCACCTCTAGACCTATTGCTCACAAACAGAGAAGAATTGATCGGGGAAGTAGAAGTAAATGGCAACCTGGGCAGCAGCGACCATGAGACGGTAGAGTTCAGGATCCTGATCAATGGAAGGAAGGAAAGAAGCAGAACACACACCCTGGACTTCAGAAAAGCAGATTTTGGCTCCCTTAGGGAGCTGATGGGCAGGGTCCCATGGGAAGCTGATCTGAAGGGGAAAGGTGTCCAAGACAGCTGGCTGTATTTTAAAGAAACCCTGTTAAAGGCACAGGAAGATAACATTCCGATGTGCAGAAAGAACAGCAAATGTGGACGGCGACCAGCGTGGCTTAGCAGGGAACTCTGCGGGGAGCTGAAACATAAAAGGGAAGCTTACAAGAAGTGGAAGCTTGGACAGATGACAAGGGAGGCGTATAAAGATATTGCTCGGGACTGCAGGGATCAAATCCGAAAGGCCAAAGGACAATTGGAGTTGCAGCTAGCAAGAGATGTGAAGGATAACAGAAAGGGATTCTATAAGTATATCAGCAACAAGAAAAGGATCAGAGGTGGTGTAGGTCCCTTACTGAATGGGGCAGGCATCCTCGTGGAGGATGATGCGGAAAAGGCTGAAGTACTCAATGCTTTTTTTACTTCAGTCTTCACAGGGCGGGCCAGCTCCCAGGCTACTACACGGGGTAACGCGGACTGGAGAGAAGAGTGGCCCTCAGTGATGGAAAGTCAGGTTAGGGAACACTTAATGAAATTGGAAGTGCACAAGTCCATGGGGCCGGATGAACTGCATCCGAGGGTGCTGAGGGAGTTGGGGGAAGTGATTGCAGAGCCGCTGGCCATTATCTTTGAGAACTCGTGGCGAACGGGGGTGGTCCCGGAGGATTGGAAAAAGGCAAATATAGTACCTATCTTTAAGAAAGGGAAAAAGGAGGATCCAGGGAACTACAGACCGGTCAGCCTCACCTCAATCCCTGGGAAAATCATGGAGCAGGTCCTCAAGGAATCCATCCTGAAACACTTGGAGGAAAATAGAGTGATCAGGAACAGTCAACATGGATTCACCAAGGGCAAATCGTGCCTGACCAACCTGATTTCCTTCTATGATGAGATGACTGGATTTGTGGATGCGGGAAGAGCCGTTGACGTGATATACCTTGACTTTAGCAAGGCTTTTGATACGGTTTCCCACAACATTCTCGTTGGCAAGTTAAGGAAGTATGGGTTGGATGAGTGGACCGTAAGGTGGATCGAAAACTGGTTAGATCAACGGGCTCAGCGGGTAGGAATCAATGGCTCGATGTCTGGTTGGCAACCGGTAACGAGTGGAGTGCCCCAGGGGTCGGTCCTGGGGCCGGTTCTATTCAACATCTTCATTAATGATCTTGATGATGGAATAGACTGCGTGCTTAGTAAGTTTGCAGATGACACCAAGTTGGGGGGAATGGTAGATACTCTGGAGGGCAGGGACAGGATCCAGAGAGACTTGGACAAATTGGAACACTGGGCCGAAAGAAACCTCATGAGGTTCAACAAAGACAAGTGCAAAGTCCTGCACTTAGGACGGAAAAATCCCATGCACTGCTACAGGCTGGGGACCGATCAGCTAAGTAGCAGCGCTGTAGAAAAGGACCTGGGAGTTATGGTGGACGGGAAGATGAATATGAGCCAACAGTGTGCCCTTGTTGCCAAAAAGGCCAATGGCATATTAGGCTGCATCAGTAGGAGTATTGCCAGCAGATCGAGGGATGTGATAATTCCCCTCTATTCGACACTGGTCAGGCCGCATCTGGAGTACTGTGTCCAGTTTTGGGCTCCCCACTACAGAAAGGATGTGGACAAATTAGAAAGAGTCCAGCGGAGGGCAACAAAAATGATTAGGGGGCTGGGGCACATGACTTATGAGGAGAGACTGAAGGAACTAGGCTTATTTAGTCTAGAGAAGAGAAGACTGAGGGGAGATTTGATAGCAACCTTCAACTACTTGAAGGGTTGCTCCAAAGAGGAGGGAGCTAGGCTGTTCTCGAGGGTAACAGAGGACAGAACAAGGAGCAATGGTTTCAAATTACAGCTGGGGAGGTCAAGGTTGGATATTAGGAAAAACTTTCTCACGAGGAGGGTGGTGAAGCATTGGAATGGGCTATCTAGGGAGGTGGTAGAATCTTCATCTTTGGAGATTTTTAAGGCTCGGTTAGACAAAACTCTGGCTGGGATAATTTAGGGGGAGTGGTCCTGCTTTTTAGCAGGGGGTTGGACTAGATGACCTCGTGAGGTCCCTTCCAACCCTATGATTCTATGATTCTATGATTCTATGATTCTATGACCTCACTCTGAGACATGATAAAAGACAAAACCACCATATCACCAGTGGCTGAACACTTCTCCCAAAGTGATCACTCTATGTCTGACTTATCTGCCCTCAAAGGAAACCTGCACAAATGAGCATGGGAGCTTTAATGGACCACTTCACTTTGGATGGTCTTTTAAAATATATATTAACTACTTATGCCAAACAATCCATTCCACCTTATAGATAGCCGTGACACCTTTCCTAGATCTGCAGAAGAGCTATATATAGCTCAAAAGTCATCTCTTTCACTAATAGAAGTTTGTTCAACAAAAGATATTACCTCACCCACCTTGTCTCTCTGACTTTTTGTCATCTGTATGGATGGATGAGCTCCTGAAGATAAAGGATGAAGCAACCCAGAGTTTTGCCCCAAATCAAACCACCCTGGAGAGTATAAAAAGGTTTGTCAACTTTTTTGTTTACTTTTCAATTTCTCTGGGCATGTCTTCACATGCAGCTCTGCAGCAGTACTGCTTTAGTGAAGAGGCTCCTATGCCAATTTGCAGCTTCTCCCATTGGTGTAGTTAATCCACCTCCCTGAGAAACAGTAGCTATGATGATGGGAGAAGCTCCAAACGGCTTCTTAGGTGGCATGAGCAGTTCGGTGATGCCACAGAAAGCGCGGCATGCTGCTCCAAATGGGCTTGCGTGCCAACATCCACCATTCATTATTTCCTGGTCTCTGGGTAAGGAAGATGGCTAGTTATCTCACTATTTGGAAGCTATGTCTCTACCATGTGAATGTCATATAAAGGACTGCAACTGCAGCAGCACCAGGGGCAGTCAACATGGCTGAGAACAGAGGAGTTTGAGTGGTCTTATGGGGCGGTGGTGGAGTTTTTATGGAGCTGTGAGTCCTTGTGTTTGTTCGTTTGTGGGGTTTTTTCTTTCTTTTTTTCTTCTGTCTGTTGTGGGGAGCTTTTCTTCCTCCCGCCCTGTTCAGTTTGAAGGGGCTGAGAGGTAGTATAAATGCCGGTCTAATGGATGATATTGGCCATAGAACCACAGTGCCAAATCAGGCAAGAAATGTGAGTGAAGCCAAGCAGCAAAAACTAAATTGTTTATATACTAATGCGAGAAGCCTGGGTAACAAAATGGAGGAACTGATGCTACTGGTACAGGAACTGAAACCAGATATTATAAGGATAACAGAAATATGGTGGAATAGTAGTCACGACTGGAGTACGTGTATTGAAGACTATGTGCTCTTTAGGAAAGACAGATATAAAGGCAAAGGTGGGGAAGTGGCATTGTGTATCAGTGAGGAGATAGACGGTAAAGAAATGCAAGGTGATGGAATTAACAAGACAGAGTCTATCTGGGTAAAAATCAAGTTGGGGAAGAAAGCTACCAGAGTTTTGTCCTGGGACAGTGCTTAGGGTGTGTTACAGACCACCGGGATCTGATTTAGACATGGCTAGAGACCTCTTTAAGGCCTTTAAGGAAGTAAATATTACTGAGAACTGTGTGATAATGGGAGATTTTAACTTCCCAGATATAGACTGGAGGACATGTGCTAGTAATAACAAAAGGGCCCAGATTTTGCTGGATGTGATAGCTGATAAATTCCTTTTCCAAACTCTTACCAAACCAACAAGAGGGGATGCCATCTTAGATTTGGTATTAGTGAGTAGTGAGGACCTCACAGAGGTATTGGTTTTAGGGGACAACCTAGGTTTGAGTGACCATGAGCTAATTCAGTTCAAACTTAATGGAAGGATAAACAAAAATAAATCGGTGACTAGGGTCTTTGACTTTAAAAGGGCAAACTTTATAAAATTAAGGGAATTAGTTAGGGAATTGCACTGGACTGAAGAACTCATGACTGCAAGAGTGGAAGAGGCTTGAAATCCCTTAAAATCAAAGTTTCATGAACTAACTGAAGCCTTCATTCCGAGGAAGGGGAAAATATTCACAGGCAAGAGTTGTAGACCAAGTTGGATGTGTAAGCATCTCGGACAAGTGATTAGGAGGAAGCACAAAATCTACAAGGAGTGGAAGAAGGGAGGGATCAGCAAGGAAAGCTACTGATTGGAGGTCAGAACATGTCGAGATAAAGTGAGAAAAGTGAAAAGTCAAGCAGAGCTGGACCTTGCGAAGGGAATTAAAACCAATAATAAAAGGGTCTTCAGCCATATAAACACAAAGAAAACAAAGAAGGAAGAAGTGGAACCGCTAAACACTGAAGATGGGGTGGAGGTCAAGGATAATCTAGGCATGGCTGGATATCTAAATAAGTACTTTGCCTGTTTTTAATGAGTGTGATGACGAGTTTACAGATGGAGGTAGGGTAGCTAACGGGAATGAGGACATGGAAGTGGAAATTGCCATATCTGAGGTAGAAGCCAAACTCGAGCTGCTTGATGCAGGGCCATCCCTTGGGGGGGGGAGGGGGGCAGGATCCAGGGCCAATTGGCCTGGGGGACCCCTACCCCCGAACCCACTGTGTTGGAGGGGGGTGGGTTGGCCCGCTTAGCCCCCGGGGTCCGTGGCCGCCTCTCCCCCCCAGGGACCCAGAGCCACTGGCGCCAGCGGGAGTTGGCCCTGGGCCCGGCTGCAGCTGGGGCAGGCAGAAGGAGTGGGAGCAGGTTGGCCAGAAGCTGGGCTCTGCCCACCCCCCTGCCCTGCTGCCAAAGGCAGTGGAGCAGGGGAGAGGTCTGCATGTCAGTGGGGGGCCCGGAAAATTGTGGGGCTCAGGGCAATCACCCTCCTTGCCCCTCCAAAAGGACAGCTCTGGCTTGGTGGGACTAAATCGGGGAGCCTGGATTAT
Organism: Pelusios castaneus; assembly: GCA_007922175.1. Lineage (NCBI taxonomy): Eukaryota > Metazoa > Chordata > Testudines > Pelomedusidae > Pelusios > Pelusios castaneus. Next base: position 72,934 of record ML686214.1, read on the forward strand.
CTACATCCGAGGATATTAAAGGAACTGGCACATGAAATTGCCTGCCCATTAGCAAAGATTTTTAATAAATCTGTAAACTTGGGGGTTGTACAGAATGACTGGAGAATTGCCAATATAATTCTATTTTGAAGAAAGGGAATAAAAGTGATCCAGGTAACTACAGGTTATTAGTTTGAGCTTGGTAGTATGCAAGGTCTTGGAAAAAATTTTGAAAGAGAAAGTACTTAAGGATATTGAGGTTAATGGTAACTGGGATAAAATATAACATAGTTTTACAAAAGGTAGATCATGCCAGATCAACCTGATCTCCTTTTTTGAAAGGATAACAGATTTTTTGGATAAGGGGAATGCGGTGGACCTAATTTACTTAGATTAGATTTCAGCAAGGGATTTGATACAGATCCACATAGGGAATTATTAGTTAAATTACAAAAGATGGGGATTAATACGAATATAGTAAGGTGGATAATGAGCTGGTTAAAGGGGAGGCTATAGTGGGTCATACTGAAGGCTGAACTGTCAAGCTGGAGGAAAGTTACAAATGGAGTTCCTCAGGTACCAGTCTTGAGACTGATCGTATTTAACCTTTTTGTTACTGACCTTGGCACAAAAAGTGGGAATGTGCTAATTAAATTTGCAGAGGACAGCAAGTTGGGAGGTATTGCGAATACAGAAAAGGATCGGTATATCACACAGAAAGATCTGGATGCTATTGTAAACTGGAGTATTAGGAATAGGATGAAATCTAATAATGGGAAGTGCAATGTCATGCATTTAGGGACAAAAAACAAGATATTTTCCTATAAGTTGAGGACACATCAGTAAGAAGGGACAGAGGGGGAGATGTACCTTGGCATACTGGTTGATCACAGGATGACTATGAGCCACCAATCAATGTGGCTCTGAAAAAAGCTAATGCAGTCCTAGGATGCATCACAAGAGGTCTTTTGAGCAGAGATAGGGAGGTGTTAGTGCTGTTATATTAGGCACTGGTGAGACCTCATCTGGAATATTGTGTGAAGTTCTGGTTCCCTATGTTAAAAAAGATGAATTCAAACTGGAACAGGTGCAGAGAAGGGCTATGAGGATGATCCGTGGAATGGAAAACCTGCCTTATGAGGGGAGACTTAAGGAACTTGGCTTGTTTAGCCTAACCAAAAGAAGGTTGAGGGGGGATATGATTGCTCTCTATAAATACATTAGAGGGATAAATATCAGGGAGGGAGAGGAATTATTTGAGTATAGCACCAATGTGGACACAAGAACAAATGGTTATAAAGTGTCCATCAGGAAATACAGACGCAGGTTTCTAACCTTTAGAGGAGTAAAGTTCTGGAATAGCCTTCCAAGGGGAGCTGTAGGGGCAAAAAAAACCTAACTGCCTTCAAAACCGAGCTTGATAAATTTATGGAGGGGATGGTATGATGGGATGGCCTAGTTTGGCAATTGACTGATCTTTGACTACTGGTGGTGCATATGCCAGTGGCCTAAGAAGGGAGTGTAGATGGGGTGGGTTCTGAGGCTATGTCTACACTTGGCCAAATAAGTCGACTTTACTAAGTCTACTTTGTTAAGTCGACTTAGCATGTCCACACTATAAAATTAGGTCGACTTAAAGTCAACCTTGCCAATCAACTTACAGCGTCCACACTGGATGCCTATGTCAACTTCTAGGGGCTAGGTGGACCTGGGAGTGGCCCATGGTGGGAGGGGGGGCACCCCTTTAAAAGTGCCAGGGGGCTCAGTATTTGCCCCATTTTACCAGGGTACAGTGAAGGCTGAGCAGGACTAGGACAGGGGCAGGGCAGAGGTTAAAGTAAGGGGGAATGCACCAGAACGCCGTTCCGGGACCCCCAATTTTTAGGGGCCAGCGTTCCGGGGCCCCTAAAAATAGAAAACCCAGGTGGAACGCTGCGTTCCTTCCAGGCCCCCCCCCAGCAAAGCCGCAGACTCCTGCTGCAGCCAGGCTGGGGAGGTTCAAATCTTCCACCCTGAGCATGCTCAGACAGAGCGTGCTCAGGGCAGGAGTGGCCTGGCCCAGGAGTGGCTCTGCCGGCGACCCCTGAAGCTCCGAGCCTCCGGCCAGGTAAGGGGGTTGGGGGGAGGCAGCGGGCAGTGGAGCCGGGAAAGGGGCTGCGGGGGGCAGAGGAAGGGGAAGGGACCCTTCGGGCCTGATCCGGCCACACTGCCTGCGTGTGGTGGCGACACGTGGTGGGGGCTGGATCAGGCCTGAGGGGCCGGCGTGTGGCTGCAGCAGGAGCAGAGGGTGGCGGCCGCTGGCAGCATGGCCTGATCCAGCTCCTCTGCCGGCTGCTGTGCTCCGCTGCCGCAGGCCAGTCCTGGGCCTTTGTATGCAGGGGTTAAGGTAAGGGGCAATGCGGAGACCGGGGGTGGGAATGGGACTCATGAGTCGCTGGATCAAGGGGTCAGGGTGGGGGACTGGGTAGCGGTGGAGGGGACTATGGATGGCTGGAGCAAAGGGTCAGGATGCAGAGGGGCTGGGGAAGGATGGATGGAGTTGGAGGCCTGAGGAGGGGTGGAGGGGTCATGGGTGTCATGGGGACAAGGAGACTGGGTAGGGGCTGGTGGTGGCTGGGTAGTGGTGGAGGGGACTATGGATGGCTGGAGTGTGAACTAGGTCGGGGGGCTGGGGAGAGATGGATGGAGTTAGAGGCCTGGGGAGGGGCGAAGGGGGCATGGGGACAAGGAGACTGGCTGGGGGCTGGGTAGTGGTGGAGGGGACTATGGACGGCTGGAGCAAGGGGTCACTATGGGGGGCTGGGTAGTGGTGGAGGGGACTATGGATGACTGGAGCAAGGGGTCAGGATGGGGGGCTGGGGAGGGCCTGGGAAGTGGTGGAGAGGGCTATGGACGGCTGGAGCAAGGGGTCAACATGGGGGGCTGGTGGGGGCTCAGTAGCAGTGGAGGGGACTATGGACAGCTGGAGTGGGGACTGGGTAGGGGGCTGGGGAGGAATGGAGGAGGTGAGGGGACTGGAGTGGGGGCTAGGGATGGAGGAGGCTGAAGGGGGGTAGAGTGAAGATGCAGGAAGCAGGGGCCTTGGGGGGTTAGGAGGGCTGGAGTGGGGGTTTGGGGACAAGGACCTTAGGGAATGGGGATGGGGGCTGAGGAGGACATGGGGAAAGAGGGGTCTGATGTGGGCACTAGTGGACAAGGTTGGGGTGATGTGGATTTGAGGCTGTGCTTCATTTGTGAGGAAAGAGTTGGTGGGGCTCAAGCAGTTTGTTTTGCACTCATATCTGTTTGTAGTGTAGACATAGCCAAAAAGTAATTCAGTGAAGTACATCCCAGTGGGAATCCTCAGTTTCCTTTCCTTCAATCAGATATGAGGCCCCAGGCAACCCAACTCTTTCCCCACTGAATTGTGATATGTAATATAAAATCAACTTGAAAAAAATATTTACGTGTTTCCCCTCTCGAGCTATGTTCAGTCCTGGAGCAGAGGAAAGAACATAACACATTAATGATCCAAAATGTAGCCTTGCAGAGCTTTCCACCTTTCTGTGGGATCCAATGCTCACCTCTACCCTTGGAGGGGCCCAGAACAATGGATCTGACTTTTATATTCATAGACAAGCTGTCTCATGCAACTTTTAGAGGGTTTTGTGTCTTCCTCTGACCCAAGAAACACTGAACTCACGGTAACTAATACACCTGTTGTTATAGTGAGAGTTTGAAAAAATATTTGCAATAAATGTTTTTTAAGTCTCTAAAGCATTCCTACAATAACTTTTTTTCATGTAATGTAAGTATCATATACAGAGTATATGATGGATTGTAGTTGGCATAAGTTGAGGATGACCTGCATAACTCCTTCTGTCACTCATGATCTGCTTCCTCAGACTCATGATGATAGAATACTTATACTACTATATCATGTATTCTCTATAAGAAGAATAACACTTGACTGCCTAATATTTTACAAGCCCACTATTCTTAGTTGTTTATAAGAATTAACATTCCCATGTGGGCTGCTCACTCTCTGCTTCAAGCTCAATTTTTGAAGTTTTAATAAAAGTGGCTCAGCTCTTTCCAAGAGCAAGCTTTGTGAAAAATAGCTAATTTGGCTAATGTTAAATGTCTTCTCCTTGAAGAACTCTAGTGCCTCCATGGTAAAACTGATACAGTGATAGTTCTGGGGACAGAAAGGTCCTCATGAAAACACACCCAGATTTGGTCACGGTATAAGCCTTTGAAAATCACCATTTGTGTATTTAGATCTTTATGGATGTTTGCTAATAAAATTTCTGAACCTTCTACCATGAGGTTGACCTTGACTCTGTATATGTAGGCTGGAAATGTGACAAAGACAGGCAACAAAAACTGTGAGGTGTAGATAATGGTAGAGGCTAGATAGAAGCGGTAGCAAGTGTCATCATCTCACATTTGTTTAGTAAATTAATAAAACTTCAGTATTTCAGTTTAACATTTTTATTACAGTTCGAATGAAAACACATCTATGCATTTCTTTTGAATTGAGGTACTTAGGCATGTTGATGCTTCCGGTGCCAAAAAACTGTTGTGCATGTGGCACCATGCCTCACAAATTGTTGCTCAGCAAATACCATAACTTGCTCAGCTGCATCATCAGCTTAGAGGCAATATTGGTGGTATCCATGGTGTGTTCAGTGGTTAAAGCATGAGAGTCTTGAGTTCTGGGACTTAGTCCTAGCTCTGCCACGAAACTGCTGTGGAACTTTGGGCGAAGTTGCTTCACAGCTCTGTGTCTCAGTTTCCTAATCTGTAAAATGAGGTTAGAGTGTCCCTTTAAGACAAGGGCTCTCAAATGGGAGTCGCAACTCCTTAGGGGGTCACAAGGTGGTTATGCGGGGGTTGTGAGCCACCCGAGCTGCCAATAGCTGTGCAGAAGCAAGGGAGGCAATGGGGCGCTAAGTTTGCTCTGCAAAGCTGTATTGATACAAATTCTTTGCACCCACCAGTATTAAACAATAACAATTTTAAAAATAACTTCTCTGTGTCTAAAAATAATTCCATAAAAATGTGGTTTAGTCTTAAATTCAAAGTGGTGAGAAAAGATATATTCATTTTAGGCAGAAGGTTTGGTTATAAATTTAGCATTTAAAATAGTGTTGCCTAGAAAAAAATGTATTTTTAATTTGGCAGGGGACCACACTTGGAGGCTGGCTTTGTGAAAGGGATCACCAATGCAAAAAGTTTGAGAACCATTGCTTTAGGAGGTGGTACAAAGCTTGGTTCATTATCCCTTGTAAAGTGATTTCAGCTTTTCAGATAGAAGGTGCTATGGAAAAGTGAGGCCTGATTTTATCAATCACAAGTCATGGTGATTTTAATGCCATCTTCCCTTTTCTATCTGTGTTTAAATAACATATTTCCAAGTACTTCAACCAGCACCCAAGCTATTGGCAATGCTACAGAAGTCATATACTCTTGAAGTCTTCATTATAGCTTTGTGTATGTTAGCATTTTTTAGGAAAGTTTCCATCAGGGATAAGACCAGTGGAAACCATATGGTAAATAAGTCCCAAATGGGTAGCCGTGTTAGTCTAGTTCAGCAAAACAAACAAGGAGTCCTGTGGCACTTTTAAACACTAACAAATGTATTTATTGCATGAGCTTTCATCATCATACTTGAGTTAATGAGGCAGGGGAGGGGGTGATCTGATGGTCTTGTGTTATGCAGTGTTTGCTAGTTTGTGACAATAATTGCTATAGACATAAATGCCATATAAAATTATAAATATTTTTAGGGAGCGATAACTGATGCATGTGGTACTGAGAAGTGGTTGCAAATGCCTACCTGGGCTTGGGCCCGCACATGCATGAAGGGGGCCCAGACAATATGGGAAGGGGGCTCGGAGATTAGGAGGGTTCTGGGGCCCATCAAATTATACTTTAACCACTGGGGCAGGGTACAGGAGTGGGGTGGGCAGGGCTGTGTCCTATCCTGTGGGTGGGCACACCAGGCTCTGGCTGTGCCAGGCACCCTGGCAGGGAGGTCAGTGGGGGAGCCCTGGGGGCCCTTTAAATCGGCTTGAAGTTGACTTAGGGCTAAGCCACGTCTACACTGGCTTAAGTCGACTTAATAATGTCGACTTAGCCAGTAAATCAACTTTAACCTAGGTTTTATAAAGTCGACTTAAAATTTCCTTAAGTCGATTTAATCATCAGCTTAAGTCGACTTAAGGAAAGTGTAGTGTAGACGCAGAGTAAATTAAGTCAATTTAAGCAGGCTTAAGTTGACTTAATTTACAAGTGTAGATGCACCCTGAGTTATTACAGAGAATTCTTTCTTGGGTGATTGCTTACATGCTCAGTGGAATGCTATCTGGATTTAGGGGACCATTTATGATGCTATTTCATATTAATATTTCAGAATTGCAATAATCCATAGGAACTATGCCATGTTTGGTACCAACAGAAATATTGTAATTGGCTGGTAATGATTATATGGTTTATGTGTGGGAATGTATCTGTATTAGAAGATATGAATATGTTTGTTAAATCTGTGTTTCAACTTCTGTGATTCTGGGAACTGCCTAGATTAGAGGTCTACAGCTATTGTCTCCTTAATGGCCCATTAAGGAAACTCCCAGGAAGTGCCTAGGAAGAAACTTGTTGAGCTTTCCCATGTCACTCAACTCCATTTTGATTTGCAAAAACTCCACACAGCTTGAGGAAGGCAGAGGTGATAAAAGGCAGCAGCTCCAACTCCATTTTGTTTTCAGTCCCCAGTCTACAGCCAACACCCATCTCTGAAATCATTCATCTGCGACTGGACAAAGGACATCTGACGAAGTGGGTTGGAGTCCACAAAAAGCTTATGCCTGAAGAAATTTGTTAGTCTTTAAGGTGCCACAGGACTCTCGTTTTTGCTGTACACAGACTAACACGGCTACCTCTCTGGACAAAGGACTGAGGCCCACCCAGGTGTTGGGCGCCCACCAGAAAAACTGATCATGGCTGCAAACTCCTTATTCTTCTAAGAACTTGCTAAAAACGACTCTCAATGATTTGTATGTGATTCACTTTGACCCTTTAATATCTCTCATATTTTGCTTCCTTTCTTTTTATATTAAACCTTTAGTTGTAGTTACTAAAGAACTGGCTATCAGTGTGGTATTTTGGGTAAGAGCCAAACCTATATTGTTCTGTGGTAATGTGGCTGGCCCTTTGGGGTCAGGAGAACCTGTTTCTTTAAGAGATTATGTGGCTAGGTGGGAACCAGAGGAGTTGGAGTGCAATAAAGGGAGCTGTTTCTATTTTGGCAAGCTTCGTGGTGTGAGGAATCAGAAGCCTGGTTGTGACTGATAGGGAGTCTGGTTTAAGTACCACCCATCAGTGTTTAGGGAGTTTGGCTCACATTTTTGCAGCTTGCACTGTTTTTGGATATTCTGGAGGTTATCCCAGGAGGCTCTGGTCACATTCAGGGTTTATGATCACCATATTTGGGATTGGGAAAGCATTTTCCCCAAAGGCAGATTGGCTTGGGCACTAGGAGCTTTTCACCTTCCTCTGTAGCATTGGGAATGGCTCACTTGCTGGTGGATTCTCTGTATCTTAAGGTCTTTAACCCATGACTTGAGGACATCAATAACTCAGTCATAGGTTAGAGGTTTATTGCAGGAGTGGGTGGGTGAGGTTCCGTGGTCTGCATTGTTCAGGAGGTCAGACTGGATGATCATATTAGTACCTTCTGACCTTAGAGTCTCTGAGTTGCATGTGCACTGAGTTCAACAGCACATGTTCCAAGCCCCAGTGTGTCTAAATCATCTTTCCTTTTTTTAAAAAAAATCTTTTTTCAAGGCAAGGAAAAAGAAAGAAGAAAACTTTCCCTGTATGATCTGAAGTTTCTTCAGGTCAGGAATTCTGTAGGTCTCAGAGCTGAGACCGGCTGCCCTAGGAATACTGCATTACTGTGCAAACAAAGGCTACGTCTACACTTGTAATTTTAAGTCGACTTAGTGCGTCTACACTTAAAATTAAAGTCGACTTAAAGGGGAACTTACAAAGTCGACCTAGAGCGTCCACACTGGATGCCTAGGTCGACTTCTAGGGACTAGGGGGACCTAGGGCAGGTCCACGGTGGCGGGGGGGCACCCCTTGTGTACAATGGGTCAAAGGGGGACAGGGACCCTGGCAGGGCATGTGGGCAGGGTGTGATGCTGTCTGGATTTAGGGACCCATTTATGATATTATTTTCTATTAATATCTCATAAATGCTATAATCCATAGGAACTATGTCATGTTTGGTATCAATAGAAAGGTAGTAATTTGCTGGAAATGATTATATAGTTTATGTATAGGAATTGTATTTGTATTAGAAGTTAGGAATATGGTTGTTATATCTATACTTTAACTTGTGTGATTCTGTGGACACACCCGAGACAGGCTGTCTACAACCATTGTGACCTTAATGTTAAGGAAGCTGCCAGGTACAATGGGCCCAGGGACACAATGGTTGTATTCCTTATGTCCTTAATGGCTCATCAGGTTTCTCCCTGGGCCCATTGTACTTGGGAGCTTCCTTAACATTAAGGACACAATGGTTGTAGACAGCCTGTCTCAGGTGTGTCCACAGATTCACACAAGTTAAAGTATAGTTATAACAACCATATTCCTAACTTCTAATACAAATACAATTCCTATACATAAACTATATAATCATTCCCAGCAAATTACTACATTTCTATTGATACCAAAAATGACAGAGTTCCTATGGATTATAGCATTTATGAGATATTAATAGAAAATAATATCATAAATGGTTCCCTAAATCCGGACAGAGTCACACAGGGCTCTGCCCTGCCGTTTGGGGGGGCAAGCCAGGCTCCCTCTGTGCTCCCCCCCCGGCAGGAAGGGCATTGGTGTAGTCCTGGGGAAGCCGTAAGTCGACTTAGGGCTACCCCACGTCTACACTGGCTTAATTCGACTTTAAAAAGTCGAATTAAGCCTTAAATCTAATTAACTCTAGGTTTAATAAAATCAACTTAATTTTCATTAAGTCGACTTTATTTTCCTTAAGTCGACTTAAGCAGCCTGCTTAAGTCGACTTAAGGAAATTGTAGTGTAGACCAATGTTCCCTCTAAGGTTTGGTGGCTTGTGTGCAAAATTTTCAAGCCGTGTGCAAAACTTTTTCTGAATAAAATTTTTGTGTAAACTCACACGACAGAAATTATAGGCATTAATTGAAGTTAAAGTAATTGTAAATAGAATTAATTAATTGTGTTTAATTGAATTTGAATGAATTTTGAATTGAAATTTAATTTTTAGAAAGGTTTTTATTTAATTAATTTTTTAAAAGGTTTTTTTAAAAAAGGAAGGAAAAGAAGAAGGGAGGAAGGAAGGAAGGAAGGAAGAGAGAAAAAGAGAAGGAAGGAAGAGAGAGAGAGAAAAAGGAAGGAAGAGAAAAAGAAAGAGAAGGAAAGAAGAGGAAAGAAGGAAGAGAAAGAAGAAAGATGAAGGAAAGAAGAGAAAGAAAGAAAAAAGAAGGAAAGAAAAAGGAAGACAAACAAGGAAAAAAGAGAAAGGAAGAGAGAGAGGAAGAAAGAAAAAAGAAGGAAGGCAAAGAAGAGAAAGAAGGAAAGAAAAAGGAAAGCAAAAGAGAGAAAGAAGGAAAGAAAAAGGAAGGAAGGGAGAAAGAAAAAAGAGAGAAGGAAGGAAGAGAAAGGGAGAGAAAGAAGGAAGGAAGAGAAAGGGAGAGAACGAAAGAAGAAGGAAAGAAAGAGAGAAAGAAAAAAGAGAAGGAAGAGAAAGGAAGGAAGGAAGCAAAGAAAGAGAGGAAGAAGGAAAGAAGAGGAAACAGGAAAAGAAAGAAAGAAAGAAAGAAAGAAAGAAAGAAAGAAAGAAAGAAGAGAAAAAAAAGGAAAGAAAAAACAAGAGAAAGAAGAAAGAGGAAAGAAAGAAGAGAAAGAAAAAAGGAAAGAAAAAGGAAGACAAGGAAAAAAGAGAAAGAAGGAAGAGAAAGAGAGGAAGAAAGAAAAAAGGCAGGCAAAGAAAGAAAGAAAGAAAGAAAGAAAAAAAGAAAGAAAGATGAGGAAACAGGAAGAGAAGGAAGGAAGGAAGGAAGGAAGGAAGGAAGGAAGGAAGGAAGGAAGAGAGAAAGAGGGAAAGAAGGAAAGAAAGAAAGAAGCAGGCCAAGGCCGCCGGCGGGGGAGGACCCTACCGCGGCCCTGGGAAGCCACCGGTGGGGGGGGAGCATACCCCAGCCCTGGAGGCTGATCCCGGCCCGGTGCTGGGAGGCCGAGGCCGTGGATTAGCCCGGCTCCGGCCCCGGGAGGCGGACGGCGGGTGGGAGCCCGGGAGCCCGCCGCTGCCGCAGCCACCCCTCTGGCCCGGCCGCATGGGGCAAACAGGCAGGCCCGCTCTCCGGACCCTAGCCTGAGCCTGCCTGTCCCACCCTGGGGGCGGGGAGGGCCAGCCGAGAGGCCGGGCGCAGGCTGGGTGTGCCGCGGCAAAGCGGCTGCCCCGGGGGTTGGAGGGAGCAGCGGGGGCTGCCGGGCTGCGCGGGGGTCCCACACTGCTGCGCGGGGGGTGCGACGGCCGCTGCGCAGCTGCGCGCCCGCGCAGCTTAGAGCGAACACTGGTGTAAACGCAGGGTAAATTAAGTCGACTTAAGCAAGCTTAAATCGACTTAATTTACAAGTGTAGATGCAGCCAAAGAGATCAAGCTGGTCTACAGGAGCAGCTGAAGGAAAGCAACAGCTTCCAGCAGAGACCAGGCATTAGATGTGGAAGCAGCTCTGCTCAGTCTGCCAGCTGCTCTCCCTATGCTGCAGGATGCAATGACACCGAACAGCAGGGTGTTCTTCTATCTCTCATGCCATAGGAAAGGGCACATCTCTGGGCGGCCAGCTTCCACAACCAGAACAGGCTGGGCTCATCCCTGGATAGATCAGCAGTGATCCCACAGAGTTTGATGGGTGGACTCTGGTCTGAGAGGAGAACTGGACCCAAATTGCAAATTACACTGTCCAGAGGCCTACGACAACTGCCCCACTTTACAACACAGCTGAAACTGGCCCATTTCAGGAATGCACAGTCTGTTTTAGTGGCATCCTGGCTCTATCCCAAAGGAAACAGGGAGGGACCCAAGGCTCAGTTCTGTGGGCCCTTCCTCCAGTGGTCTCCCAGTTTACAGCAGGTGCACACAAGAGCTGTCAAGCCAGGGTCTGGCTTCCAAGAAGGCTTGTTCACAGATTCAGAAGAGGCTGCAGTGTTTGTGCTCCTGTGGAGCCAAAGGCTGGACACAAGAGCTGAAGGAGGAGAGTGGGGGTTTGCTTCAAGATTTCAGGGGTTTGGCCTAAGATTGTGGAACACTTAGAGCTGAGTTTCAAAGGGGCAACAATGGAGTCAGAGCTTTTAAAGCCAGCAGGGACCATCCTTAGCGTCTGTGCTTGGCCACAGGTGAGCAGTGGGGGGGAAGAGAGAGAGGATGGAGAGCATCTGCTTCTGCAATAGGGCTCCCCACTCACCTCCTCCTGCATCCCGCATTCCAGCAGCATGGTGACACAGGCCTCGATGGGGAATGCAATCTCCCGCCCGCTGACCGCAAGGTGCTCATCCAGGGGCTTTCCGAAAGAGGGCTTCTCGATCCAGGCTTCTGTGACACGGATCCAGGGAGTAAAAGGAAGCCAAGCTGAATGAGGGCAGCGCATTCACCCAGTGGGGAAGCCTCCTGCAGCAGCCACGCCTTTGCACATTAGGGGGCTCCCTTGGCAGTGAGGTCTCAGGCTGAGCATTGCACGTTTTTCTGTATGTGTGTAGGAGGTGAATGCAGGCTCAGATGCATCTCTATCCAGGGCCAGGTGAGTCCCCCAGTGTCCCTCCATTACCCCTTGGATTGCTTCTTCAAAGGCTTGACCTTCCACCAGCACTGCTGGGCACCCAGAGCGGGGCTGCTGTTCTTGCGGGTCAAGCAGGCTACCCCTAACCCCTGATGATTTAAGGAGTGAAGCCCACATGGGGTCACCAGGCCAGACCACAAACGCCTCACCCACTGGCACCTGTCTGAAAGCCTCCCTAATGAAACCATCACTGCTACTGCCCTTGACATGTGGGGTCTGTGGAGTGGCAAGACTGCTGACAGGAGCAACATACAGCACAGCATGCATGCATTATGCACAATTCCCCCCATCCCTCCAGGTCCCTTAATGCCCCTCAGTCCCTCCCGGTTAATCCCTTGTTTGAGCAAGGTCTGTCCATCGTGCTAGGTTGTGGAGCAATTTTATGATGTGTTTACGATAAGAGCTATCATACTCAATTTATTAGTGACCTGAGCTATTACTTCTATCTACTCATTCCTCTGGAGACGAGAGAGAAAAATGCATTGACCCAGTGCATCACAAAACTTCAAACTGGGTTTATACCAGCATAAATACTGCCAGGACTCCTGAGGTAGAAAACCCCCAGGGGACAAGATTACCATGGTGCATTGTGGTTGCAATGTACCTTAATTCAATGATAGGTGGGATCTTTAAGGGCTGAGGCTGCCCTCAGAGTGAGCAGCTGTGGCTGGGAAGGGGCCCTGCAAGCTTTTCTAAGTCTTTTGTGTTCAATATATTTATAATGGGGGCATCATGAGTAATTCAGAGGCAGCAGTTCCCCCAAAAGGGAAATAAAGCTGCACCTGCATGGTAAATGCTCCTGGGAATGAGAGCACACCTTGGGTTGTTTGCACTGCTGCCAGTGTACTGTGGCCTGACAACTGCAGAGCTGGTGCTTCAAAAGGCAGGACAACAACACTGCTTTAAACGGTGGCAGATTCTCAGAGCCCATGAAATTCTGCAGTGCGGGCCTGCAAAGTCCTGTGTTTGTCCCCTGTGGCCATCAACAAACCAACTCACCAATGCTTAGGACTGAGCATTGCAGGGTTTGTTTTGTCTAGCAGAGAGAGTCAGCAAGAGATGGGAAAGTGTCTCTCTGTATTTCTGGGTGGGCTGAGGAATTTATTTCTATTACCAAGTGGGCCATGTAAAAGCAATCCTATCCTGGCTGCTCAGCCAGTCCCAAGGACTCCCTGAATTTTTTCCTCTTAGTGGCCACCCAAATTTGCCCTGCCAGGGACAAAGTGCGTGTGTGAGGGGAAAACTGCAGGCTGAATGTGCAGATAGCTGTGGGTATTTATGTGCATGTTAGAGGCCTTCAGGCACGTGTCTGAGGATGCAGAAGTGTGCACTCAGTTTCCCCACTGGGGAATGGAGAGGGAAGAAACCCACCTCTGCTCAGAGGTGGGGGAGGGCCCACAGGAGTCTGCATAGTCTGAGAAAAGTTATTTCATCCAAGGAAATACAACAGCAAAAAATTTCCATATTTAAATTCTAATGAGTGCTACAAATTGTGCCATGTGTTAATGGAAAGACTAAGGGAAGCCCACTTAGACTGAGTTTCCTTCTGCTCCCCATACCCTTGAGCCCCTTTAACTTTCCCTTCATTTTGGTTCAATTTAATCTCCAGCCCATGGGGCTGATGTGGAGCCAGACCAGACAGGACTGGCGGTGGGATGGGAGTGGGGGAGATGACTGCATGGATGCAATCTTCCTGAAGGAGCAAGAAGTTAGAAGAGTTTGGTCCAAGGGTTAGAGAAGAGCTGAGCTCTGTGGTTGGAGGTGCAATTGGCAATGGCAAGCAAATGTGTGAGGAGAGCAGCTCTGGGTTTGGGTGGGGGAAATTCTGACTGTGCAGGGGAAATCAATCCTGCGGAAGTGTGAAGAGAGGTGACTCATTATCCTGGGAGTGAGGGACATGGGATTTATTGGAAAGCCATTGCAAGGTGAGCAGATTGAAGGTGGGCTTGTGCACAGGACAGTCAATGTCAGAGAAGGGCCAGTTGTGGCTGCTGGACATTGATTGTGTTTACTGAAAAGTGTCTGAGAACGCTTGTTCCACCCTATTCAGAATCCTGCCTTTGATGATAAGCAAAACCTGATGATTCAGGGAAAGGAGATAATTCTGATGTCCCATGGGTGGCAATGTGATGCTGGACCTGGGGGCCTCTCTCATCATGTCCTTTGCTAAGTAGTGGGTGCCTGAGCTCCAGCCCATCTTAGCTTAGCATGCAGTCAAGTCAGAAAACAGGTGCACTTACCCTGCTGTGCTTTTATCTGAGGCAATACGTTCTGTAAAAGTGCTAATGACTTCCTATGGTATTCTGCTTGCACTTCAATTAACTGGGGAAAAGACAAAGTCCGTTATTACAACCCACGGTAGGAAGCACTGGGAGTTTGGAGAGGACTTGAGGAGGGGTGTCTCAGCGAGGGACCCAGTGTTAATGCCGTGAGGCATCATGCAAAAGGAAAGGACACAAAGACACAGAAAAGCTCAAAACCCCACTGGACTTACAGTTTGAAAGTAGCTTGCATAGTCTATTTCTTTGGCCACGAAATTGTACATGTCAGCCGAGAGCTGGTCCTGTGGAGAGCACAGAATTAGCAAGGAGAAAATCATACAACTTGAAGCAGCCTGATCAGCACTGGCAATCACTGCCAGGTAGACTAGCTCATACTGGCACACATGGCCAGACATACTTGCAGGCCAGTGCTGCACAGCTGGGACCTTTGCAAGGCTACCTGGAAATGGCACAGACTTTTTGGTGCATTTGATCCCGGCAGATGAAAACAAGGTGGGGGGTGGGGGAAGAAGGAAAATATATATAGATCTGGCATTAGCAATCTCATGTGGTTCAGCTTTTGTTACCTGCCTGAGGAAGGGGGGGAGGGGGCTGATGCTGCAGGCTTTGCAAATAGAAATAAAATTCAGAGCAAGAATTTCCTGACCTTGTCCATCCACCTGTCCATCAGGTGGATCTAGAATCCTATTGTCTGTTCCCCAGGGAATTCCCCACACATCAAGAGAGCAGAATGCCATGGGGACCCCACATGTGGTACCAGAGCCAAGATGGATCCAAAGGGATAATTTTGTCTTCAATGATGATGCATCAGAGAACTGAGATGCTGCAAAGTTTGGAAGTTTCCTCTGCCTTTGGCTTTGGAAAAACTCTTGCTATAGAAAAGCAACCAACACACTGGGCCAATTCAGACCTCATGTAAATGGGTATAACTCCACTGGCTTCCATGGCTGATTACACCCAGGTCTGAATTTGACTCAGGTAACAGACATGAAGACAATGGAGGACTGGCCCACCTAAAACCCTTTGAAATCTCTGGTGACTTCCCCCTGACTTCTCAACCATTCCACTTTAGCATCTGCAAAGTCCTCAATACACACTGACTCTGCTTTCTCAGTCTACACAAAGGGGTGTACTAAACACGGTTCTACACTGAGCACCTGTGTGGCCCCCACTATGTTTGTATGTGTATGTCCCAGCCCCAGGCCTGGATGTACATGAACACACCTGAATGCCTAGCTGCCACTGAGCACACTTCAAGAGCTAGCAGGCTCTGTTTAGGAGCCCACTGCATTCAGCAACATCACTGACACAGAAATGACCCCAATGTTACTTTACAAGGCTCTGGGCCATGGAATTTTGGAAGCAGTTTTGTCCAGGAGGCTGTTCTCCACACAAGTATCAAGGAGGGAGATAAACAGTTTCACTGAATAGGAAGGAAGGAAATCACGGTTAGACAGCATAGCAGGTTAGGGCCAACACACCCTTTTTGCACATCTAGGTTCAAATCCTGCAGGGATCACAAGTGAAATGGTTGGGCCTTTGCTGGGTCTCTGCAAAATTAGCACACCTGGCAGCTTCTGCTTACACCAGACCCAGCACAGTGGTAACAGTGGGTGGTTTACAGGTCTAGATTATGTGACACAGCTGCATTTCTGAGATGCCTACACAGTAGCTACTAGCTCTATTGACTTCTCACTTCCAGGGGCATATTCCTGCCTCGCCCCCATTTTAATATTTCTCACCAGCATCCCTCCAAAATGCTTTCCCTACCCCCAAGTCCAGTAGGGAAGAGAACACATGAGCCTGGCAGTGGAGATCCCCGCCAAGGAGCTAAATGCTACCACCCGAACAAACCTTCCACAGCTCAGAGCTAAGCCTCTGCGACTGGCAATGGTCAGGAGTGCCCCGGAAGAAGGGCAATTGGATGGTTTTATTGTCACTTTAGTACTAATGTTTTAAACATGAATTTCAAACAGTTCAACTGCACATGCAAGAGAAAAGCATGGGGGAAAGACCCTGCTCAATCCTTGACTCCAGGTAAGTGTGATACAGTTCAACTGCAAATGCAAGAGAAAAGCATGGGGGAAAGACCCTGCTCAATCCTTGACTCCAGGTAAGTGTGATTTACGAAAGGAGAACACAGGGCAATGGCACTTTGTGTGTCTCTGTGTCCTAGAGGAATGCAACAGGTGGATGTGCAGACATGAGGAGATGGGCTCAGCTGGCAGCGTGGCCCACCTCGGGGGCCGGCTCAGGGGCCCCAGGGGCTGGCTTGGGGCACAGGGGGCTGGTGCAGCCTGGCTCGGGGGCCAGATTGGGAGCCGGCTTGGGGTTTAGGGGCTGGCTTGGGGGCCGATGCGGCCCAGCTTGGGGGCCAGCTCAGGGCCAGTGAGGCCTGGTTCGGGGGCCAGCTCGTGGGCTGGCATGGCCCAGCTCGGGGGTTGGCTCGGGGGCCAGCTCAGGGTTTAGTCCCTATAGGGGGCCCCACAATGGGCCTTCGCCTAGGACCGTAGATAGCCTAAGGCCGCCTCTGCCTGTAGATCAGAGGTGCACAACCTGCAGCCCGCAAGCGAATGGGGGGATCACGTGATATGACACCCCCTCTCCGCACGTTGCATTTGTGGCCCTCGAGTGGCCTTAGAAAATGCAATTTGGCCCTTGGCCAAAAAAGATTGTGCACCCCTGCTGTAGATCATAGCCCGGCTGGGACTGATCATTGTCACTAGTGGATGGTAACTCTTCCAGGTCACAGGTGACTGGCAGCATCTCTGAGTCACTGGTGGTGGGTTGCTCTGAGGTTCGGGGTCCGAGGCTACAGGCAGATCCCCTGGGTCATCAGTGGCTGGCAGCTCCAGCAGGTTCTCTGGGTTCCAGGCAGCTGGCAGCGTCCCTGGGTCTCCAGCAGTGGGTTGCTCTGGCAGGGCCTCAGGGCCCCAGGCAGTAAGCAGGTCCTCCACCAGGCCATTGTATGGGCTGGAGGAGGCTAAGGAGGGAGCGGAGGGACAATCTTCCCTTCTGGAGACTCGGCCTCAACCGAACTCCAGGATTTCCCTCTTATACTTCCTGTCCTGCGCCCTGGCTTCTGGTCCTATGGACAGACAGCTTCTTACTCCACCCACTTAAGGACAGACAGTCCCTCCCTGTATGTCTCAGAGGAAGGCCACGCCCCTTCACTGATATCCCTGACCCCCATCAAGTTCAGCTCCCAGGCTTCGGTACTGGACAGGTCTCCCTTGCCCAATCTGGACAGGTCATCAGCATTCACATTTTCCATACCAGTCCGGTGCTGGACAGCGAAGGCAAATGACTGCAGGGTGAGATACCACCATATTAGGCGGTGTCTTTCATCCTTTGTAGCCACTTAAGGTGTGCATGGTCGTACATCACAACAAATTCAGTCCCCAGGAGATAATAATGGAGGGCTTCCATGGCCCACTTGACTGCCAGGGCCCCTTTCTGAACTGTGGAGTAGTTCTTCTCCCTGGGGAACAGCTTCTTGCTGATACAGAGAACCGGGTGCTCCTTGTCACCAACAGTTTGGGAGATGACCACCCCAAGGCCAACTGCTGAGGAGTTCATTTGCATCACAAACCCTCAGTTGAAGTCCAGACTATAGAGGACCACTTCTTGGCATAGGCAGGTTTTCAGGGTCTGGAAGGCCTCTGCATATTCAACTGTCATTGGCTTTGTTGTGGCTGGTCCTTCTTCAAAAGTTTATTTAAGGGGGACGCAATAGTGGCAAAATCGGTATAAGCTGGCGGTAATAGTCAACCACGCCAAGGAATTGCCACACCTCTTTCTTAGTGGTTGGGATGGGCTGGTCATGAATGGCCTGTACTTTTCCAATCAGGGGCTTCACTTTCCTTTACTCCAGGATGTACCCCAAGTAGGTGATCTCCTGGAAACCAGTTTGGCACTTTTTGGGGTTGGCGGTCAGCCTGGCACCCTGGAGGGTCCTTAATACCTGGGGTATTGGGTTGGTGTCAAATGCACTGACTCTCCTAAAGTTAGTGCAAAACTGCCTCGTCCCAAGGACCGGTACTATGGGACTCTGCCACTCGCTCTGTGAATGCTCAATGACCCCCAAGTCTAACATTGCCTGGATCTCCTGTTCAACCATCTCTCTTATCTGGCGCGGGAGCAGCCTGGTTGTTTTTCAGATCACCTCTCCAGGATTCATCTGAATGGCATGCTGAAAACCTGTGGCTTATCTCGGTACAATGGTAAAGTCTGGGGGAATGCATCAAGGAGGCCTTGGACCTGTTTTCACTGGTTGGCCATGAGCGTCTCTTCAAGGAGGGGGTCCTCTGGTTCAGTTGAGCGTGGGAGCTGGGGCTCCAGTTCTGGTTCACGGGGAGAGGGGGCATTAACCCTTCCCACTCAGACCAGGCCTTCAAGAGGTTCATGTCGCATACTTATTTCTTCTTCTGTCGGTCAGGCTGGTGAGCCTCAGAGTTGACTGGCCCCACCTGCTGGGTTACCTCATATGATCCCTGCCACTGGGGTAATAGCTTGGACCCTTCGGAGGTAAATAGTACCAGAACCCAGTCACCTGGTGCAAAGTTTTGGGTTTCTCCTCACTAGATCTCCGACCCTAGCGAGGTTGTCATACAGGCCGGACACATACTGTGGAAGGCCCTGGCTAGTAGAAGGAATCTCTTCACAAGCCTCCCGCATAACATCCAGCAGCCCTTGCAGTTGTCATCCACAGAGTACCTGAAATGGTGAAAATTATGTGGAGGCTGGAGTACCTCATGGATCACCAATGACAGAATTCCTCAGGCAGGATCTTTTACCTTGAGGGTCCAGTTAAACCTTTCAATGAGGCCAGCAGTCTGCGGATGGTACACCAATGTTCGCAGCTGCCAGATCCCCAGAAGGTCGCACGCTTCTCGCAGATGCAAAGTTAGTGCCCTGATCCATCAGGATTTCTTTCAGCAGGCCCACCCGAGCAAAGATCTTCATTAGTTTGGTAGCAAATGTCCTCATTGTGGTGGATCGTAGCAGGACTGCCTCAGGGAAATATGTGGTGTAGTCCAAGAGAACCAAAATATATTGGTAACCAACAGCACTCTTCATGGGGGTCGTACCAGGTCCATGGCTTTCACTCAAGGGGTGTGCCCCCCACTGTCATAGGGGTTAGTGGGGCTCTTGGGATCACTGCAGGTACTGTAAGTTGACACTCCAGGCAGAACGAAAAATATGCCTTAACTTCCTGGTGTACTGCAGGCCAATAGAACTGAGTCATGATTTGGGTCAAGGTTTTCTCTTGCCCTAGATGTCCAGTTGCAGGGACATCAGGGACCAGTCTGAGCACCGCGGTGGTAGCGTGGCATGGACAAGCTGAGAACGGGTCTTGTGAGTTCTCAGGTCCTGGGTGACCCGGTATAAGCGATCATGAACCAACTCAAAACAGGGCCACTGGGCCATACGCCGCAGGTTGATCCATTTTCCATCAACCAAAGCCAGCTGGTCATAGGTTAAGCTCAACATAGGATCCTCTCTCTGATCCCTACTAAAATCAGTCCCATCCATTTGTGGGAGAAGTCCCTCACCACCAGATTGGGCTCAGGATACCTCACTAGACTTGTGATCTGGTTGGGGACCTTGGGTAGCCTCGACATGGGTTCTCCCTCCAGAGCTAACTGCTCTAGAGCCTCTTCCCGAGCGACAGCATATTAGTTGAACGTGGGCCAGTCTGGGCCCAGAATTACTGGGTAGGGAATCTTTGGGGCCATCTCTACCAGGATTTCTTGGGTCACACCATCCACTGTCATGGTTACAGGCATGCTCAGATAGGTCCACAAGGCACTGTGAATGCAGTGAAGGCAGATGGGTTCTCCCATTGCACTCAATCTTAGTGTGTTACGTGGGCGTATCAGGGTTTGTCTGCATCAAAAGTCCACAAGGGCTTGGAGTAGTTGTCCACTGAGAAAGACGGGGATCGTTACTCTGGAGTCTGCTGGGTGCTGCCCTTGAGCCTAACCTACACACACCTGCCCATAAAGGCAGTCCATACTTGGGCACTGGCAATGGAGGTGTCCAAACCAACCACTAGTAAAACAGGGTCCGTCGGGGTCTGTTGCTGGAAACTCGTGCCCTTTTTCAACATTTCCACACTATTTCCTGTGTGTCAGC
The DNA here is from genome assembly GCA_007922175.1 of Pelusios castaneus. Classification (NCBI taxonomy): domain Eukaryota; kingdom Metazoa; phylum Chordata; order Testudines; family Pelomedusidae; genus Pelusios; species Pelusios castaneus. The sequence continues at coordinate 93,201 of ML686214.1, forward strand.
AACGCAATTCTGAAACCATGGATCCAGATCTACTCTCCAGTCTCCCTTGCAGCATTATGAACACATCATGGCTAGTCGCACATTACATCTTGAGCTCTGAATCAGAACAGGAACCAGATGACCCAGACCTGCTCAGTGCCATACAGACCAACAGCACTGGAGTCTGACATGGGAGGGGAGCAGCTGCTCATCAGTACCCTCAGAATTGTTCACTTGGAATTCTCTCCAGCCTGAATTTGCGTGCGGGAAGAAAGGTCAGGGAGAGCCCACCCCAAGCTGTGAGAGATGAAGGCAGAGAGGGTTAGGGAAGAGGTATCCCCTTTGGCTGTGTGGTAGGCAGGGGGAGGTGCAGAGAAGTGAGGGGAAGTCTTTCTCTAGGCTGAGAAGGGATGTTTCACTTGGGGTAGCAGGAAGGTGACTAAGCGGCTCCATAGAGGAGAAAGAGCCAGGTAAAAGGGTGAGGATTACTGACAGGGCTGTGGAAGGGAACCTGAGGCAAGGGCCTCTCACAAGACCTCTTGGGCAGGCTGGGAATTCTGGGAGCAGTGGGCATCCTTTGGCATCATTCTCCCACACCTATGTCCTGCTTGCCAGTCTAAGCCTGAAACTCCCAGCCTCAAATTCCCTGGCCCATAGAAGCCTTCTCCTGTTTCCGGGCGAGAGATCAGAGTGTTCATGTGCTGCACCGCTGGGCAATAAGGGAGAGGGAGAGGTACCCTGCAAATCTCCATCCTGTTTGCCGCTTCCTCCATCTCTTCCCTGAGAGCATCCGCTTTGGCACCCGATGGCTGCAGGTTGCTCGACAAACCCGACGACTTAGCCGACTGCTGCCATCTAAGTGGGGAGACAATGGAACTGGTGTCAGTGATAGGTGGCTGATCTCAGATAGTGAGGGTGGCTCATGGAGACCACAGATCCCTGTCTGCTGCAAGTGCATGTCCTCCTTCTCACCCAGCTTGTGATGGTGTGCAGCAGAAGGGACCTGTAGTCTCCGTGGGCTGCTCTGCTGTCTTAAAAAGCCAGCTGGCTCCTCTCTGCTCTAGTATATCTCAGGTAGGCATAGCATGTGATCAGTTAACAGACTGACTGTTTTCCAGCCAGCCAGAGATTGGGGCCAAGCTAATTGAACAAGCGATGTGTCCCTCAGGTTGTGTTGACCCAGCCTGGAAACACTCTCCTAGAGAATGGAGGAGACTGAGGCAATATTGCAAGGTGTATTCACAAGTGAAAAGCAGTTTCTAAAAGGCAAAAATCATAGACTTCATAGATTTATAGACAGAAGGGACCATTTTGATTTTCTAGTCTGGCTTCTTGAATAATACAGGCCATAGAACTTCCTTGAATTCATTCTTGCTTTGAATTCAATAGCAATATAGTATATATTTTAGGAAAACACTTGATCTGGATTTAGTAAATTCTATTGATGGAGAATCCAGCACAAACCTTGGTAAATTGTTCAGATACTTGATTATCATGAGCGTTAACAAGCTGTGCTTTATTTCTAATCTGAATTTCTCTAGTTTTACCTCCAGCCACTGGGACTTGTTAGTGTTGCTAGACTGTTAGACTGAAGAACACATTAACAAATTTCTATTCCTCATGTAAATACTCACAGACTGCGATCAAATCGCCCCATAATTTCTCTTTGGTAGCTAAAGAGATTGAGTGCCTTGAGTCTATTACTATAATTGATAATCCTTGAACCATTCTCCCAGCTCTGCACTGAACCCTCTTCAATTTATCACTGTCCTTCTTGAATTGTGGGCACCAGAACTGAACACAGGGTTCCAGCAGAGGCTGCACTAGTACCAAATACAGGGATGATATAACCTCCTGCTCCTACACTGCATACATGGACAAGAAATGTATTCGCTCTTTTTGCCACAGCGCTGCAGTGTGAGCTCATGTTTAGCTGACTATCCACTATGACCCTAAGTCTTTTTCAGAGGCACTGCTTTCAGGACACAGTCCTTCGTCCTGTAAACATGACCGGCATTCTTTGTCCTTGATACAGTTGAAATGCATAATATGTGCTTGCACCCAGTTTACCAAGGGATCCCGGTGTCCCTGTGTCAGTGACCTTCCTTCATTATTCACCACTCCAACAATCAGTGCAGCATCTGCGAACATTATCATGAATGATTTTGTATTTTCCTCCAGGTCATTAATAAAAATATTGAATAGCGTAAAGCCAAGAACAGATCCCTATGGGACTCTGGTAGAAACACATGCACTTCATGATGATTTCCTATTTACAGTTACATTCTGAGACTTATTCCTTAACCAGCTCTTAATCCTTTTAATGTGTGCCACACTCTAGTTTTTTATTCAAAATGTCTAATAGTACCAAGTAAGTGCCACATAGTTGTCTAGGGCCATATCTACACTCTGCGTGCTGCAGCTGTCTTCTGCTGTATGGTAGTGTAGATACTTCTACAGTTACAGACAGGTTTATATGTCACTGTGGGCAGCCCCCCTCTCCGAGCCATAGTAGCTAGGTCGAGAGAAGTATTCTTCCATCGCCTACAGAATCAAAAAATGTAATGGTAAACTAGTCCCAAGTATCCACACAATCACACTTATCATCAAACTTGTAATCTTGTAAAATGGTCTGAAGTTAGTTTGACAAGATCTATTTTCCATAAGCCCACATTGGTTGGCATTAATTATATTAACCTCTTTTAATTCTGAATTAATCAAGTCCCGTATCAGCCATTCTATTATTTTGTCTCAGACTGATGTCAGACTGACAGCTCCACACCGTCCAGTGTGTTGCAATCTAAGCCACATTCTACATGCCAAGGATGCAAAAGGAGCCTTATCAAGAAATATTTGCAAAGACAGAACTCTGGCAGGCCAGAATTTCACCACCTACAGTCAGAAGACAGGACTGGGAGATATACTGGCAGGCTACCCTTGGGAGAAAGGTCTCCAAAGTTGTCAATCTATAGAAAGAGCAGCTGTATGCAGCCTCTCACCCTATTTCTATGCTGTTCAGGTTCTTCCACCACCCTCAACACCTCAGGGTCTGAGCATCTTCCTGCTGAACATTAAGTGACAAGACTAACATCTGTCACACATCATTAGCTCTTGCTCATCCTCTCCACCATGCTGAGTTTAATTGTAATGAAGAAGGTGCCAGGGCTCCAGCAATTAGGAGCCGGGACTCAAGCAATTTTTTTACATACATAACTGATGTGGTAAGCCCAGAGGTGCCGGGGCCCTGAACTGCCAAGCCCAGAGGTGCCAGGGTTCTGACATGCCAGGCCAAGAAAGGCTGGGGCTGTGAACTGCCAAGCCCAGAGGTGCCAGGGTTCTGATTTGCCAGGCCAAGAGGTGCCAGAGCTATGAACTACCAGCCCAGAGATTCTTGGGTCAGCTCAGGTAAGTCATGGCACAAATTAAGCATTGTCCCTGTGGGAAAACTGTGGGAATAGGGGAGGGATTTGTTGTGGTAGGGTCTCATTTTGAGAGTGTCTGCTTATATGTACAGTGCAGTGCAGAAAGCAGGTAGGAGAAGTGTACCGGGATTTTGGAGCTGAAGGTGGGGAGGTTTGTGGTAGACCTGCTGCGGTTCTGGGGAAGTTCTGGAAATTTTCCTGCAGTCCCATGAAGAAACCAAAGTCAAAGCTGGGGTAGGGGTGATGTGCCAAGCATACCTCTCGATGTGATAATAAATAACTTGCATAAAGAGTGGACAATAAACTATATGTTAAAAATATTGTGTTCTTAATAATCAAAGGCATTTTCAAATAAGTTAGAGGAGGAATTATTTTCAAGATGATTTTTATATGGTTAGCAGCCTTTTAAGACCCAGCCACATCAAATTTCTCCCCACCCTCTTTCATTTAAAAAAAATGTTAAAAAAATCATTTCCAGAAAACTCCAGGCTCAGGCAAAATGTGTCTCTGGTCCTATTATGACCTCTGGGATTGGTTCCTGATGGTACATGCTGGCACATCCACATCCCTAGCTGCTTTACCATCTATGGAACACTCAGATAATGTGGTAGGAATTTTAATTTGTGATGCATCCCTACCCACCCATTTAAGGATTTACCAGATGGAGAAGAAAGAACAAGATTTGTTCAAATAATCCCATTTTGAAGAGTGCTTGCAAGGAAAAGAATCTGCACATTCTTTAGATGAGAGCAGAAATACTGGCTCAATGCTTAACGTGACTCTGGGACATTTGCTAGTGGCATAACATGAACCTACTGTCTGCACTGTACCAGACCAACAGTCGCTGCCAGGAACACTAGGGATTAGCACACATGGTGGTAGCAGGAGAGCTGGGCACAGTTTGTGCATGAGAAGATGCCTGTGAACACAGCTAGCTAGGGAGAGGTGGGTGATGCAGATTCCAACGTGACCCTTTCACCCACTTTACAAATTGAACTTAAGTAAATAGATACATGAAAATAAATTCCTCAGCAGTGATCGTAATGGAAAATCTATACTAACTGGCCCTAAGGAAAGCGGAATCCCCCACACCATACACCCCCAGTGGCTGCTTTACACAGACAATCAAAAACACTCTGAGAGGTAAAGCTAAGCCAGGCTGACGGGATGGATTTGGGTAGGCCCTGACAGATTTCATGGCATAGAGTTGAAGAGTCAGTGAATCCAGATAGCTTTATTTAGTTGTGGAGGCTATGTCTCCACTAGAAAAGTTAAATCGAATTGGTAAGTTGACTTTAATAAGGTCGACTTAAAGTCAACTTTATTAAAGGCGACTTAACAAAGTGGACTAAGTTGACTTAGCTTTAAGTTGACTTAGTCCATTTTGTTAAGTCGACTTAACCACCCTTAAGTCAACTTAATAAAGTCGACTTAAGGGTTAAGTCAATTTAATGAGTGGTAGTAACAAAGTCGACTTAAGCTTTCATTAAGTCGACTTAATGAAAGCCCAGTGTGAACATGGTTTAATTTAAGTCTGCTTAAGCCTCCTTAAGTCAACTTAAATTGCCAGTGTAGACATAGCCTAGCAGCCTAGATGGAATGAGAGGTGTGAGAGTTTCAGACCTCTATCACCTAAACAAATCCACCCACTGTAAATTCAAAGATGGGTTGAAACAATGAGAGTCCTGTGACACCTTAAAGACTAACAAATTTCTTGGGCATAAGCTTTCGTGGACTCCAACCCACTTTGTCAGATGCAAAGATGGGTTGTAATATCAAATAGGAAGATCTGGATGACCTTGTAAACTGGAGTAATAGAAATAGGATGAGATTTAATAGTGGAAAGTACAAGGTCATGCATCTAGGGACTAATAAACAAACAAAATTGTTATAAGCTGGGGATGCAACAGTTGGATGTGACAAAGGAGGATAAGGACTTGGACTTACTGATTGATCACAGCTATCAGCCGCCAATGTGATGTGGTTGTGAAAAAAGCTAATGTGGTCCTAGGATGCATCCAATAAGGTATTTCCAGTAGTGATAGGGAGATGTTAGTACCCTTATGCAAGATGCTGGTGAGACCTTGTCTGTAATATCGTGTGCAGTTCTGGTCCCCCATGTTGAAGAAAAGATGAATGCAAACAGGAGCAGATGCAGAGAAGGGTTACTAGCATGAGTCAAGAAATGGAAAACCTTCCTTATGAGAGAAGACACTTAGGCTATGTCTACACTTGACAAGTCAAGTCGACTTTATAAAGTCGACTTAATAAGGTCGACTTTAAGTCAACTTAAAGTGGACCTTATTAAGTCGACTTAACAGACGTGGACTTAACTTTTCTAGTGTAGATGTGGCCCCTTTTCGACCTTATTAAGTCGACTTAACGTTTTAAGTCGACTTAAAAAGGTTCACCTAGGCACTACTCCACATCTCCACTGGCTTAAGTCGACTTTAAGCGCTAGTTCAAATTAAAACCAGGTGTTATTAATTCAAACTAACTTTTCCTTAATTCGACTTAAGGAGCAGCTTAAGTCAAATTAAGGAAAGTCCAGTGTAGACGCGGTGTAAATTAAGTCAATTTAAGCCTCCTTAAGTTGACTTAATTTGTAAGTGTAGACACACCCAAAGAGCTTGACTTCTTTAGCCTAACCAAAAGAAGGTTGAGTGGAGATATAACTGTTCTCTATAAATATATCAGAGTGATGAATACCAGAGAAGGGGAGGAATTATTTCAGTTCAGCACCAATGTGGACACAAGAACAAATGGATATAAACTGGCCATCAGGAAGTTTAAATTTGAAATAAGATGCAGGTTTCTAACTATCAGAGGAGTGAAGTTCTGGAATAGCCTTTCAATGGGAGCAGTGGGGGTAAAAACCTAGCTGGCTTCAAAACTGAGCTTGATAAATTTATAGAGGGGATGGTATGATGGGATAGCCTGGTTTGGCAATTGAGTGATCTTGACTACTGGTGGTAGATATGCCAATGACCTGAAAAGGGATGTTTGATGGTATGGGTTCTGAGTTATTACAGAAAATCCTCTTTTGGACATCTGGCTGGTGAATCTTGCCCACGTGCTCATGGTTTAACTGATCACCATATTTGGGATCAGGAAGGAATTTTCCCCCAGAGCAGTTTGGCAAAGGCTGTGGGCATTTTTCGCCTTTCTCTGTAGCATGGGGCACAGCTCACTTGCTGGTGGATTCTCTGTACATTTAGGTCTTTAAACCAAGTTTTGCGGACTTTAATAACTCAGTCATTGCAGGAGTGGGTGGGTGAGGTTCTGTGTCCTGCATTGTGCAGGAGGTCAGCCTAGATGATCATGTTGGTCCCTTCTGATCTTAGAGTCTGTGAGTCATAGGTATGGCACCAGTTTGGCCCCCTTCTCTCAGCCGATGGGTCAGGGAGTGAATGGGTGACACAGATTGAAACACATGCTTATACACAAGTCTGAGGCCCAGTGGTGGAGTGGCATGGCAGAAACTTGCACCACTGCTGCCTAAACTGCCCACATTGTCTGGATATACAAAGCACTTCCCCCCACTGCTGTCAATCTGCTGCTTTGAAATCAGAGCTATAATTAACTTCAGAAGATTTTTGAAAATCTACAGGAGTGGCTTTGAAGATCATTTCCCCAAACTCAGTGGAAGAGGAAAGCTGCCAGTGCAGCAAAGCCAAGTGGAGGAAGACCAACCGAGATGATGTCTCCTACCTTGTCCGTGAGGAATCCATATCCAGGACTAATTTTGCTAAGTGCTTCCTCTGTTTTTGGATGTTTGGGATTTCCACCTGCAGCAAAGAGACAGAGCACCACAGATGAAGTGCAGGCTGCTGTCGGTACCTCCCGGGACAGGCACTGCTAACCGCCTGTCACTCTTTACATACTAAGGTTGTTGAGGCACCAGCCACTGCTCAGCGCCTCGCATTTGACTGGACACACCCTGACCCCCAGTGAGCATGGGCTGCGTGGGATGGTGAGAGTGGCTCATGGGAGGCTCTGCCATGGGGCCCATGCCACTTGGAAAAGCGGGACAATAAAATGAGAGCACATTAGGTTGCCGGTCACTGCCATTTGTTGGAATGGCTCTTCAGAATGCAGATCACTGGCAGGAAGAACAGCTCAGATCCCACAGACTCTACAGCGAGTGCCTCTTTGCACGTGTCTGTCTGTCTCACAGGAGCTCTAAAGAAACAGTGGCAGCTGCACTTTGCTGAGCAGCCCGGACGTCCTGGGAGAGCACAGAAGGGCACTTGCAAAAATGCTCTGAATTAACAATTACAAATAAAACTAAGGCAAGACAAAGAGTCCCCACCCCTAACTTTGGCTATGTCTACACTGGGGAATTAAAGTCGACTTAAAAAAGACAACTTTAATAAGTCGACTTTAAGTCGACCATACTAAGTCGACTTCGAGAGTCTACACTGGACTCTCTAAGTCGACTTGTTTGGTCCAGGGAGAGCCAGCCCCACACGGGACTGGCTCTCCCTGGACCAGCAAGCCCCTGAGCGGTCCAGGGGAGAAGGGAGCAAGGAGCTCCCTTCTGCCTCAGACCACTCGGCTCCCTTCTGCTCGGGACTTCTCAGGTCCCGGGCAGAAGGGAACCCTCCT
>ML686214.1:101609-116508 GCA_007922175.1 Pelusios castaneus
GAGCGCAGGTCTCAGGGAGAAGGGAGCCCCACGCTCCCTCCTAGCCGGGGCTGCGCTCTAGGTTCTGGGAAGCCTTCGGGCTTCTGAGAACCTGGAGCGCAGCAGTGCCGGCAATTGCCGGTGCTCCGGCCCTTTAAGAAACCCCATGGGGTTTCCTGATCAGCTGGAGCGCCGGCAACCCCATGGCTACCCCATGTCTACACTGGCTTAAGTCGACTTAAATAGTTGACTTAAGCCTCAAAGTCGAGTTTATAACAGGTGTTATAAAGTCGACTTTGAATTTCCTTAAGTCGACTTAAGCAGCTGCTTAAGTTGACTGAAGGAAACTGTAGTGTAGACGTGGGGTACAAGCTTAAAGTCGATTTAATTTTCAAGTGTAGACGCACTCTGTGATCTGAGGCTGCCACTGGGGGTAGAGCAGCACAAGTGCCACTACAGACCAGGAAGCCGCAACTAAAGGGAGATGAGCAGTGCAATAAGAGCAATGGAGCATCAGGACAAACAAGTATCTTGATGAACGGCAGCAGCTCACTGCAGGAGAAAGAGGCATGGGAAACTGTCAGATTTTGTTATTCATTGAGATGAAAAGGGATTGTCAAAATCTCCAATTCATTCCTCAAGGCCAGCGTGTTTGCACCTGCAAACCAATTCCGATTGGGGGGAGTGATGTTTTTTACAATCAAAATAGCGACACTAGTACAAGCTCCAGGACTGGACACTGGGCCCTCAGCAGTGAATATAAAAACCTGGGGAAGCCCCTGAGGACAGTGCTGGGGGATGGGCTCTCACCACCTGGCCATTGGTCCAGATCTGGTCCAAGTGCCTGAAGTGATGAAGAGCCTAATCAACACCCACAGAAGTCAATAGAAAGACTCCCACTGGCTTCATGGGGCTCAAGATCTCGCCCTGAATGTCGTTACCTCTGTCTGGTGCTCGTGAGATACTTGTCTGGAGCAGCTGCTACCATCACTACAGGGCACTAGCTGTCATGGTTCCTGGCAGGCTGAAGGGTGGACCGACGACTGATGGACTGATGAGGCTCCCTTGCCCTGCTGGCTCTGAGTGAGGGTCCCAGCAGGGCGAGGAACTGGGCACATGGGTGGGGCAGCCAGAGAGAGTGCAATGCCCTTGCTGGATATGGGCTGTGGATAGGAAGAGCCCAGTGAACCCTGACTTCTGGGGCCTGATCCTAGAGGCCTGAACTCAGATGAATAACCATCACGCCAGGGCAAGGACTTGGGTGACCAGGGCTGCTTGCCAGGAGCCTTTCCCCAGCACTATATCTTCAGCCTCAGCATGCCTCACACCAGCATGTACAGTCATGGCAGGGAAGCACAAGCGTCTGCCAACTCTCTTCCATCAGCCATTCCTTCAGGACCTCCGGTGGACAGAGGCTGTTCCTGGTGCTCTCATACCCTTCTATGTCCTTGCCCCAGCAGGGTGCAGGGTGCAGCCAGCCACCACAGCAGGCAGATGGCGTGGAAGAGAAACGCTGGGGTTGATAGGCCAAAATGGCTCTCCAGCATCTGGTCCTGCCCCTTTGCTCCTCACACATCCAGTGTCTCCACAGCCCACCCAGGAAAGTCTCAGCCCCTCAACCCCACTTACCTCTGCAAGCACAAACAAAGGCTCAATCACATCCCTTTCCACTTCCAGCTCGAAATGGGTCAGCTCTTGGGCTAGTTTATCCTCTGCCTCGCCACATAACTGTAGCATCTTCCTGCAGAAGGAGAGAACCAGAATGTGTTACATGAGCGCCAGTTCCAGGGCCCTTTGTTCACAGGGGCCATGCAGCTGAGATGTTAAAAAGTGTAACTTGGCAGCTTAGGCACCACGGGGATGGGTTTGGATGCTAGGGCACTAGCTGGCCTTCTGCGTAGGGTGCACCAGCACAGCGATGGAGCAGCAGGAGCGTGTGCCTCACGCCTCACTCAGCTCTGGGACAGGAGAAGAAGAGCAGCAACATCCAACAGGGGTGTCATTCATGTTCTTGTGTTTAAGGATCTCCGACAGAGGTCTCTGGGGTTTGGGAGTGGAGGATGCCCTGCGTCACTGGAGTGTAGGGGGCTAGACAGGAGGCAGTATCCATTCTAGGAAGGCTGGGGAGCCAGTCCCCACCACATGTGAACACAGGTTTCTGGGCCTCTAGTCTCCCTCTGCAAGTAGGGCTTCCCTTCAAAGCCTGCTGGAAGGGAGCAGAGCCTAGCTACGGACCAGGTCTCTCTGCCCCACCCTACATCAAGGGGGTGCAGGACACTGGGACTGGAGGGGTAGTGAGCAGGCACAGCCCAGGAAGTGATGCTCTGCCATGACTTCAACCACTTGCTACAGCCTGGAATAAGAGCCTGGGGAGCCAAACTGCTCAATAGTGTTTCACACCCACTCTGCATGGCTGTCAGCCATGTTGCAAGCTGCGAGGCGGGAAGAACCCGGAGTGTGTGGATGAGGACCACAGTCTCCTTACAGCTTCTTACCCCAGGAGAGAGTCGTCCCCTAAAATGCTGGAGCCTTCCATTAAGCATTGGGCCAGTGTCGTCAGAGGTAACTTTTTCTGCAAAGGAAGCATGATGGGCACAGATGACTGTCAAACAGCGAGCGGGATGAGATTCTTGCACAGCCCACAGGTGGGATACGGAGGGCTGGGCTGCACAGAACAAGACAGGGTGCTCATTCCTGGTGAGAGGGTCTCTTGGCTCCTTGAGCAAGCCTGGCTGGGTTGGCTGGCAGGCCTGCAAAGAGTCCACACAGCCTGAAGGAGGCAGGAGAAGGCAGCTGCTCACATCTTAAATGGCACAGTGAGGAAGGACAAAAGAACCAGCCCCCAGCAGTCTGGGGATATTTGAGCTGGGACCCAGAGCTGAGGGTCATGGGTCAGGCCTTTCCCTGTCATCCAGTGCCGAGGGGACATATTAACACTGCTGATATTTCACTCAAAGCGAGCCTCTGAGCCCACACTCTCTGGGAGGTGAGTGCCCGTGTTCACACAGCCGTCATGGGAGGAAGGTGCTCCTGGGAAGGAGTGAGAACCCAGCACTCTTCCTGCCCCCCACAGCTATGGATTAAGTAACTGGGAAGCCAGCAGGAAATGGAGAATATCAGGCCAGTCCCAGAGGATTTTGATAGGAGGAAGCTTTGTGGAGGCATTTCACTTGCTTCACTCAGCATTCTCCCTCCCACCTCTGGGGCTGGTATCCTGCTGTCAGCAAGGAGAAAGCAAAGCTGAAATCAGTCTGCAGCCACACAGCACAGCACAGCACAGCACAGCACAGCAGATTTACACTCACATAGAGATCGGTGAGGATTCTCACATATCCCAGCAGAATAATTTAATTCACACACACACTGTTGGCCAGATAAACACACCCTCTCTCTTTCTCTAGTTTTCTACAGACTGCCTCGATGCTGGAGACAACTCTCCCAGGATTTGGGGAAATGGGGTTGGGAGGAAACAAAATCTCAAGCCTGAGCCCTGAGACATCCACCTGCTTGCAGCCCAAATTCTTAACACAACCACTTACTGAGCGCTTGTCAGCATCCACACCTTGCTGCCCCTGCAGACAGGCTGTCAGTTTCTTATGAGTGCTGTGGGAGACCTGTTTCACCAGCTCCAACCGCTTCTCCACCTGCAGATGGATGGATACAGTTGGCAGCATGTCAAAGGCACAATCCAGCAAGTACAGCCAGCACCAGCTAGGAAAACCATCAGAGGCCAGATGATCCTTCCCCACCCACACCTTGTCTCACAGACAGAACACTGCACCTTGGAGTCAGCTGGCATGACCCAGAGGCATAGCTCCCTGTTTCAAAGAGAGAGCTGTGTTAGACCTTATTGAAGCCAGATGCCCCATCATTCCTTACACGATATATGGTGCGGCATCTGTGTCACAACATGCACCAAGACTGCTTATTGGTTTGTTTGTTTTTAAATAAAAATAAAAAAGAAGGAGTCTTGTGGCACTTTTAAAGACTAACAAATGTATTTATCGCATGAGCTTTTGTGGGAGAAAATCCCACTTCTTCAGACGCTTGATCTCTCTCACGAAAGCTTATGCAATAAATAAGTTAGTCTTTAAAAGTGCCACAAAACTCCTTGTTTGTTTTGCTGAACTAGACTAACATGGGTACCCCTCTGCATATTTTTTTTAGTGCAAGGAAATTTTAAGCAGGAGAGAGAATTTCACTGGGAAAAAAAAAAAGCTAGACAGATTAAAACAATAGGAGCTTCTGAAGGAAATCTGTATCCTGCACTAGACAGAGGAACAGATACACTAGGAATACCTCCAGTTACCAGGACACAGAGCCAAGTTGAAATCTTGCAGGGAAGGCATTGTCCCAAGAGTAGCTGCAACCTCTCAGATCTGATTTGTCAGGATGTCTCAATTATGAAGATCAGTTCCAGAGACATTTGTCTGTTTGTAAAACCGCTACCCTGGCATTATCATCATAACCAGCACACTCCATCCAGTGAGTCACACAGTGTACTGCCTACAGCATGCACTTTTGCTGCTCCTGGTTACATGTGTTCTTCCTAAGCAGGAATTTTTTGATACAAGTCGTTTGTAGATAGTATTGTTTAGTTCATTCACGAAAATTAACACATTTTTATAATATGGAAAATAAGGGTTTAGGGACAGGGTAGAACATTCCATGCAATTTATGCCATATACTCCTATAGTTTTAACCCTAATGCAGGGCTTGACAAAATTGGCCCAGCTTCAAAGGAAGGGTGCCAAGCTGCCCTGCTGCCAAAATGCCACAGAATCTGCTGAGCATCTGGTAAAGGTGCCTGTGTGATTTTATTTTTGGACACCAGAGGGCACTCCTCTACTGCATTTCCGCAGCAGAGCTAGGCCCAAGGCTACAAATCCTGGTCACCATGGTAACCTGGCACCCAGGACTTGTGGACCCCTGTCCTAACGGGTATCAAATGCTACTGCAGGCTGTACAGAGCAGGATCTCTTAGCAGCCATGGAAATGCAGTCACCTCTGGAGTGGAACCCAGCAGCTATGTAAGAAGACAGAACCCCTCACTTAGGACAGGAGAGGAAAGTTTAGATGATCAGAATGTAGGTTGCCAAACAAGGACATTAGGGCTCCTAGAACTGCACTGGGCTCTTAGCAAAAGGTGATTCACTCTTGGACAAGGTGCCCAGGGAAGTGGTGGACTTGCCATCTCCTGGAACCTTCACATCAATAGTGGACGCCTTTCTGGAAGAGATGCTCTAGTCAGACAAAATTATTGGACTCCATACAAGGGCAGCTGGGTGAAATTCTTATGCCTTGTGCTATAGAGGTTAGACTGTGTGGTCCAATGTCCCTTCTGGTCACAACATCTCTGAATCTCAATGACCACAAGAAGTGACAACCTCTACATTCCATCTCAGCCAGGACTGAGAGACTCTAGAGCAATGGTTTTCAAACTTTTCTTCTCAGGACCCAGTTGAAAAAAAGTCATTTATGCCCACAACCCAACAATTATATCTCTCAGCAATGCATTTTTGGCAGTGGCAGAAGGGAGTGCCACGACCCAGTACCTGAAGGTCTTTGACCCAGTACTGGGTCCCAACCTGTCATTAGAAAACCACTGCTCTAGAACAGCTGAAATGAGAGTCAGAGATGATACCATGGTGATAACTATGTGTACAGGGATCAGATGAAAGACTGGGATAAGCTGCCAATGCTTACTCTCTGCTCTTCTATTCCACTTGTGTGGGAATTCCCACATGGACATTGTATTTGAAGCAGACAATTCTCTGAGGAGCCTAAGGGCAGCAAACACCTGGCAAATTATACACTGACTTTAAATTTTCTTCTGATTCAAAAGGCTATGACTCCAGGAAAGGAGAATCTTGACAAACTAAATGCAGGCTCAGAAAGTTCGGATCACATCCCTGGGTGCCCCGTTAGCAATTCCAGGGCAGCATTTGCCATCTGTCTCAGACACATATGAGGCTCCCATTACACAAAGGCAAGGATCTTCATTTTCAATTTTCATTTTGTTTACAATTTCCCAGAAATTTATCAGTGTTTATTATGAAATTTAAAAAACCTGTGAAAATCAGTGCAAAAAATTAACTTAATAGTTTTCTGGATAAATAATAGGGTTAATATTAGATGTCAAGGAGGAGAGAAAAGAGCATGAAATTGAGAAAAATAAGAGTATTGAACATAACAGTTGAATGCTGTAGTTTATTTAGTGAAATGTACATTAACAGTGCACACACACGCCTCTGTGTGCATATCTTCCATTACACTGCCTTAGTTTAATAGATAGCATCCCATTTCCACATAGACCAACATATTATAAAATGGGAGACAAGCCTGTCGAAAGTCTCTGGGTTAAGTTTAGAGGAGAGTGCAACAAATGTGATGTCATGGTGGGTGTCTGCTAGAAACCGCCAGACCAGAAAGGGTGGATGAGGCATTCTACGGACAACAAGCAGAAGTTTCCAGATCACAGGCCCTGGTTCTCTTGGGGGACTTCAATTACCCTGACGAGATTGTAGAGTTCAAGATCCAGATCAAAGAAAGAAAAGGAAAGAAGCAGAACACAGACCCTGGACTTCAGAAAAGCAGACTTTGTCTCCCTCAGGGAATGGATGGGCAGGATCCCCTGGAAAGCTAATCTGAAAGGGAAAGGAGTCCTAGAAAGCTGGCTATATTTTAAAGAAACCCTACTAAGGGCACAGGAAGATACCATTCTGATGAGCTGAAAGAAGAGCAAATCTGGAAGGTGCCCAGCATGGCTTAGCAGAGAACTCTGTGGTGAGCTGAAACACAAAAGGGAACCTCACAAGAAGTGGAAGCTTGGACAGATGACTAGTGTCGAAGAAAACAACTTAACCCTTTGTTATCAGGTTTCAGCAAGGCACCAATTTTATTCAAGCAATTGCTGGAGAGACAGTTAACTGACAGAGTGTCCCCAGGCAGATTTCGCAGGTATTTATAGAGATAACATAGCATTTCTGCTTATTAGATGCAAGTGGAAGGTTACAAACTGGTTAAGGCAAGACAAAAGAAAAATAGGATACAGAGGCAACTTATCTTTCTGGGACACTTTGACCTTGAGAACGGAGTCAGCTCTTTTCTTTCCCTTCTCAGACCATTCCATCCTTATCTTTACACTTCCCACAATTCTTCTATAAGTCTGCTGTTGCTAAGCAAATTTGAGGCCTGCAAGGTTTGTTTCTGCACTAGGAAGGAGTATAAAGATATTGCTCAGGCCTGCAGGGATAAAATCAGGAAGGCCAAACGGCAATTGGAGTTGCAGCTAGCAAGGGATGTGAAGGGTAACAGGAAGGGATTCTACAATTATGTCAGTAACAAGAAGAGGATCAGGGAAAAAAAGAGGATCCAGAGAACTACAGACCAATCAGCCTCACCTCAATCTCTGGAAAAATCATGGAGCAGGTCCTCAAAGAATCCATTCTGAAACACTTGGAGGAAAATAGGGTGATCAGGAACAGTCTGCATGGATTCATCAAGGGAAAATCATGCCTGACCAACCTGATTGCCTTCTATGATGAGATGACCGTCTTTGTGGATGCGGAAATAGCTGTCAATGTGATATACCTTGACTTTAACAAAGCTTTTGATACTGTTTCCCGCAGCATTCTTGTCAGCAAGTTAAGGAAGTATGGGTTGGATGAATGGACTGTAAGGTGGATGGAAAGCTGGCTAGATCATCAGGCTCAGGGGGTAGGGATCAATGGCTCAATGTCTAGTTGGCAACCAGCAACAAGTGAAGTACCTCAGGTCGGTCCTGGGGCCGGTTTTGTTCAACATCTTCACTGATGATCTGGATGATGGGATAGATTGCATGCTCAGTAAGTTTGTGGATGACACCAAGTTGTGGGGAGTGGTAGATACTCTGGAGGATAGGGATAGAATTCAGAAAGACCTAGACAAATTGGAGCAAATCTCATGAGGTTCAACAAGGACAAGTGCAAAATCCTGCACTTAGGACGGAAAAATCTCATGTACAGCTACAGGCTGGGATCAATCGGCTAAGTAGCACTCTGTAAAAAAGGATCTAGGGGTTATGGCAGACAGGAAGCTGGATATGAGTCAACAGTGTGCCCTTGGTGCCAGAAAGGCAAATGGCATATTGCGCTGCATCAGTAGGGAACGTTGCCAGCAGATCGAGGGATGTGATTAGTCCCCTCTATTCAGCACTGACGAGGCTGCATCTGGAATATTGTGTCCAATTTTGGGCTCCCCACTACAGAAAGGATGTGGACAAATTAGAAAGAGTCCAGCGGAGGGCAACAAAAATGATTAGGGGGCTGGGGCACATGACTTACGGGGAGAGATTGAAGGAACTAGGCTTATTTAGTCTGCAGAAGAGAAGACTGAAGGGAGATTTGACAGCAACCTTCAACTACTGAAGGAGTGCTCCAAAGAGGAGGTAGCTAGGCTGTTCTCAGTGGTGACAGAGAGAACAAGGAGCAATGTTTTCAAGTGGCAGCTGGGGAGATCTAAGTTGGATATTAGGAAAATCTTTCTCACTAGGAGGGTAGTGAAGTACCCTAGGGAGGTTACCTAGGGAGGTGATGCAATCTCCATCTTTGGAGACTTTTATGGCCTGGTTAGATAAAACCATGGCTGGGATGATTTAGTGGGGGTAGTCCTGCTTTTAGCAGGGGGTTGGACTAGATGAGTTCATGAAGTCCCTTCCACCCTAATATTCTATGATTCTATGATTAATAACATGAACATCAATCTGCCTAATGTAATATATTGGATTACAGTTTGTGCTCTACATTCCTCAGGAGAGTCAGATGAGACTACAGGGCTTTCTGTTTCCACTGAGATCTTACTGTAAACTGAGCCCGCTGACAATCAAGTGAATCGTGTAGCCCTGATTTAGATACACTGAAAACTTCATTTGAATGCTCATCAAGATAATTTACTAAATCTAAGTAAACAAGATCTTTTGAAAACTGGAGATTAGAGGCTCTGAGAAAATGTACAGTGAAACAGAAAGATCAAAATCTTGGAAAATAATATGGGAAAGTAATATACTTCACCTCTTGGGCATTAGGGAAAGTGCTGAATCTGCAGAGACCCCACCAGGCATAAAGGATGTAATGAAAGCCTCACTCAGAGTTCAATTTTAGCCTCTTTGGTTGAAGCCAACGGTTGGGAGGATACTTTGAGAACAGGTTGCTCTGTATAAGTCCATGGATCATTTCTCTAAAAGCTCTGCATGGAAAATGCATTGCTGTGTAGGTACAGTAACCTGCACCTCTGCTCAGTACAGAGCCTCCTTACAGGCTTTTCGAAGCTGACCTCTGAAGCAGTCCCTGATTTGATTGTACATAACCTGATGAGAACCTGGACAGCAAATGCTTTGTGCATGTACAGGGCAACAAATGAGTTTCTTTCAAGCAGTGTATATTGCAGAGAGAGGCATCATACTCCAGCAGAGCTAGCCCCATGATCAGCTCTAGAGTTGGTAGAAAACTCAGCCCTCCTGCTTATTACATGTGGCAAAATAGACATATCCATGACTGGAGTAGCCGAGCATCTGACAGTTTTTAGGGTATTTATCCCCACAGTGTCCCAGTGAGGTAGGACTCTGCTATCCCCTTTCACAGATGAGGAACACATGCCCAGAGAGGCTAAGTCACTAAAGTCACACCTGAATTCTGCAGACTCACACCCAGGCATCCCAAGTCCTAGGCTAATCACCTAACTGGCAGAGCAGCCTTCCTCTTCAGGGGAGCTGAAATCTAGACCTCGTTCGGCACTCTCAGCCTGTGGTCACCAGCTGTCAGGAAAGAGAATCAAGTTACCTGCAAGAGATCTTCGCTCAGGACTTCTGTTTTTTCAGCTCTAGAAGGAGAGGGGGAAAAACGTTAGTGATAACACAGAAAACAAAATCAATAACTGGCTACAAGTCAGGATGGCACCACACCCAGAAAGACCCACCCAATGTGTGCCACTGGGGGCGGGGCGGACTCAGCCAGTCCTGCCCCCAGTGGCCTTGAAGAGCAGTGGCCACAGGTGGGCCTGCCCCGTCCCCCTGAGGCAGACCAGCCAGCTGGAGACTGGGGGGGGGGGGGGCGCATGAAATGCTGCATGGAGCAGCACAGGGAGGGTGGTCTCTGGCCCATGGCCCTGGCCCTCCCTCAGCACTGGATGGGCCCCAGAGGCAGCAGTGGGTGCCACGGGCCTACCGAATCACAGGGCCCGGAGTGGTCACTCTGCTTGCTGCCCCTCCCTCCCACCCTACCCCTGGGACAACCTTTGGCATCTGACAGCGTCCACTGTCAGCAGACATGATACTGTGCTTGAAGGACTATTGGTCTGACCTAGTATAGCTGTTCTTCTGTTATCACCACTGTATCTGAATCCCCCCCCCCCCTGCTTACTTTAAGGTTTGGCAAATGTACTCATCCATGGGGCTGAGGAACTCAGGGATGGGTCCTGGCTATTAGCAAAACAGGACCTAAGCCTTCTTGGAAAAAATATTAAAGGTCTGATTCTGATTTACCTACCATTGTTTCCATACCAGTTTAATTCCACAGACTGCCTGAGTTACACCACTGAGGGAAGATTCAGGCCCTACGTGTGTCGTCTGTATAAGGAAATTCTTCCAAACATGGCCCAATGCAGTACTGTTTTCCTGAGCCTGCAGACTGTCTGACATTCTTCTCAACAGCATGTTAGATCAGAAAAGTCCGCCCCTCGTCTTCCCCCAAATTTTGCCTCTCCAAACTACTAAACATCTGCTAAATCCATCCTTCATCAGCTCTCCTAAACCCCACACTGGTGGCAAGAAGGAGAACCCTTGTGACACACTGGATGACACAAAGCCCTGGTGACACAGTGCTAGTGACACACTGGATGATTCAGCAAGGGTTGAATTAATTTATTGCTCCCTGAACAGTTTTCTATTTAGAAGAAAAAAGAAATATTTCCCTCTGCCTGCAAGGACACTGCAGAACAACAGGCAGCCTTTGCAGACACCAGCTGCAAAGTCAGCAGCTCACTCCCAGATTGTGAACACGAGCAGGGTGGCTGATTCCCCAGATATCCCCAGTCTTGATTTCTACTGAGGCTTTTGACAAGCACGTTATCAGTACATTTTCCTAACTGTTGCACTGATTATGGTACTGGGACCACTGAAACAATCTGATGGCTCTGGGCTAACAATGCAGAGATATGCAGGCTCCTAGCTCAGAATACCTATCCCTGGATGCGTATACACTAGTAAATTAAGTCGACTTAAGCATGCTTAAGTCGACTTAATTTACTCTGCGTCCACACTGGCATTTCCTTAAGTCGACTTAAGGAAATTCAAAGTCGACTTTATAACACCTCGTATAAAGTCGACTTTGAAGCTTAAGTCGACTTTTTAAGTGGACTTAAGCAGTGTGGACGCCCTAAGTCGACTTAGTCGACTTAGGGCACGGGGGAAGGGAGCTTCCTTCTTGCTGGGATCACTCAGGTCCTGGCAAGAAGGGACTGTGGGGCTTCCTTTTCGCCGGGACTGCTCAGGGCCCGGCAAGAAGGAAGCCCCGTGGTCCTGGCAAGAAGGAAGCTACGTGCTTCCTTCTCCCCAGGACCTGCACTCCAGCTGCTCAGCAGCCAGCAGCTGGAGCGTGGGTCTCCAGCTCTTTCCCCTGGCTGGGACCACTCGGGTCCCGGGGAAGTTCTCCCCGGGACCCGAGCGGTCCCAGCTAGAAGGGTTCCCTTCTGCTTGGGACCTGAGAAGTCCTGAGCAGAAGAGAGCTGAGTGGTCCGGGGCAGAAGGGAGATCCAGGCTCCCTTCTCCCCCGGACCGCTCAGGGGCTTGCTGCCTGGAGCTTGCTGGCTCTCCCTGGACCGATCTAGTCGACTGAGAGAGTCTAGTATAGACTCTCTAAGTCGAATTAGTAAGGCCCACTTTAAGTCGACTTAGGAGTCTTGTGTGGACTCTCTAAGTCGACTTAATAAGGTCAACTTAAAGTCGACTTACTAAAGTCGACTTATTTAAGTCAACCTAAATTTCCCGGTGTAGACATAGCCCCTGAGATTTATTAAGGACCTGTGAGATATTCATTGCAATACAAGAGGCAAGTAAAAAACAGCCTCTGTCCATTAAAGGCTGGGTTTCATGGGCCTTGTGTAAGCAGCATCTCTTCACAAGGGATTTGCATGGGAAGGCTGAGGCATAGCACTTTGGGAAAGGAAGAAGCAAAAGAACATACACAAGTGACAGAAGGAAGCTGTGAGTAAGAAAAGCAAGGATGTGCAATAAAGGATTGAAGCAGCAGTTGCTTTGCCAGCTACCATCACCTCCCAGTCAGCACTTCAAGCCACAGATCCGTCCCTTCACAAGTCTGCCATTTGCTAAAGAAACATGCTAAGCTCTCTAAACAAAAGGGCCCTCTTACTCGGTGTGGAAATGTCGATTTGATTTTGCAAACGCACTGTAAACACAGTATTCCTAACTTCGACAGCCCTGCTGCTATGTCGTATTCAGGCTGCAGACGCCCTCCATTCACAGCCCCACCAAGCTGTACCAGCAGTGTATTTGGGCCATGAGAAGGCAAGGCCATCCAATGGTTTGGGTCATGCTAGCTGCACTCGGCTAAGATTTCTTACCTTTGGGATGCAGATACTCCCCAAACCTTTAACCATGCTGGAACTATCGGAGGTGTATGTATATCTTGTGTCACCTTCATTTTTTTGCATTATCTGGCTGCCAGACTCATGCTGTTGCTTCATTATTGCTAAAAAAAATACCCTGCCCTTGATTGTAGGCAGATTAAAAATGTTTGAAAGAGCAGGGGCATAGCAATAGTGGGCACTGGACCACTCAGTTAGGTTTTATTATCCTGTTTTTACAGAACATGGGATTACCATGTTCTGTAAAAACAGGATTTTGAACCATTACATACTAGTGACGAATCACAGACATTGTTGCACAGTGCAGGGGAGGGTGCTTTTGTTCAGTTGGATAATTGGTCAAGCAGAAAGATTTTGATTAGCACGATTTCCCTTATGTAAGATGACTATTAGTTCCTTACTGGAACTTAGTGGGGTTTTTTGGTAGGCCATCTTTAAGGAAGCAGGACCCTGACACTGACAGCACCCAGGGCCAGTGGGGAGAGGCCAAAGTGCCAGGGTCAGCCTGATTGACAGGGCAGACAGTCAATGAGGGAGCCAGGAGGGCAGTGAGCTGAAGCTGCCTGCCTGTTTCTTTCTGGGCAGAGCCAGAGATCTAGGTTGAGCTAAGGACAGAGCAGCCAGTGGCTGGGAGACCAGAGAAGCTAGGCCAGGGAGCTGAGCAGAGCAGACTCCCAGCACCAGAACCGGAGGAGCATCCCAGAGAACCGAGCAGAGCAGAGCTGAGCCACAGGGAAGCAGGGTAGGGTTGCAGCTGAAGTGGGTGCAGTGAGCAGCTGAGGAGCATGGGGGAGACCCTGGGTAAGGCCCAGCACAGGGGGACATCACCAGCCAAGAGGCCTTGCAGGCCAGACTGGGTGGGGGATCATGACACTGGGGAGAAGGGCCCTATCCCCTAGAACCTGGTGACGTGTGGCCACTGCCAGAGCAATTGTCTGACTCCCTGCATGCCTGCAGAACAGCCAAGGCCTGGGCAGGGGGCCTGTGAAGTGTGAGGAACAGATTGTGAACATCCCTGAGACGTGATGTGTGGTGTCCCTGCGCTGGGTGTTTTTCTCTAACTTTCTCTTCTTTTCTTATTTGAGTTTTGATTGCTGTTCATTTAATAAATTGTATTGCTTTGAACAGTATGCACTGATCAGGGAAATGCCCAGTGCAGAGTTAGCACCCCAGAGTGGGAACACCGTAGCCTCTGCCTTAGGTGACCACAACAAGATGGGGCGTGGGGGTCTAGCCCCCAGGAGTCCTGGGTCCAGCCTTGTTTGGGTTATGAGGACCCCGCCACACAGGAGAGTGGGAGGGCATCCCTTGAGGTCAGGCAGGTCTCTGGGTAAACTGAGTGGGAGCAAGGACTCAGATCCTTTTGCTAGCCAGTTCCACCAGGGTAGTGTACGAGCTAGGATAATTCCCCACAATAGAGGGCCCATTCCCCTACTTACACTTAGTTGCTGTTATGCTATTGCCAAGACAGTGGGAAAAATGGCGATGCAAATTCTTTGCTAGCTTACTTAAAAAACACATTTAGAGCATAGTTAGCAGAATAAATTCACAGAATGCAGAAAGCCTGGACCACTTTGTCATTTGCTACGCTTATGAAGTTCAGTCTTTTTGTGAGATGTGTCCTGAATTATGTGTTTTTGAAGTGAAAGGATCAAGAAGGATTTTTGAACATTCAATTAATTGAACACTGCTCCTTGTTATTTTCAGCAAAGGTACATGCTTCCATGACAGGATGCCCCCAGAATATAGAATGGATGTGTTCTTGTAAATTAAAATAAATAGAAGAGTCCTGAAAATAGTGAGGAGCTGAGAAAGCACCTGTGGCATCACAAGGTCATGCTATCTCTTTGCACCTTTTGTCATGCAGAGCCACAACACATTAGTGGAATGACCAGAAGGCACTGCTTCTGTCCTGCCTGTCAGAACAGCTGGAAGCAGCTGCACTAACTCAGGGCTTGCCTACACGAGCACCGTAATCCGCAGTAAAAATCATTACCGCGCGTTAATAAGCGAACTGTACAGACGTGAAATGTTGTTCCTGCGCACTAAGCGCCTTCTTGCTGCGCATTCCAACCACCACTCCGCCAAGAGTGGTAACAGCTGTTTCGGATCATCTGCTGCGCGTTTGTGCTCGTGTGTACCTTTCCCGCGCATTGATTGGCCTCCGGAAATGTCCCAGAGTGCCAATCCATGCCACTCTGGGACACCGGAGATGTCAAATATGTCAATTTCACTGCTCTGCTGAGCAGTGTAATTGACATATATGTCAATTTCACTGCTC
>ML686214.1:116908-205836 GCA_007922175.1 Pelusios castaneus
CCTGCAGCTGGGCTAGGGGGCTGGCTGTGGGCAGTGCATGGTGGGACAGGTGCCCACCATGCACTGCTCTTCTTTCACAAAGGAGCATTCCAAGGGTGAATGCTCCTTTGCGAAAGAAAGAGCACGTGTGTACATGAGAAAGCGCAATACTTATTGCGCTTTACTTGTCCCGCAATAACTTATTGCAGGACAAGTTTTCTCGTGTAGACATAGCCTCAGACTCCAAAGGAATAACCATATAGGGTGCATCTACACTGGCAAGTTAGGTCGACTTAAGGACACTTAAGTTGACCTAAACAAAGCCGCGTCCACACTGGACTTTTATTAAGTCGACTTAAGCATTTCCTTAAGTAGACTTAAGGAAAGCTTAAGTCGACTTAATAACACCTCGTTTTAGGTCAATGTAAGCCTTAAGTTGACTTGATTTAAAGCCAGTGTGGATGGGGATTAGTGCTTAAGTCGCCCTTATTAAGTCGACTGATAGCGTTAAGTCGACTTAATAAGGTCGACAAGGGGCTATGTCTATACTAGAAAAGTTAGGTCGACTTCGTTAAATCAACTTAATAAGGTCAACTTTAAGTCAACTTAACAAAGTCGACTTAACTTTTCTATTTTAGACATAGCTATATAGAAGAAATACATCCTCTTCCCATGCCCCACCACCCTTCCATTATTCAGTGCAACTATTGTTGACTGTTCTTTGTGAAGGTAAACCACGCAGATCAGATTCTTGCAGCCTGTGAATTATGGAGATCTAGGGCCTGACTCTCTTCACTCTCTTATAGCAGTCTAAATCCATTGGCTGCAGTTAGGTTGCTCCAGATTTTCACTAATGCAAAAAGAGAATCAGACCTATAAGGCTAAATCAGACTCTGCATTACCTCTCTGTAATCCCTTTTTGCTCAGGAGCATTGAAGGCTGTGATTGGACAAAGCCATTAAGCTACCGTGCATCACAGAGAAGACATTCTTATAAAAAACACATTTGATCATATTAAATGCTGCACGCCTCCAGTCTGAGAGTAAATAAGGAATAAACTAATTCAAACCACTTCATGCTTTGCTTCCTCATGGCTTTTTGCTTAAAGAGCTAGTACAATTACTGCTCCCAGTGGTGCCCATCTTTATGGAAGCCATGTGTTTATAATAGCATAGAATAATCATGTACCAGCATGGCTCAATGTGCATCTCTAGCATATTTTCATGTGAGGACCTCAAGGCACCTTGCCAAAAGATAAGGAAGCTTCAGACACCAGATATCTTCTCTAACAGGGACTTTCCCTTAGAGGAAGCACAGAGAGGTTAATTGACTTGCCCAATGAGTAAGTGAAAGAATAAAATATGTGGGAATATAACACATGGGATGAAATCTTGAACCCACTGAAGCTAAGAGAAAAGACTTCATTGGACTTCAATGAAGTCAGGGTTTCCCTCCAGGAGTCCCGACTCCCATTCTCCCTGCTTTACCCTGAAGTGTTATTACAACTGTTTTGATATTAGGATTAGCCAAAAATATTCAAGACACCCTGCAATTAAAACTGTAATGTCTGTTGCAGCATCCAAATTCTGTAGGGGTTGTTTCAGTCAGTTGAATCTGGCCCTCTAAGGATTATGAGAGATATGATTTTTATACACAAGCAGTAGACATTTAAAAAAATGCTTCCCACCTCTGGAAAATTTAAGATTTCTCAGCAGAAATTCGGAAACTGAACTATTTTGATTTGGAAATGCTCCCACAGTGCCGCACGGGGGTTGTACTTTGGGTATCATGCTCTCATCCTCCTCTATAGATTAGAGCAATGGTTCTCAACCACTGTGTCAGGACACATTACTGTGTCACCACACAGCAGTAAGTGTATCACGGAGTGCCAAGGTCACGACATGACACCACCCATGTTGCGACCCATAAAAGGTTGAGAACCACTGGATTAGAGTCCTGGGTTGTTCCGCATCTCCCATGATGCACCACAGTCTCCTTTCTTGGAAAGGGAGGAGCATCATGGAGGTCCCTGGCCATAGGGCATGTTGGTAGATGTAGTCCAACTGTGAAGCCTGACCCATAAAGAACAAGGACATCAGGCAATCAAACTACAACTCTCATAAGGCACCAGGACAGCATTTTTCAGTTTTCAGCTGAAATATTTTGGTTTTCAGTTATAAAAATGAAAATTCTGGGGAAGACAGCACTTTTGTGAAAAAAATCATTTAGCCACAAATCCAATTCTCCACTGAAAACAGTTTTGATGGAAAATTTTTGATAGACTAGACTGAATCAGAATTTGCTGCTCCCTGATGCCAAGGTTCTGCTGGAGCTCAGAGAGCAGTCAGAGTGCACTGCAGTGGAGCCTGGGCGCAAATACATCAGCAAAAGGCTGGACTCTTAGTAACGTTCCTCACGTGCTTTGCTGTGCTGCAGCTCACAACCACATCGCTAGCTGAAATAACTCACCCGTGCTCTTCAGCATTCCTACTCACAGCTCATAAATAGAAGCTGCACTGATAAGTATATTTTAAGCTTAGCGCAAGCTGTGTTCTAAGCTGTCTAAAGGACTTTAGAATAAAGACAAACAGCAGCATCAGAATGCTCATCTCTCCTAGGGAGAACCTGTCCGATCTTTGCAGAACGCTAAGAGTGTCCAAGTTGTCCTTGCCAACTGGAGCTCATTCTAATTGGCTTGTGCGACGACTCAGATTTTCCCCATGCCATGTCCAGTGGAGGCACAGATGCAGCAAAACAGCTGATGCCAATGAAAATCTGAATCACTATGCAAGCACCTTATACGTTTAGAGCAAAGATCTCTAGTTAACAAAGCAATGGAGCTGGATGGCTCATAGAGTCAATCATTCTAGAAATAAGACCAGACAATGAGAAGCATGTGGAGCAGTGACAGCCATATCCCTTGTTGAAATAATACCCTTGACTTGAGGAGGAAAGAGGCAATGCCCTCCATTCCCTGCTCCCCCCTGGAACATCCCTGTCCAGGACACTTCATAGGCTATGTCTACACTAGAAAAGTTAGGTCAACTTTGTTAAGTCGACCTTATTAAGTCGACTTAACAAAGTGGTTTCCATGGACGTGGACTTAGTCCACTTTGTTAAGTCAACCTAACTGCCCTTAGGTTGACTTAATACAGTGGACTTAAGCATCCACACTGTGCTTAGGTCGACCTAAAGCAGGGTTAGGTCGACCTAAGGAGGGTTAGGGTGACCTAACAAGCAGGTCTTACTAAGTCAACCTAAGCTTTCATTAGGTCGACTTAAGGATTTTCTTAAGTCGACCTAATGAAAGCCTGGTTTGGACAGGGACTAAGTTAGGTTGACTTAAGCCTCCTTAAGTTGACCGAACTTGCAAGTGTAGACATAGCCATAGATTCTAAATTATTAATAGTATTTCTGTTGCTCCTAGGAGTCCCACTCATGGACAGGATCCCCATTGTGCTAGGTGCTGTGCAACAGAACAAGAAGGAAATAGAACATGAGTGGGCATCTAACCACAGCTGTCACACTTGTGGCCCTGATAGGACCCTCTTGAAAAGGACTGTCTGTCCCTTCCCAGTCCATCTGGAGCTGGCAGGTTCTCCCACACCTACTGAAGCTCACTGAGCACGTTCTGTGAGTAACCCTGGTTCTTGATCAGCCACCGGGAAAAAGAAATAAAAGCAAAGAATATTGTTAAAACCTCCTTTGCTGGAGGCACCTCATTGTAACTATAGTGTCCTGCACTCAAAG
The DNA here is from genome assembly GCA_007922175.1 of Pelusios castaneus. Lineage (NCBI taxonomy): Eukaryota > Metazoa > Chordata > Testudines > Pelomedusidae > Pelusios > Pelusios castaneus. Next base: position 120,638 of record ML686214.1, read on the forward strand.
CTGTAAGTGACACACTCAAGGCATCAGAGAGAGCCAGTGGCAGAGGAACAGGAGATCAGAACTTAGATTTTTTGGAGCCCCAGGTCTGGGATTTAGCCACAGGGCCATTCTTCCTCTCCTCATTCAGACACATGATAATCCACAAGCCAGACAAAGTAAATTCTTATTCATGGGCTCAGTTCACATTCACATAAAGCCAATGGGTCTTCTTTCCCAAGGACCTCTTACAGGAAGAGCTGTTTGAGACTGAGCCACCACCTGACTACAGAAAGTGTCAATGGCTTTAAGATTTTTTAGAGAAAGGGATTTATGAGTTCTACTGGGCCTGGTTTTCAAATGTGCTTAGGACCTCTAGCTCTGACTGACTTGGACTACAGAACCTCACCCACCCATTCCTGTAATAGACCCCAAACTCTGGCTTCAAATCATGGGTTAAAGACTTTAACTTATCCACCACCAGTTTCAGTTCAAACCAGCTAGTGACCCATGCTACAGAGGCAGGCAAACTCCCTTCCCCAACAGGTTTCTGCCAAACTTACCTGGAGAAAAATTCCTTCCCAATCTCAAATACGGCAATCAGTTAGACCCTGAGCATGTGGGTGAGACCCATCACCAGATGCCTGGGGAAAAGATGGTTACCGTATTTCCCCAATGATAGGCCGCGGCTTATACATCGATTTTACAAACCTGCGTATTGGGTGCGGCTTGCTTAAATGGGGCGGCCTATCTAAAAACATGAAAACGCATTCGCTAAAAGTATAATTCAGTGCACAAAAAGACGACATACCCAAATGATTAGTTGAATTTAAATGTACTGTTTACTGCAGCAACGAACAGTTCGAAAAGCAACGCAAAGCAAAGATAGATCAGTGATGATGTTCTGTCACTTAATTGGCGCTGCTGCATCCAGCCTCTTCTTCACATTCGTCTAGTTCAGGTTCGTTGCCGCAATGTAAACATTAAACTTTTTCAAGCCTCTGCTACATTACATTACATCCTAGTATATAATACAAGCTAGGAAAAAGCAAAATTTAACAGAAATAAAAGGAACAAAAGTTTATTGTTGGCTGGGAAAAAATGAGTTTTTAATTTTCGTTTGAATGACTGGAGGGTGGGGGTACTGCAGTACAGCAATGTCAATCATCTGTCTACATGTAAATTCTTCAGTATAAAATTAGCAACACTGAAATGCAAAAATTATTAGGCTTACCTTTCTTCAAATCCTTCAAAATCAGATCCGTAAATGTCATCATCGTCGCCGAACAACTCGATTGCGACCTGTGTTGCTTTGCTGTCGCTGATGTCGGACACACTTCCGTCACTGGTATCGCTCTCGGATATTGCAGACGTTGCTTGTGCTGCTGGTAGGCTTGTAGGTGGAGGAAGGATTCCGGCTTTGCGAAAACCGTTCTGTATGCTTTCTGGTTTTACGTTGTTCCACGCCGAAATAACCCAATCGCACACTTGACTGTACGTCGCACGTCGCTGCCGGCCAGACGGAGTGAATGTATGCTCACCATCCGCCATCCATTTTTCCCACTCGATCCTCACAAGGCACTTAAATGCATGATTGACAGCAATATCAAGTGGCTGCAGTTTGCATGTAAGTCCACCAGGTATTACAGCCACGTGACCACCAACCTTGTTCACTGCCTTCTGAACACTATCCATCAGATGAGCAGACATAGAGTCGAAAATTAGCAAGGACTTCTTCTTGTTAAAAAATCCAGCACCAGGCCGCCTTCTGTAGCATTTGTCCACCCATTCCACCATAACGTCTTCATTCATCCAGCCCTTCTTGTTCACTGAGACCTCGATACCCTTGGGTACTTTTTCCCTTGGCATTGTCACCCTCTTAAAAATCACGAATGGCTTCAGCTTTTTGCCACTTGCCGTGCAAGCTATAACAACCGTAAAACTTGTCCGCTCGTGACCTGTGGTAGTTACTGATATGGTCTTTTTACCAACCTTATCGACAGTGCGTGTTGATGGAATGTCCATCTGCATTGGGACCTCATCCATGTTGATGATGTCATCCGGTGTTAGTTTCAGTGTCTCGATTTCTTTGCTGACGAACTCTCTAAAACTGTCAAGTTTCTTCTCCCAGTCATCTGGCAGTCTCTGTCCCACAGTCGTTCTGGCTCGGATAGATAGACCATTTCGTTTCATGAAGCGAGAAACGCATTATGACCCCCTTTGAAGTCATCAATTGCCATTTCAGTCGCCATTCCTCGTGCCTTCATTTTGATGGCTATTGTTGAAACTACCCGATTGTTCTCACACTGCGCGAGAATCCATTCTTTAAGTCGCTTCTCCAAGCTTGGCCATTTTGCTTCCCTTGTACGCCTTGCATGCCTACGTGGCGCAAGCGCGCGCAAAGCTTCCTCATCTTTCCGCCAATTTCTCACTTGTTTTTCATCTACTTCAAAGTGGCGTCCAGCTGCACGATTGCCGTTTTCTTTCGCGAAAGCAACGACCTGGAGCTTAAATTCTGCAGCGTAGGACTTGCGTTGCGGCATGGTATCAGTAAGTGTAAAATTTTATCAATTTAATTGTTCACACTCAACTATGGTATAATGTCACTATAGAGTTGCAAAGGCCTCCAGGGGCATGCCAAATTAGATGCTTTTACTTGAGAGTGGTAAATTCAGTAACGCCGCGGCTAATAACATGGGGCGGCTTATCTTAGAGTTCTAAAACGTAAATGAGCATTATCTGCGGCTTATAGAATGGGGCGGCTAATAACATGGGGTGGCTTATCTTAGAGTTCTAAAACTTAAATGAGCATTTTCTGCGGCTTATAGAATGGGGCGGCCTATAATGTGGGGCGGCTTATCGTTGGGGAAATACGGTACTCACCTTGTAATGGTTTTTCTTCAAATGCATTGCTTGTGTCCATTCCATTCTAGCTCTGTGCATGGTCACCGGAATTTTTTCCCTTCAGCAATACCTGTAGGGCTGGCTTTGGTGCCCCCAGAACCTCATGCACATGCTGCAGTATATGAAGCACCACCAGCCCTATGCCCCACCCCAGTTCCTTCTTGCTCTTAACTCTGACTTGGGGCTGGTCTACACTGAGCACTTAGGTTGATGTAATGCCACTTACATGGACATTCTGCAGCCTGCGTACACACTCACATGGCTGCAAAGTCGAATTAACTGCTGCTGCAAGTCGACATTGTAAACCCACCCCTGCAGGAGGCGTACCGTTTAATGCGATTTTATTAATGCCGTTTAACAGCAGTGTGTACAAAGAGCAGTATAATGACATTTTAATGGCCTCTGGGATCTATCACAGAATTCCCTGTGCTTGCTGTTCTGTCTTTCCTGGTATGCTGCATATTGGCCACGTCATCAGCAAGCGATTTGGGGGAACCGGGCAGCAGCACAAACTAGGCTGGGCTTGGGGGAACCAACAAGCAGTGTGGAGCCAGGGCGGGGGTTGGGGGAACTGGGTAGCAGGGTGGAGTCAGGGCAGGGGGTGGGGGAACTGGCCAGTGGCATGGAGTCAGGGCAGGGGGTGGGGGAACTGGCCAGTGGTTGCACTGTGGGACACCTATCCACAATGCAAAACTTCTAAAGTCAATGTACCAGGTAGCAATAGAGATGCAAGAAGCCGGAGCACGGCATGTGGTGCAGACACTCTCCTCTGGTTTTATTAATCTGACATATCAGCGTTGACTTTAGATCGTGCCATAGCGTAGACATACGCTGATTTTCAACAGGCCTGTGCAGCAGCGGGATGGGTGGAAGTACGTACATCAGAACTCCCTTCCACTGCAAGAGAAAGGCATCAGATAGTGACCCCTCCTCGAGGTTGCAAAGAGAACAGAACAGCAGGCAATGCTTGTTTCAACTGGATGCAAACAAATCCACCTGGGGACAGTCTGACCTCTGGAAAATCATAGCGGCCACCCTTGGTTGGCATGACCTGTCATGGCAGGTGAAAAGGACCTGCTGAGGTGGCCCACAATGTCATTCCTGATGCTCAGCAGGTGAGAGGCTGTATGATGAAATTTGTGGCTTACTGCCAGGTTCCACAGACCTAACACCTCCCTGCAAAGGGCTGAGGAGCAGAACCCCCCTTGCCTTTGGTATAGTAAATGGCTGTGGTATTGTCTGTCAGCAGCCTCACCACCTTGCCCACTGTGAAGGAAGGAGCACCCCGCAGGCCAGCCGCGCCAGTAGCTCCCTCACATTTATGTGCATGTCTTACTCCTCCAGCGACCAAACCTGATGCGTGCTGTGTTTGAAGCTGATATGGGCCCCTACCCCATGTCCAAGGTGTTTGAAACCAAAGCAACCACCGGGGGCTAGCTCCTCGAATGGCATGCCTCGCAGCAGTGCGTGGGGTCCTGTCACCAACCATGTGAAGACAGGACATGGGGAGGGACTGTGACCTCTCAGGGCCTGAGCCCCTGGCATGCGAGCCTTACTATGTAAGTGCAGCTGTCAGCAGCTGCAGACAAGATCTGGCTGTCATGAAGGGCATTCATGCAGGTAAGTAACCATGGCTTCAAAGCTAGCCTGAGGCAGAAAACCCTGGTCTGTGTGGAGTCCAGAACTGCTCTGATGAATCCTATCTGCTGCACCAGCATTAATGCTGATTCTTTTCTTTTACTGACAGGCCCTGATGGCGACAGATGGCACACATGAGACCAGGCTGTTCCGGACCTGCGACTGAGACTGCCCTTCAGCCAGTCATCCAGGTACAGGTACAATTGCAAGCCCTGGCATCTCAGGTGTGCCGCCACTACCACCATGCCCTTTGTAAACACTCTTGGGGCAGACGAGAGCCAAAGGTTAATGACCACAAACCAGTAGTGGGAGCAGGCCATGACGGAGTGGAGAAAACACCTGTGGCCTGGAAAGATCACGATGTGGAAGTAGGCGTCCTTTAGGTCGAGGGTGGCATACCAGTCCCCTGGATCCAGCAAGGAAATGATGCAGGCTAGGGAGACCATGCGAAACTTCAGTCTCTTGAGAGATTTTTTGGGAAAATGGAAGTCCAGAATAGGCCTAAGACCCCCCCTTTGGCCTTGGAAATAAGGAAGTATTGGGAGTAAAAATCTTTTCCCTTCATGTTCACCAGTACTTCCTCTACAGAACATAGGCTGATATGATTCTCCACCTCCCACACAAGAAGTTGCTTGTGAGAGAAGTCCTTGAAGAGGGATGGGGGAAGAAAAGTACAAGGTATACCCCATGAAAGTTATGCCAAGGACCCACTGGTCCAATATTATTTTGGCTCATTCGACAGGAAAGGGGCAAGGTATTTGAGGAATGGTCGAGCGGGAGGAACTTTTGGCAACTGGAACGCGGTTCTTGGGTGCACCCTAAAATGGCCATTGGAGCACCTGGAAAGCCCTGACTGGGGTGCTGAGGCAGACCCCATATTTGTACCATGCCTCTTACTTCCTCTGTCTCTGTCCCTTCATCTGCAGGAGGCTGGAATCTCTATTGCTGCTGCAAGCAGAACTGGTGCCTCAAGGTCTGGGGCATATAAAGGCCCAAGGAGTGCAGCATAGCCCTTTAATCCTTCAGATCGTGTAACCTGGGGTTGGTCTGGCCTGAAAATGGCTGACCCATCAAAGGGGAGGTCCAGAATGGACTGGTACACCTCCTGTGACAGCCTGGAAGACTGCAACCAAGAGCACTGATGCATGCAATTTGCCGAGACCAGGGCCCTCCCTGCTGAGTCTGTGGCATCAGAAGCCACCTGCAGGGCTGCTCTAGCCACTGCTCTACCCTCCTCAAGAAAGGTGGCAATGTCTGGTGCCTGTCCTGTGGCAGAGACTCCTCAAGGTGCGTGAGGGAGTCCCAAAGATTGACATTTTACCTGCCCAGGAGTGCTTGCTGATTAGCAATGTGAAATTGCATACTTGCCTGCAAATTCATTATTCTCCCAAAAATGTCCAATTATTTGTTGTCCTTATTTTTGGGAGTTGTGCCAGGCTGTCCCTGCCTATTGCACTTGTTTGTGGCTGCCACTACCAGGGAACCTGGGGTGGGGTGGTGGTGAATGGGTATTCAAACTGCTTGACGGGAACACAGTATTTTTTTCCTGCTTTTTTTAGTGTTGGGACCACAGACGAAAGCATCTGCCAGAGTGCTCTCACCAACTTAAGCAGCCCTTCATGTATGGGCAGGGCAACCAGCGATGGGTCCACCTCTGTCAGCACATTCAAGAGGCTGTCCAACGCCTCCTTGAGATCCTCTGCTTCCTGACCCAAATTCAAGGCCACTCTCTTAAGTAGCTCTTGGTGGGCCCAAAAATTGTCCAGAGGGACAAATGACCTTGAGGCAGGACAACAAGGACTGATGTGGCCCCAAGGGAGGAGGTAACTCCTGGCAATGGCGAGCCACTGATGATGTTCCTTCATTTTCATGGGGATTTGAGTTCTCCTCTGACGCTGGCTCATGTGCCTTCTCTGGGGTCACTGGTGCTGACTGCACGCCAGAGGACCTGGGGATACTGGGATCCTCAGGGTCCTATATAGCCACTGCGCTGGCCACTGGCCTTGGGACCAGCCGGGAGCTGCAGAGTAGGGGGCTTGCTCCTGAGCCTTTGGGGAATGGCGATGCCCTGATTGGGCAGCAGGCTGCCTTCCCTTCCTTGATGAGATGGACTTGCTGCTGGACGACCATTGGGGGACAGTAGCTGATTCCCTTGTTGTGTGGTGCTGGGGGGGGGAGGGGACACAGAAGCAGCGCCCCAAACCACGCATCGTTTCTGTGACTGCCACCTTGGTATTGGAGAGCACAAGGAGGATGACTGGCAGTGCTGCTGGCCTAACCAATGGCAAGTTACTGAGGATCCACAGCCCGAGGAGGAGCAGGACTGGTGCTGCGTTGAAGATCAGCACCTCAGGACTGAAGACTTGCAACGTCACTTTCCCCCTTAGGTGATGGATCTCTCTCTGGCGACCATGTTCTGTGCTGTGCCTGCACAGGTGAACTCTTCAGTACTAGGGAATGGTAATAGCGTCATCTCCCCTCCAAAAAATGCCAGAACAGAAACGGTGCCACCCTCCCAAGCACAAGGCCTTCAGTGTCAAGGGCTATGTCTACACTTGCTAAAATTAGTTCGAATTAGTTCGAACTAACTAATTCGAACTAATTTTAGTTAGTTCGAATTAGCTTAATTCAAACTAGCATGGCCACACTGGAATGTTAGTTTGAACTAAGCAAGCACAGGCTTAGTTCGAATTAGCAATCCCCATTCATTTCAATGGCCGGTTAATTCGAACTAAGAAATTAGTTCGAATTAACACGGCCACACTGGTTAATTCGAACTAGTTAGTTTGAATTAACCCCTTAGTTCGAATACCCTATTCAAACTTATTAGTTTGAATTAAGGAAGCCCTTAATTCGAACTAACTAAAGCCTAGTGTAGCCATGGCTTTAGTTAGTTCGAATTAAGCCTCCTTAATTCGAACTAACTTGCCAGTGTAGACATAGCCAAGGATCGCAATCGGTGCTGTGGAGAGGCCGGCATCGCCTCCTATGTTCCATCAAGGAGCACCCCAGAGACAGGGATCTGGAGCAGCCTCGTCAGGGCCCAGTGCCGTTATGTCAACTCCCGGTGCACCAGAGATAGACTCATAGACTTTAAGGTCAGAAGGGACCAGTACAATCATGTAGTCTGACCTCCTGCAAAATGCAGGCCTCAAGACCTCACCCACCCACTCCAGCAATAGGCCACCAACCTATCACTGAGTTATTTACCTCCTTAAATCATGATTTAAGGACTTTAAGATACAGAGAATTCACCGGGAGGTGAGCCATGCTCTGTGCTACAGAGGAAGGTGAAAAACCCCCAGAGCCCAGGCCAATCAGCCCTGGGGGAAAATTCCTTCCCGACCCCAAATATTGTGATCAGTTAAACCCTGAGCACGTGGGCAAGTCTCAACAGCCAGTTACCCAAGAAACAATTCTCGGTACTAACTCAGAACCCACCCCATGTATTCTCCCCTCATAGGCCACTTGTATATCCACCACCCGTAGCCAAAGATCAATCAATTTCCAAAATAGGCTATCTGATCATACCATCCCCTCCATAAATTTATCAAGCTCAGTTTTGAAAGCAGTTATGGTTTTTGCCCTCACAACTCCCCTTGGAAGGCTATTCCAGAACTTTACTCCTCTAATGGTTAGAAACCTGCACCTAATTTCAAGCCTAAATTTCTTGACGGACAGTTTATAACCACTTGTTCTGGTGTCCACATTGGTGCTGTACTCAAATAATTCCTCTCCCTCCCTGATGTTAATTCCTCTGATGTATTTATAGAGAGCAATCATATCCCCTCTCAACCTTCTTTTGGTTAGGCTAAACAAGCCAAGCTTCTTGAGTCTCCACTCATAGGGCAGGTTTTCTACTCCACAGACCATCCTTGTAGCCCTTCTCTGCACCTGTTCCAATTTGAATTCATCCTTTTTAAACATGGGGGACCAGAACTGCACACAGTATTCCAGATGGGGTCTCACCAGTGCCTTGTACAGTGGCACCAACACCTCCCTGTCACTATTTGAAATACCTCTCCTGATACATCCTAGAACCGCATTAGCTTTTTTCACAGCCACATCACATTGGCGGCTCATAGTCATCTTATGATCAACCAGTACTCCCAGATCCTTCTCCTCCTCAGTCTGTTCCAACTGGTGCGTCCCCAATTTATAGGAAAAATGCTTGTTGTTTGTCCCTAAATGCATGACCTTGCACTTCCCATTATTAAGTTTCATCCTATTCCTGATACTCCAGTTTACAAGGTCATCCAGATCTTTATGTATGGTATCCCGATCCTTCTCTGTATTGGCAATACCTCCCAACTTGGTGTCATCCCCAAACTTTATTAGCACATTCCCGCTTTCTGTGCCAAGGTCAGTAACAAAAAGGTTGAACAAGATCAGTCCCAAGACAGATCCCTGAGGGACTCCATGGGTAACCTCCCTCCAGCTTGACAGTTCACCCTTCAGTATGACCCGCTGTAGTCTCCCTTTTAACCAGTTCCTTATCCACCTTACTATATTCATATTAATCCCCATCTTCTGTAACTTAACTAATAACTCCCTATGTGGAACTGTATCAAATGCCTTGCTGAAATTTAAGTAAATTAGGTCCACCGCATTCCCTTTATCTAAAAAATCTGTTATCCTTTCAACAAAGGAGATCAAGTTGGTCTGGCACAATCTCCCTTTTGTAAAGCCATGTTGTATTTTATCACAGTTACCACTATCCTCTATAGTCTTAAGTACTTTCTCCTTCAAAATTTTCTCCAAGACCTAGATGGGTGCATCTGTTCTGGGGAGCAGTGCAGTCATTGCAGGGGACCCGTCGTGGGCGTCCCATTGGAGACTGGAGCCTTTTCCTTTAATGGCACCTGGAGCCGAGAAGGCGGTGGCAACGGTAGAGCCATCAAGTTCCTCACTGCCAGGAATGTCTCCAGCATCAATGGCACCATCAGTAAAAGAGGCTCCCTCCCACTCCCAGGATTCAGGAGTAGCTCACTGTGGTTGCAGTCACCTCTCTTGCTGGCCCTTGGCTGGCTAGTCTGGAATGTGTCCCATGCTTGAGCCCACCTCCTTGACTTTCTCAGGCTTGTCTATACTTGTTAATTTAAGTCAACTTTAACTAAGTCGACTTAGTGTGTCTACACTTAAAATTAAAGTCGACTTAAAGGGGAACTTACAAAGTTGACCTAGAGCGTCCACACTGGATGCTCTAGGTCGACTTTGTGGGGCTAGGGAGACCTTGGGCAGGTCCACGGTAGCAGGGGGGGGGGCACCCCTTGTGTGCATGGGGCAAAGGGGGACAGGGACCCTGGCAGGGCATGTGGGCAGGGTGTGACGCTGTCTGGATTTAGGGAAGCATTTATGATATTATTTTCTATGGATATCTCATAAATGCTATAATCCATAGGAACTATGTCATGTTTGGTATCAATAGAAAGGTAGTAATTTGCTGGGAATGATTATATAGTTTATGTCTAGGAATTCTATTCCGATTAGAACTTAGAATTTGGTGTTATATCTATACTTTAACTTGTGTCATTCTGAAGGAATGCCTTAGACAGGAGGGTGTGAACAACCATTGTCTCCTTAATGGTTCATCAGGTTTCTCCCTTTGGCCCATTGTAGGTGGGAGCTTCCTTAACATTAAGGAGACAATGGTTGTTCACAACCTCCTGTCTAAGGCATTCCTCCAGAATGACACAAGTTAAAGTATAGATATAACACCAAATTCTAACTTCTAATCGAAATAGAATTCCTAGACATAAACTATATAATCATTCCCAGCAAATTACTACCTTTCTATTGATACCAAACATGATATAGTTCCTATGGATTATAGCATTTATGAGATATCCATAGAAAATAATATAAATGCTTCCCTAAATCCAGACAGCGTCACACCCTGTCCACATGCCCTGCCCTTTGGGGGGCATGCCAAGCTCCCCCTGTCCGTCCGTCCCCCGGCAGAGAGGGCATTGGTGTAGTCCTGGGGTGGCCCTAAGTCGACTTAGGGCTACCCCAGGGCTACACTGGCTTAATTTGACTTTAAAAAGTCGAATTAAGCCTTAAGTCTAATGAAAAGGTGGTTAATAAAGTCGACTTAATTTTCATTAAATCGACTTTATTTTCCTTAAGTCGACTTAAGCAAGCTGCTTAAGTCAACTTAAGGAAACTGTAGTGTAGACGCAGGGTAAATTAAGTTGACTTAAGCAAGCTTAAGTCGACTTAATTTACAAGTGTAGACGCAGCCTCAGTGCAGAAGAGTGGCTTCCCTCTGTCTGTTGCTTCTTCTGTTTATTACTTAATGGAGAAGAGGAAGAAGTCCAATGCCAAGTTGGTGCCAGTGTTCACTGGGCACTCAGCCCTGATGTCATACTTGGCACCGAGGCGGATTGAGCAGGTTAAAAGGCTGGTCTTAGGGCTGCCTCCATTAGTAAGGCCTTCTGGTGGATCTCCCTCTCCTGGGTCTGCAGCCTGAATGCCTTCCAGATCTTGCACTTCTTCCTGTGACCTACATCCAGGCACTTCAGGCAACTACTATGCAGATCACTAAGGGGGAAGGGTTTGCTGCAAGAAATGCAGGGCTTAAACCTGGAGACTAGGGCATTACCTGCTGCCAGGCAAAAGTCCCAGGAGGGACTATTCCAAACCTAACTACTGAACTATTTAGCTATTAACAACTACTAAACTTGAGACTGAATAACATCAACAAGTATTGAAACTACAGAAGAGATTGAGCGCTTGCAAAGCAAGAAGAGCAGTTTCAGCAACCATCACAGGTGGAGAGAAGGAACTGAGAGAGTATAGGGTCAGTGGCACCTCATATACCGCGGTATGTGTGTGGAACTCCAACAGGGGCTGGAGCCTGCCCTCTGGATACTGCTCAAGGGAAAAAATTCTAGTAACTGTGCACACCGGCACACACACACATCTAGAATGGCATCGACATGAGCAAGCACTCGAAGAAGAAAGAATTCTCTGTTGTAACTGAGAGCTCTCCCCTCCCATCACCCATCATTGATTTGCTGCTAGCAGTCACAGATCAGCCACACACCATTGTAGGCAGTTCCAGCATCCCATCCCCTCCAGACGTGTTATCCAGCTCAATTTCACAGCCAGTTAGATGTTTTGCCCCCATGCTGCCTTCAGGAGGCTCTTCTAGAATTTCATTTCTCTGATGGCTAGAAACCTGCATCTAATTTCAAATCAACACTTGCTTCTAGCCATTTATTCCTGTGCCAAAACTGGCCCTTAACTTAAATAATGCCTTTCCCTCAATGTGCTAGTGCCTAAGAAGCAGACTGGTCTGGTCCATTGTCAGGTCAAAATCCAAAAAAAATAAAACAAACAGCACCAAAGGGGGGAAAGTCTATTGAAATTCCTTCAGCTTTAATCATCCCAAACTAGTATTAGCTCTTCAGTGCAGGGCCCCCCCTCACTCAGGTACATTGTACAGCAGAGGGCAGAGTGTTGACATTGAACAAATATTAAGTAATGGAAATGGGGATGGAGTGAGGGGGTTTAGATCTACATCTCTGCAGTGAACTTTCTCGGAACAAGAGCCATCAGACCAGAAGGAGAAAAGAGGATTTTTGGACACTTTGAACAGCTAGGGGCTTTTTGCCAGGGAAACACCATCTTGAGAACAACTCCAAGGCTATGTCTACACTTGTTAATTTAAGTCGACTTAGCATGTCCACACTTAAATTTTAAGTCGACTTTGGGGGGACCCTACAAAGTCGACCTAGAGCGTTCACACTGGACGCCTAGGTCAACTTGTAGGGGCTAGGTGGACCTGGGTAAAATGGAGCAAAGGGGAACAGGGACCCTGGCAGGGCATAGGGGCAGGGTGGGGGGCATGCCAGGCTCTCCCTTTGCCAGCCACCCTCGCAGGGTGGGCAGTGGGGAAGTCCTGGAGACCCCTAAGTGAACTTAGAGTTGACTTAGGGCTACTCCAGGTCTACACTGGCTTAAGTTGACTTTAGAAAGTTGACTTAAAAGTAGGTTTAACAAAGTCGACTTAATTTTTCCTTAAGTCGACTTAAGCAGCTGCTTAAGTTGACTTAAGGAAAGTGTAGTGTAGACGCAGAGTAAATTAAGTCGACTTAAGCAAGCTTAAGTCGACTTTATTTACAAGTGTAGACACACCCCAAGAGACTGGGCCTATCCACACAGAAGGAGGGCCAGGACTGGCTGAACACAAGCAGCGGCCAGTGTTGTGGGTAAGAATGAGAATAACTAGAGAGTAATCCTGGATAGTGTTAGATTAGCATATGTTTTATGTCTTTTATTTGCTTGTGGCTACTCCTGACTTCTTTATTAAATGTGCATTGATTTGCTATAGACTCACTTAAAATCATATTCTAATCAATAAACTCGTATTCATTTTATCTAAAGCTGTGTGGACTTTAGATGATGTGAATGAGTGAGGCAGGGCATCCTATTTCATTGTCAAATGGCCGAATGAGTGTCTATGAGTCCACAGGGATTGTGGAAGGGTCCCAATTCCTGTAGGACGGAAGTTCCTGGTGTGATATCTAGGGGCTGGAGTGCTCACTGGGGGACCATCCCCTGAGTGGCCAGAGGGCACACACCCACTGCCTGGGACCAATTATATGCAGGAGGCTGGTGTGGACTGATTCAAGAGTGAATGGTCACCTGGCTAAGTGGGGTGAATCAGGATTCAGGAGAGGAGATCTTGGGTGCTCTTTGGAAATTTGTATGCAGTGACTGGCTGACAGTCCCACAGGAAAGGTGTGGTGGGGCAGGGAGTAGGTTTCCTGGTGCCCTGGCATCTCTTTCTATCCTCAGTTTGGGGCTCTGAAAGCCAGACAGCCTAAACCACATTCTCTGGCATGGCAACATTAAACTCTTACCTGGCATCTCCTGGGTGACAAGAATTAGGCCTAGGTGTGCTCAAGTTGTTCCCTCCCCTGGGCTGAATGCCATTGGCAGAGTTGGGTACCTCCTTGCTCCTCTGTGTGCCCATCGTGGAGAGCAGCAGTCCTGTGGTTGTGGTGCACAGAGTGAAACCGCAGGGGATTGAAGAGGTAGCTCCCAGAGAGGAATTGTTCTAAGACTTTGAACCCAGTCCTGCAGATGTGAAAGATTTGGTGCCATGCACAGAGCCGACTTCGTTCTGAATGCTCCCAATGTCCTGTGAACCTCTGGTGGTCCTTGGTGGTAATAACAGGAGACTGTACCATACTGGACTTTCATGCTGTGTCAGCACGCCAGTACAGCCAGAAGTCCAAGGCCAGAAGGGAGCACTAGATCATCTGGTCTGTCCTGGACCACGCAAACACTGCAGCACCTATCCACCAACCCAGCAACTGAAATGAGGCCACAGGAGCCTATAGCACAGTGTGCCACAGGCAAGGAATAAGAGGGGCCAAGGTGCACCAGTGTCCGAGGCCACCTAATGGCAGGGAAATGATTAAGTGAGAGATGCCCAGCCAGATCATCCTGGTATGTGACCCACACCCACCCACTGCAAATGAAGGCAACACCCCTCCCTGCCAAGGTCACTGTCATTCTGACCCTGGGAAAAATCCTTCCTGATCCCACATAAGGGAGTCAGAACCTGGGCATGTGAGCAAGGAACAGAACCTGGGCATGTGAGCCAGCCAGCACCTAGAGAGAGAATGCTCAGTGCCACCCCAAAGCCCGGGCCCTCCAAGCCCAGTGTCTCATCTCCAGCTGTAGCAATTCCTGATACTTCAGAGAAGGAGATTTTAAAATGCCCTCTCAGAATACAATGGTGGAGGGAGGAGGAGGGAGAGAATCCCTTCCTGACCCCTGCAGGTGGCTGGCTGAAACCCTGAAGCATGAGCTTTAGGAACATAAGACATAAACCTGAAGTGAGCCCCAGGGCTATTGAGCCCTGCTCCCACCATCCCAAGCATCCCCATCACACAATCACACTCATAAGTTGTCCAATTCTTTCTTTGTAGAAGGGTTGCATGTGTGACTGCCACCTGCTGTTCTAGACTCAAATGCCTTGACTCCCCACCACCTGACCTCTTGCTCTTCCATCAGCTAAGCTCACCAGCTACCTGGTCCTGCTGACCTCTTCAATGGATCTAGTGCCCAGGAAGGGAAATAAATAAAAAAAGAAGTTGTCCTGGCTCTTGCAACACAAGAGATGCTATAAAAATTAGCACTTGAAGGGCAAAAAAATCTGCTGGAGAAAAGCATACTAAGAGGGTGTTACAAAACTAAGCAGAGTAGAAATAGAATTGCATTATAAACACACAGTGGATAAGAAGCTGGTCTATGCAGGCAGTTAGTACATTCTATGCAAATTACATATATCACTATAGTAGCATGTATGTTACAATGGCTCTGGCCCTCCACTATGACACAAAAGCCTTCTATCATTCAGTCAGTGCTGCAGTGGCATAGATAGACTATTTGCATATTATTCCCTGTAATGCTTTGCAGCTCTCCTTTTTAGCTTTGTTATTTGTTGGCTCTCTCCCTAACCTGATTAAATTTCCTGTAATTTGGCAGACATGGTGGACATGGTGTCTATGTGGGGGAGGGTTGGCATAGCAGGATACTGTGTGTGAAAGCCATTTAGATTTTGCATCTTTTCTGACAGTGAGCTTAGCTGATGGAAGAGCAAGTCAGGTGGTGGGGAGTCAAGGCATTATCTTATCCCTAACTCTGCTACTGTCTTACGTAGTGTGGGGCAAGTCACTTAGCTTCTTTGCTTAACTTCCCCAACTCTAAAATGGGGTTGATCCTTCCATCGCTACTGTGGGGAAAACTAATAATTGTTTATTGTTTTATTACCAGAGCATATAGGAGCCCAGTCCTGGAGCCAGGACTCCATTGTGCTAGGTGGCATCTGCCCCAAAGTGCTTCCAGTCTGAGTATAAAAGAAGAGGTGGCTACAGAGAAATGTAGAAGCACAAGGAAACCCTGGGGTTTCAATAGCATAATCAGCAGTGGTCTCTGATCAGGAAGCACATAACTGTAGTCAAGTGTTTTCTAGACATCCCAGCAAAGATGAGATTTGTGGCAGGATTTGAAGGCAGATAATGAGACATTTACACGAAGCATCTCCCAAGCGTGAGGGGCAGCATGGAAAATGTACCAAATGGGCAGTGGAGGCTGGCCAGAGGCAGGAGTTGACATTGATGTAGACTCAACACCATGTGTGTCTTACACAGGCACAGCACCGGGCTCTGTAGCACAGTAAGAGGCACCATGGAGAAGCCAAGTGTGTTTTAGCCAGACAGATTCCAAAGGGGTAGCCGTGTTAGTCTATTGTAGAAAGACAACAGAGTCTTGTGGCACTTTTAAAGACTAACAGATTTAGCTCATGCAATTAATAAATCTGTTAGTCTTTAAAAGTGCCACAAGACTGTTGTCTTAGCCAGACAGGACAGTATAGCATGGAGTTTTGTCAGCAAATTGGGGTGGCTGTGTTACTCAGATCATCAGCCAGGCCAAGGCAGTGGGGCTTCACTTGTCCATAGCACCACCCTCCGGCACCATCTCGCTCAGCACCATCGTGGTCTCCACACTCAGTCAGTGTCATCTGATTCAGAGGCAGAGCAGCATGTCTCCAAGCTTAGCCAGCACTGGGGGAACTGACATGAGTAAGCACTCAAAGAAAAAAAAATGGTAACCTACCTTTTCATAACTGTTCTTCTTCGAGATATGTTGCTCATGTCCATTCCAAGACCCAACCACCTACCCTCTGTTGGAGCCAGCTGGCAAATATTCCTTCCTCATTTCTTTGGTGGACCAGGGAGGGGCTGCACTCATGAGCTATGTGTACACTTGCAAGTTAGGTCGACTTAAGGAGGCTTAAATCGACCTAACTTAGTCCTTTTCCACACCAGGCTTTCATTAAGTCGACTTTAGTTCTTAAGTCACCTTAATGAAAGGTTAGGTTGACCTAATAAGAACCTCTGGTTAGGTTGACCTGCCCCTTAAGTCAACTCCTTAGGTCGACCTAAGCACAGTGTGGACGCTTAAGTCCACTTTATTAGGTCGACCTAAGGGCAGTTAGGTCGACTTACTAAGTCCCCGTTCAGGGAAAGCACTTTGTTAAGTTGACTTAATAAGCATAGCAGCTTATGTATGGCTGGGCTCAGAACAACTGTATGGAGCCCTCACTTCAGCACACCTAGTCCAGGTCTACACTTAACATTCAGCTCGACCGCACTACCTGCTCAGGGATGTGACAAACTTCCACTCCCTAGCACTGCAGTGAAGACAGCCTCGCCTAGCGTAGATGTGGCTAGATGGATGGAAGAGTGTTGACCTTGCTCCAGTGCTCAGGGAGGAGAGTTGATGGAAAAACCTCATCCATTGCTGGGAGAAATGTCTACATGCCAAGGGCCCTACAGCAACATCATACCAGTGCTGCAGCTAGGTTGCTTTAGCACCCCTAGTGAAGTCATGTACATAAGCACCAGAATTCACCCTTTCCTTGCCAGTCAGGTGGCGCCTTCAGGACCCTGTGGCACCCCCTGAACAGACTTTGGGGTTCTCCACCCCATGGCTGAAAGAAAGCATCCCTCTGAAGGACAGCAGTAACTTGGTGGGTTAATGGTATTAAAGTTCAGAAGCAACGGATGGCATTTATCTAAGATTATTGCTAGGACTCCTGGGTTCTGTTCCTTGATTTGCCTCTGACCTGCTTTGTGTTGTTCACCAAGTTGCTTAATTGCTTTGTTCCTCAGTTTCCCCACTCGTAAATTAGGGATTAAATCCCTCCAGAGTGGGGGAGAAGAGACTTACTACTTGTAAAAAGGGGATCCTCAGATGTGCAGTGCCAGGGTGGTTGTTTGTATTTATTGGATCAATCATGCCCAAACCCAGCTTGCTCACTTGCCTTTTAACATCATGGCTTCCCCTGGTAATTGGGTATAGAGCTACCTTGGCTCATCTAAGCCCCAGTAAAGTACCTTTGAGATTTAATAGCCCATTGTGTGAAGACTATAGACACGATGAAAGTGAAGGAAGAATTCAAGGACAGTCGGTGACTGAACATGACTCCTCTGGTGCCTGGACTCTTCCTCCTGCCCTTTCACTGCTTGTTTGTCAGATGGGGCACAGAGCTGTGCAGTGTCTGCGGGTCCCATCCTACACAGCTACGCTCCCATATCAGGACGCAGTGCTGTAGGCCAGGGGTTTTCAAACGTTTTTTCTCGGGACCCAGTTGAAAAAAAATCATTTACATCTGTGACCCAACAACTATATCTTAGAGCAATGCATTCTAGTCTTTCAGCAGCAGCAGCAGGGGGAGCCGTGACCCAGTGCCTGAGGGTCTGCGACCTAGTACCGTGTCCTGACCCAGGGTTTGAAAACCACTGCAGTAGCCTGTTCTATCTCACAGCTTCATATGGCCCTAAAGAGAGATGCCTCGGGCAGAGTATAGCTGGCTGGACACTTTTTCGGATGATGGGAAATGTTTTCATCAGAACTTCCACTAAGATTTTCTTTCCCCATGTTTTGACCAGCTGCAGCCTGGAGCTCTGTGCAATGCAGCATAGCTGTGGTTTGCTGTACTCGAAGTTAGAAATTGCTTGCTGTTTAAAAGATGACTGTTCTAAGTGCTCTAAAACCACATACTGATTTGGATTGTCTTGAAACTTGCTGTGCTTCATACAGATGTAGAGTAGAATTAGTGGTCCAAATCTGGGGTTATTTGAATAAGAGATTCCTAAAATAGAGCCTTCCCACCCCCCACGCTTCTCAAAATCACCTGGTCTGTCTAATTTTTTTTTTTAAATACACCTGTACCAGGGGAAAAACCTGTATGGTGAAAGCACTTTTCAGGCTTTTTCCATCCACCTTTTATAAGACGATAGGGTACAAAAACTGGGTCATTTACAGCATATTTTACACTGGCATTGGGGATGAATGATCAGAATTGAGGGACCATAGTGCTCTGTGCACTCAAAAGCATAATGGGTGATGTAATTTAGTGGGGAGAAACTGTGATTCAATAACAATGCTCAGCTCCTTGGAGTGAGGTCAAACCCCAAACACAATGATGAAACCTCATTGGTGGGGAAGGGGAGCAGAGCCTCAGTCCTGCAACCAGATCCATGTGGATGGCTCCCTATGCACATGTAGGCCCAAGTGCAGGATGATTGCCTGGGAGCAGGAACACATTAGCCCTGCGCATCTCCAGGGTCACACACATATCCCATCAGTGATGACAAGTCAACAGTAATCCCCAGCTCTTTCATAGCAGGTTTCATCCATAGAACCCTAAGTGCTTCACAAAGGAGGGGTGTGTCATCACCCCCATTTGTACAGGTGGGGAAACTGAGGCACAGGGCAGGGCAGTGCCATGCCCAAGATCACTCAGCAAACCACTGGTAGAACCAGGAAAAGAACCCAGTCACCGGAGTGCTCTATCGACGGAGAAGACACACTGCCTCTCCTATTGATTCATTTGACTCCATGTCCCGCTGATCTCCTCTGTACACTAGCAGAGACTGTGAGCCAGCAGGGGCATCGTGGGTTCTAACATGCAAACGTGCGACGCCAAGTGTGAGAGACAAAATGGATGAGGAGCAACGTGGCTACAGCAGCTCTGCAAAGACCAGGCCTCAGTCACTGTGTTGCCACAAGAGGCTGCTGGACTTTCCCAGGCCAGGTAAAGCCATTTCTTCTCCTAGGCTGTAACCCTGGCTTGACCTGGGCCCTGCTGCCATGCCCGACCACAACGTCAACTGGGGGCTTCCCACGGGCCTGCCAAGCCTACCTGGCACTAGTGACTGAGAAGCGCTACCCAAAGCGGCAGACTGGGAGGGACTCCCAAAGGCTCGCCACAACCCTGATCAGCTGCCCATGGCCTGGGAGCTACTAGAGCCCAGTGCACCCGAGGACCCACTGAGCTCTTGCAACCTGGAGAAGCTGCCACCCACTGAGGGGCCTGAGGAATTCCTGGATCTGCGACCAGTTGACAGTGAGGGACTGGTCGGACGGCCACTCGCGACTCACCCATGGACCCTGAGGAAGGCCCCTCAGTATGGGCACCCGGGCTCAGGGGGAGGAAGTAGTCCAGGGGCAACTGACTAGGGTCCAGCTGAGTGTGTTCATACACAAGTTTCAGCACGCTGCAGCTGGAGCCCTGCTGACTCAGTGGCAGAAGGGGCCCTGGGCTAGGACACAGTGGGGTTGGGTAGGTCTGGGTCCCCCTCTTCCTGTCCTAACCACCAGGAGCACTTGAGCCCTCCTGACCTGCTGCCACTGAGGGCACTGAGTGCTTGATTTCTCTGCCTGAACCTACGACAGTTGACAGACTGGGCGCTACCGAGTGCCTTCACCTGCCCTGCCCCACCTGGGGGCTACCACCTGCCTTTGCATGTCCCACCTGGGGGCTACCACCTGCCTTTGCATGCCCCACCTTGGGTTGGATTTTCAAAGGTGCTGAGCACCAGCAGTTCTAGCTGAAAAAAATGGGATCCACAGGGCTCAGCATCAGTGAACAGACAGGTTGCAGGTGGCTCAAAAAGGGCACCCACAGTTAGTGGAAACTTTCAGAAATGTTGGCCTTACCTCTTGTCTCCATTTCCCCAGCTGTAAAATGGGTGACCTACTGCAGTTCATGAATGCACTGTACCAGGAGGCTGGGTTCACAATGGTTTGGGAGACATTTAGGTGCTACAGGGATGCAGTGGGCAGTCTGAAGTGCAGGATTCCCCGCAAAGGCCTAGACTGTAGCTACTGGCAGATGCTGGGTGCAGAAGCTTGCATAGGGTCTGCTTGCCCTGTGCCACATGCTTTGCTGCTGTTACTGTACTTTCCTGAGTATCACATAGTCTGCTCACAAGAATCCTCCTCTGCCTGTCCCCCTTTCCATCACCTCCCTGGGGCACGTGAAAACTTACTCCAGCTGCGTGGGAAATTTCTTGTCTCTCCCCCTTCCTCAGAGGAGCTATTTTTAATCAGTGAATGTCTTGCTGGTGAAAGAAATGTACTCAACTGACAGCTCCTGATTCATCCACAGGATTGGGGGAACAGCGAGTGGCCTTCCTAACAGTGTCCTACCCACACCATCCCCAAACACTCCCTTAACACCCCCACCATGCCTCTGTGCTGTCCTTGAGTGAGCAGTGAGTTTGGTCGTCATGACTCCTTCAGACCTTGGCCTCTCTGTCGACAGGCCCAAGAAAAGGATGCAAAGCAACACTGGGATTTGCAGAACTGGCACATCCACCCTCTGGGAACTGGAGAGAAACCACCCATTTAGCCCACCAAAGCCTCATTAGGTACAGAGTTCTGGAGGGACCCTGCTACAGACATGGCCACATTCAAGCCCACAAACTAGAAGTGCTAGTTCCCAGGCCCATTGCCTATCTGTCATGCCAGGGAGCCATATGGTAGAAGACCGACTTAAAATCCATACATTGCCTTGGGGGCATCTTCCTTCCAAGTCATCTAATTATCTCTTCAGCAGCTAAAGCTATAGCTTACATAGCAAATACACACACATCACCCACATGGGCTCACACACAATCAAACGTACATGCCCCCACCTCCCAATTATCTGTACACACTAGAGAAGTACAATATTTTTAGCTTCTTTTAATGTGATTTAGCAGCTGGAAACACCACAAACCAGCATCATGTGACCATCAAGCACTCCACTCACTAGTCTCTTATGGAGAATGATCCTGAGTTATGCTCAGTTTGATTCTGCTTAAGTTGGCAGGAGAATTTGTTCCCTTTCACAACATATGTACAATTCTCAAGACAGCTCTGCTAGTTTTCTGCCACACCACCTAACAGATCGCACATTTCTTTTCTTATCTAAGATCTTATCTAAGATGGAAGTTCTCCTTTACATCATCCTGTTCCCTCCCATCTAAGGGCACCCCCTTTTTATTGGTACAAAGACCATTAGAACTAAGAAGTCTCAAATCACCAGGAAAAATAGAACAAATTCTCTCCAGGGTTATTTTTGCAGGAGGATTAGAGAAAATCAAGTCACTGCCCCGTTATGTTAATACAGGATTGCATTTCAGCCTGGTGTTGCTAATACAAAAAGAAAAATCCCATTATGTCCTTTAGGTTTCTACGGTCTCAGACATAACAAGGAAATTTGCTGGAAAACCTAATGCCTCCTCTCCTGCTGCCTGGCACAAACAGCGACATCTCTGCCCCTCGGTGTCCCTCTTTCATCCTAGGCCAGGGGTCAGCAACCCAAACTATAAGAGCCATTTAAAAAAATTCCTTCAATAGCCAAGTGTTTTGAGAGCCGCAATGGGTGTAGCCTACTGGTAGGGAGTGGGGGGAGCTGGGCCAGAGCCCTTATGGCAGGGTCCCTTGGCAGGGGGGAGGGAGAGAGCCCAAAGCCTAGGACAGGCCTCCCACAGGGTACCCAGTGGTGGTAGATAGCCTGGAGCTGGGGCAGGGCTCCCTGGGCAATGTCAGTCAGAGCTGCCCTGTTCCCCTTCCACCAAGGGAGACTCTACTGGGAAGGCATTAAGATGGTCTCCTTGGCCAGCTCCATCTGCCAACTATCTGCCAATGTGCAGTGCCTGTTACCTGCAATCGTGCATATGATGGTCTGATTTATCTACTGCCATTTATGGAAATACTGCCTTCAAAGAGCTCTGGGCTCATGCGCACTCATGATAAAACCATAACAACAATCAGGACGAGAGCCAAGCCCATGGAGTCCCCTAGAGACATCCACACTAGCTCTCCCCTACACTCCTACCCACCAGCCCCACCATCCTCCTTACCGTAGGGCAGCCTCGGAGAAAAAAATGGTTCCTGCCCCACCAGCATCCAAAGTCCCAAAGAGTGCATCTACACTTGTAAATTAAGTCGACGTAAGCCTGATTAAATTGACTTAGTTTACTCTGCGTCCACACTACACTTTCCTTAAGTCGACTTTAGCTGCATTCACTCACAGCACATTCACGAGTGCAAGGAGGCTCAAATGTTTGCATTGCATCTTCATGGCTACAGCAAAGGGTGTATCACAACCCTCCTTCTCACCCAGGCAGTAGGAATGAAGGCATCTGGTGAGAGCAGAGATGAGAGACGGACAGAATGAAAAGCGAGCACAGGGCTAGGGGCAGGGAAGAGAGTTGACAATAAGCCATTTTGACGTGCGTGCCAACGCATTCCAACAAACCCACAGAAAACAGTGTTTAACAGCAGCATAAAGATTGCTGAGATGCTTCTGAGGCTGCAAGCAAGCTTGTTTCACAAGCAGAAGAAAGAAAATCTCAGCAAACATCAGGAGAGAGGCAGAGAACATGGAATGCATGTCCTCGGGGCTGTTTGTGACCTATGGACTCCAGCCCTGCCACAACCACTAGTTCAGACTACAATCAACAGCTCTAAA
Source organism: Pelusios castaneus (assembly GCA_007922175.1). Classification (NCBI taxonomy): domain Eukaryota; kingdom Metazoa; phylum Chordata; order Testudines; family Pelomedusidae; genus Pelusios; species Pelusios castaneus. The sequence goes on from ML686214.1 coordinate 143,487, forward strand.
CATATCTGGAGACTGTGATCAGGTCTCCCCTCAGTCATCTTTTCTCAAGGATAAAGGTGTGCAGTTGTTTTATCCTTTCTCCAGAGGTTGGAGAGAGCTATTGAGTTTACCCACTTATGTTACCAATACTCCAAGCTATCTTTGAGACACCACTGACTTCCTGAGAAAACTACAGTCCATTGGTGATTTTCCAGAAAATACCATCCTGGATGTGAGCGGGGCCTCCTGGGATAACTTCCTGGACGTGCAAAAATCAGGGCAAGCTGCAAAACAGGGAGCCAAACTCCCCAAACACTGATGGGTGGTACTTAAACCAGTCTCCCTGTCAGTTACAACCAGGCTTCTGGTTCCCCCCACTGGGTACCAAGAAACCTGTTCAAAATAGAAATAGCTCCTTTATTGCACTCCAGCTCTTCTGGCTCCACCTAGCTGCACAATCCCTCAAAGAAATAGGTTCTCCTGATCCCAAAGTGCCAGTCACATCACACAGAACAATACAGGTTTGGATTTTACCCAAAATACCACACTGATAGCCAATCCTTTAGTATCTACAACTAAAGGTTTAATATAAAATGAAGAGGAGCAAAATATAAGAGATGTTAAAGGGTCAAAGTGAATCACATACATACAAATGATTTATAGTCCATGTAAAGCAGTTTGCAGGCTTGTTCTTCTGAAGTTTGCAGGCTTGTTCCTCTGGTAAACACCCAGCACACGACGGGGGGGGGGTGGGGGGGGAGGGGGGGGGAGCGCTCAGTCCTGTGTCCAGTCGCAAAGAAATAGTTCCAGAGATGGGTGTTGGCTGTAGACCGGGGACTGAAGACAAGAAGGAGTTGGGGCTGCTGCCTTTTATCACCTCTGGCCTTCTCCATGCTGTGTGGAGTTCTTTCCAATCAAAATGGAGTTGAGTCACACGTTCAAGTCCTAGTGGCTCAACAGGTTTCTCCCTGGGCCCATTGTACCTAGAAGCTTCCTTAATGGGCCATTAAGGAAACAATGGCTGTAGACATTCAGTCTGGGGAATTTCCCAGAATCACACAGGTTGAAATATAGATATAACAAACATATTCCTAACTTCTAATACAGATGCAATTCCTAGACATAAAAATAATCATTCCCAGCAAATTACTACATTTCTATTGATACCAAACACAGTAGAGGGCCTATGGATTATTGCAATTATGAAATATTGATAAGAAATAGTAACATAAATGGTCCCCTAAATCTGGACAGAGTCACACTGGGCACTGTGGATGTAGAAGCTCTTAACACCAACATCTCACACAAGAACAGTATCCCAGATGATGTCAGAGCACACCTAGTGGCTGTACTTTGTACTCACCCAGGGGTTAAAGTAAGGGGGAATGCACCAGAACACAGTTCCGGGCCCCCAAATTCGAGGGACCAGAGTTCCGGGGCCCCTAAAAATAGAAAAATCCAGCGGAACAAATGTTCCGCCCTGCCCTGGCTGCTGGCAGGTCCTATGCCCCACCATTGTTAATCACAATACTTATTGTGTTATACAGTGTTTGCTAGTTTGTGACAATAATTGCTATAGACATAAATGCCATATAAAATTATAAATATTTTTATGGAGTGATAACGGATGCATGTGGTACTGAGAAGTGGTTGCAAATGCCTACACATGCATGAAGGGGGCCCGGAGATCAGAAGGGTTCCAGGGCCCGTCAAATTATACTTCAACCACTGTACTCACCCACAACTATTTCAGATTTGGAGAACGTTTACACGAGGAGTGTCAAACTCACTGCCTGCAAGCCAGATCCGGCCCATGGACAGCTCCAATCTGGCCCGCGGAGTAGTGTAGGGCCGCACAGCAGCCCTTTTGCCTTCCATAGCAAGCTGAAGGCAAGGGGCACTGCCACCCGCTGCCAGCAGAGCAGCATGGGGCCCACGCAGCTGCCCCCTGCTGCCGCACTGCCAATGCAAGGAAGGGGAACGGTGGGGCCCCAGAACTGGCCGATTAGCTCAGGAACACACTTTGGCCCACATCAAGTGTCCTCCAATGTGGCCCTTCACATCAAATGAGTTTGAGACCCCTGAATATCTTCAAGCCAGCAGCACTGCTATGGGTACCCGCATGGCCCCACAACATGCCAACATTTTTATGGCTGACTTAGAACAACGCTTCCTCAGCTCTTGTCCCCAAGTGCCACTCTTCTACTTATGCTACACTGATGACATTATCATATGAACCCATGGAAAGGAGGCCCATGAGTATTTCCACCAAGATTTCAACTTCCACCTCACCATCAACCTCAACCTGGGCCACTCTACATGGGAGATCCATTTCCTGGACACTACAGTGTAAATAAGTGATGACACATAAACACCACCCTATACCGGAAATCTACTGACCATTATACCTACCTGTATCCCTCCAGCTTTCATTTAAGACACACCACACAATCCTTTGTCTACAGCCCTGCTCTAAGATACAAACGCATTTGCTCTGATCCCTCAGACAAAGTGAAACACCTTCAGGATCTCTATCAAGTATTCTTAAAACTATACTCACCTGTGGAAGTGAAGAAACAGATTGACAGAGCCAAATGAGTACCCAGAAGTCATCTACTACAGGACAGGCTCAACAAGGAAAACAACAGAACTCCACTTGTCATCACCTACAGCCCCCAAGTCAAGCCTCAACAGCACAACATCAAAGACCTACAACCTATTCAGGAAGACAATCTCTCACTCTCTCAAGCCTTGGGAAATAGGCCAGTCCTCATTTACAGACAGTTCCCCAGCTGTAAGCAGATACTCATTAGCAGCTACACATCATAAAACAGAAACACAAATCCCATCGTCAACTCTGCCCACAAGTGACACCATCATAAGACCTAACCAAACCAACTACTCCATCAGGAGCTCATTCACCAATGTGATATATGCCATCATGTGCCAAAAATGCCCCTCTGCCTTATACACTGGCCAATCTGGACTGTCTCTGCGCAAAAGAATAAATGGACACAAATCAGACATCAGGAAAGGTAACATTCAAAAACCAATAGGAGAGCACTTCAATCTCCCTGCACATTCTGTAATACACAGGAACGGTACAGTACTTCAGCAAAAAGACTACAACAGACTTCAGCATGAAACTTCAGAGCTGGTCATATACAAACTCGACACCATTAGACTGGGCCTGAATAGGGACTTTGAAAGGCTAATCCAGGCTTGTCCAACCTGCGGCCCACCAAGTGCTTTCATTCAGTCCGCAAAGTGCTGTCACATGAGCCTGGGAGCTGGAGCAGCTGAGGCCCTTTTAAATCACCCGCCCTCTGCTCCAAGCCACAGTTCGGGAGTGGCCTGGCCAGACAGCTGCATTCAGGGGCTTGACTCAGCCCCTTTTGGGGGGGCAGGGAAGGGATCAGGGAGCCCGTGGTATGCGGTCAGGTGAGAAGACATGCGCGCAAGGACAGGGAAGGGCGGGAATTGGGGAGAGGGAGGGGATGCTGGCACACGTGGGGACAGAGAATGGGGGGTATTGGGGAGAGGGAGGGGCTGCCGGTGCACATGGGGACAGGGAATGGGGGGGTTGGGGAGAAGGACAGGCTGCTGGCGCCTGTGGGGACAGGGAATGGGAGGGGATTGGAGGGGAGGAGGGACTGCTGGCACTTGCTGGGACAGGGAATGGAGCTGAGGAGAGAGAAGGAACTGCCACATGCGGGGAAGGGGAAGGGGAGGATTGGGGAGAGGAGCTGCTGTACGTGGGGAAAGGGAAGGGGGGGTGGGAAGAAGACCCTGCCTAGAAAAAAGGAAGGGAAGGGAAGGGAAGGGGAAAGAAGCCCAGGAAGGGAGGGGAGAGGAGCCCACATGAGGTAAAGGGAGGGAAGGGGGTGAGGAGCAGAGCATGAATGGAGAGGAGCCCACATAGCACAGCAGGGGCCAGGGAAGGGATCGAGGAGCCGATGGAGCTGGGGAAGGGAAGTGGTCAGGGAGCCCAAACAGCACAGGCTGGGGAGTGGGGAAGAGGAGCCCGCCTGTGGGGTAAGGAGATGGAGGAGAGCGGGGGGCAGGGACAAGGAGAAGGGAAGGGAGAGGAGCCCGCACACTGCGGCATGTCACAGTAGGGACCAGGGAAGTGGTCCGGGAGCCCAAACAGCACAGACCAGGAAAGGGTTTGGGGAAACGGGGAAGGGGAGCTGCCGGGGGGTGGGTCAGAGAGCCCACACAGCATAGGGCCTGGTAAGGGGTCAGGTAGCCCATAGGGAAGGGAAGACTGCGCTGTGTGGACTGGCAAAGGAGTTGGGGAGCCACATTCTCCTACCATCTGTACATGCTGACGTTTCCTGAAAAATAAATGAGCCCTTTACAATTTTTCACAAAATATGGTTTAATTAACAAGTGAAAATTTGTTGTGTACAGTTGTGAAAGTGACACGTAACAGTTACTGTAGGGAGGATGGATGTTATTTGAGAATTGTATTTAGGTATGAAATGTAAGTTTCTGGTTTTACAGAACCAAACTGAATTTGTAAAGTGGTGTTTATTTTTTGACTGTTTAAATTTGATGAATAGTAAGATCAATTTCTATTATGTCTTATCTATTCAAAATTTTCTCATCGGCCCTCTGAGTGAGAAGAGTTACAATGTGGCCCCTCACCCAAAAAGGTTGGATACCCCTGGGCTAACCCACTACAAAATGTAATTTCCTCTCTTTTAACAGTTTCATCTTCTCATCAGTTGCGGTTAAAGGCGCACATCCACACTGTTTGAATTAAAGGGTTAAATTAAAGGCCTTCAACCACACCGTTTGAATTAAAACAACTTGTTGGTTTGTTGTAATAGACTAACAGGCTGTCCCTCTGGAACTTGTCACCTTATGGTGATTTCATCTAGATACCATTTCCCTAGTTTGCTTACGAAAATGTCAAAAGCTTTACTAAAATGAACACAGATCACTTGATCACTGCTGCTTCTCCCCAAGCACTAGGCCAGTAGCCTCATCAAAGAAGAGAATTAAGCTGGCTGGGCATGATTTGTTCTTGGCAAATCCATGCTGGGTCTTACTTATAGCCCTCTAACCCTCTAGGTATTTATGGATCAATTGTTTCATAATTTGTTCATTTCTTAGTATTGAAGTCCAGTTGACTGGCCTAGAATTGCTGGGATCCTCTTTGTTCCCCTTTTTAAAGAAAGGTACTATGTTTGCACTATTCCAATGCTCTGGTGCCTTTCCTGTCCTCATATAGTGACCAACAGCCTGCATACACAGTGCCATTTAATTTTAACAGTAGGAACTAAGCATAACGTAAGAGAAAATAGGAACTGGAAAAACCGAAACGAGTGTTTCTGATGACTTTTTCGGATCTGAGATTTTCACACAGAAGAGGGTTGTATGCCTATAGGAGCCAGATCAGACGACTTAGCTAAAAAAACCTCAGTTGACCTGGAACCGGAGCTTGGTGCCAAGGCAAATGCTTCTAGGATAGCAATCTGATTGGCTCTTGGAGACAATTCATGCCTCCTGTCTATTACAGGGGTGGGTGCATGGGTGAGGTTCTGTGGCCTGCATTGTGCAGGAGGTGATCATACTGGTCCCTTCTGATTTTAGAGTCTGTGAGGTGCCTGCTCCTCCATGATCTTATTGTGGCCAGTTTAGCGATAGAGTCTTTGCTGAACCACCCATCAGCCCTGCACTGGCCATCCCAAGCTGCTCTCTTAGGAAGCTAAGTACTGCAGGGACCAACTCCCCTAAGGGATTTTGGCTCAGCCTTCAGGAAACCAAACTTATGAGTGGCACACTTCTGGCTTCTTTGCTCTGGGAACCCAGATGATATCTGGAGCCTTTTCACTCCCCCTCTCCTGTGCATGGCAACATACAGGAGATTTGCCTCCTCTCCTAAAAGCAATGGAATGTGGCTGATGTACAAGCAGGGAAGTGGTATGAGATCGAGGAGACTAACTCTGTTCCAGAAATATTGTGTCCCAAAACGCTGGGTATGACAGAAGACAGTGATGCCCATGTGTGGTGGGGTGTTTACCCAAGGGCGTAGCTATGTGTGGGACTGGGTGGACACATGCTTACCCAGTTGGCCAGCAGGCCCCACCCACCCCCGCCCATTGCAGCACCAAGCAGTCTGTGACTGCAGACCAGCCAGCAGCAGGTGGCTGCAGCCGTGAGCAGCAGCACTGCGGGCACATGGGCAGAGGTGGGCTGCTCTCCCCACCGTGCAGCTCCAGCCCCCAGCAACCATTGCAACCTTGCCCTGGCAGGGCCCAGACTGCCTCTCCCCCTCCCACCTCCTCCCAATGCTCCAGTTGCCTAGCAACTGGAGCCCCATCAGGAAGCTTCCAATCATGTGACAGGAAGCAGGACTGGCTGGATCTACCCTGGAGACTCTGGGGCCCAGCCAGAAAACAGGGGCTGGCTACATCCCTGCATTCACCCCACACCACCCTGAGAGATTAATGTGGCTTGGAAGGGGCTAATTCACATAGCAGGTGCACATGGGGAAGGCTTGACTGAAGATGAAGCCCATCTGGGCAAGAGTAGGCAGGAACTGTATAAAGCCAGGAGAGGAACCTGGAAGGGGGTTGGAGGTCTGCAGACACTCTCCAGGCCTAGTGAGGAGGAGCAGGAAAGCCAGGGATGGGGGGAGACAGACACCCTGAGATCCTGACCCTGAGAGAAGGCGCTTACCCCAGGGTGATGGAGAATGAAGGATGTGGAGGGGGAGGAGGAGGAGGAGGAAACCAAGGGAAATGGAAGCAAGGATTGCAACTTTGGGTGCAGGTTCTAGGACCCCTGGAATAATCCAGATTCTTCTACCACCCACTGGGAAAGTAGCACAGTCTGGAGTTGGAAGACTGCCTGATACCTGGTGCAGTGAAAAACAGGTTTCTTACCTGTAACAGGTGTTCTTCGAGAGGTGTGCTCATGCCCATTCCAATACAGGTATACGCATGCCATGTGCACGATCGTCGGAGACTTTTCCCTAGCCGTACCCGTCGGGCCGTGGCAGGTGCCCCCTGGAGTGGCGCCTCCAGGGCACCGCATAAGTACTCCTGCCAGCCCGACCACCCTCCAGTTCCTTCTTGCCTGTGCCTCCAACAAGAGGGGTTGGCGGGCGGGTATTGGAATGGGCATGAGCACACTTCTCGAAGAACACCTGTTACAGGTAAGAAACCTGTTTTTCTTCATCAAGTGTGCTCATGCTGATTCCAATTCAGGTGAGTTACACGCTAGCCTAAGGACGATGGGGGTCGGAGCCCTTCATTATGGTCTTAAGACTGCTCTTCCCACTGCTGCGTCATCCCTGCTCTGACGGTTGATAGCATAATGTGTAGTGAAAGTGTGGACTGAGGACCATGTTGCGGCCCTGCAAATCTCTAAGGCTGGGACATGAGCCAGGAAGGTGGTGGATGAGGCCTGTGCCCATGTCGAATGGGTGTTACACAACGGGGCAAGGCGCTTTGTCAAGTCGTAGCAAGATTTGATGCATGAGAAAATCCACAAGGAGATCCTCTGAGAAGTTACTGGCTCCCCTCTCATTCTTTCTGCTATTGCTACAAAGAGCTGGAAGGACTTCCTAAAGCCTCTTGTCCTATCTATGTAGAAGGCTAGTGCCCTAAGGACATCCAGCGTGTGCAGTACTTTCTTTCTTTCTCGCTGGTGTGGGGCTCAGGGAAGAAAATGGGAAGGAAAATTTCTTGGCTACAGTGGAAACTAGACACTATTTTGGAAAGGAAAGAGGGGTGGGGGCGCAACTGTACTTTGTCCTCGTGAAACACTGTATATGGAGGATCTGATCTTAGCGCTTTCAGTTCCGACACCCTTCGCGCCGAAGTCATTGCCACCAAGAAGGCAACCTTCCATGACAATATAGTAGAGAGCAGGACCCCAAAGGCTCGAACGGGGGCCCCATGATCTTTGATAACACTAAGTTTAGGTCCCATGAGGGTGTTGGGTGGCGAACCGGTGGGAAGGTTCCTCTCTAGGCCCTTTATGAACCTCGATATTAGTGGGTGAGTAAAGGTTGATCTGTCCTCCTCCCCCGTGTGAAAGGCAGAGATGGCCGAGAGATGTACCTTAATTGATGCCAGGGCCAGACCAGATTGCTTTAAGTGGAGGAGATAGTCTAAAATCAATGGGATAGGGGCCACCTCCGGGGGGGCCCCTCTCTCCCAAGCCCAAGCTGAGAAGCAGATTCACTTGGCTGCATATGACTTCCTTGTGGATGGCTTCCTACCCTCTAGGAGTATCTTTCTAACTTGCCTATAGCAAGCCCTCTCCCCTTCGTTTAGCCACAGATTTTCCATGCTGTCAAGTGCAGGGACGTGATGTTGGGATGGTATAATTGGCCGTGGGCCTGAGGGATCGGGTCTGGCCAGAGAGGTAGTAATATTGGGGGGCTTGCTGACAGTTGCAACATTGTCGGGTACCAATGCTGCCTGGGCCATGCTGGGGCAATTAATATGACTGATGCCTTGTCTCATTTTACTTTCAGGAGAACCTTGTGGATGGGGGAAAAGGCATAAGCAGACCCAACCCCCGTTCAGGAGAAAAGCATCTGCAAGGGAGCCCAGGCTGTGGCCTTGGAAGGAGCAGAACCGGGGACACTTCCTGTTTCTCCTGGTGCCAAACAAGTCCACCTTCGAAAGATTTCCCACAGCATGTCTGTCCTGATGGACCATTCGTGGCTCGCAAATGCCCAGCTGATGTGATCCGCAAGAGAGTTCTGTGAACCGGGGAGATGGGAAGCCTCTAAGTGGATCGAGCAGGCCCAATGACTCTCTGTACAGTGGGGGGGGGGGGGAGGGAGATCAGGTCCCTCCCTGACGATTCAGATAAAAGATTGCTGCGGTGTTGTCCGTGAGGACTGAGACGTGGAGGCCCTGAATCTCAGATCGGAAAGCGCGGCAAGCTAGGCGGATCGCCCTCAGCTCTTTTACAGTTATGTGCAGTCTTAGCTCCTGTTGGGACCAGAGGCCTTGTATATGAGTGTTGCCCAGATGGCAACCCAACCCATTTGAGATGCATCCGTGACCAACGTTACGGTGGGCTGAGGTTTTATGAAGGGAACTCCTGCCATCACTTGGTCCCTGTCCAGCCACCACTGGAGCGCCTGAAGGACCGCCTTGTCTGGGCTGTCCCTGAGAGGATGAAATGCTAAGCGAAGCCACATCTGTAGCAGCCTGAGGTGGAGCCTGGTGTGTTGTACCACGTAGACGCAGGATGCCACGTGGCCCAGCCAAATAAGGCAGGTTTTTGATGTTGTAGTTGGGGAGGCATTGAGAGATCTTATAATGTTCCCATAGTCTGGAATCACGGTTCGGGGAGGAAGGCCCTGCCCCGGGTTGAGTCTATCACTGCCCCAATAAATTCGATATTTTGAACCAGAGTCAGTGTTGATTTTGATTCGTTTATCTGGAGGCCTCGCCTCACAAAGGTCCCCTTCACAAAGGACACTTGAGACTGCACCTGGTCTCTGGACCGTCCCTTCATCAACCAATCATCCAGGTAAGGGTAGACTTGGATGCCTCGTCTCCTGAGAAATGCGGCTACTGCCGTCATGAGTTCGGTACCGGGGGGGAGCGCAGCTGTGTTGGGGACCGGTGTCGCAGAGGTGACTAGTACCGAGAAGATGATCGGTACCGGTGCCTATATGATCCTGATCGGTGCCAGGACTGAGTCTGAGGACGTGACCTGGATCAGAGCCGGGAGTGGGATCGATGATGGGACTGGGATCTGGAATGGTGCCAACCGCTAGATTCAGACCAGTGCCGTGGTCGTAGCTGGTGCTGTGATGAGGAGTGGCTTGGTGGGCGTGCCTCCCTTGCTCTTGGGCTGTAGCGGGAGGGAGAGCATTGGCAACCGCTGGGCGACCCATGGCATGACCCTGTCAGGCTCTAGGACGAGGGTCTGTATCTGTACAGGGAGCGGTGCCTGGACCTGGATCAGTGCTGAGGTGATGACCACTGCCCCGACAACAACCTGTCCAGTGAAATCGGATGCCGAAGGGGTGATGGGTGCCGAGGTGGCCCGGGAGGTGTAGGCTTCAACATGGGGGGGCTTTCCCCTTGAAGCAGGCCCCGACATCGGTGCCACGTGCGACGAGGTACAGGACTATGGTGGTGTCATTGCTATTAAGTCCCGTGCCGCTTCAAAAGTGTCTGGGGTGGAGGGCATCTCCATGTAGAAAGTGGGTTTAGGAATGGGACTTTATGTTACTGAATTTATATAGTTATAGGAGTAGTAGTTTGTTAGTATAGGCCCAAGCCTGAACCAGTTTTCAAAGGCCTTAGCATGATAGCTCACATGAACCAATGCCAAGAACTCAGACATCACATAGCGTGCACCTGCAACCTTGAACATTCAACAATGTTGCAAGGAGCTCCCAGTATAGGCGCATGAGAACTAATGGTAATGTTGCAAAAGGTACATGAGTGAATGGAAACTGATAGCACTGTTGCAAAGACTCAAAAGCGTATGGGAACCGAGGGGCTATGTTGCAAAGGAGTGAGAACGTGGGAACCTCTGCCATAACAGGAGGGGTATGGGGGGCAAAAACTTATAAATATCAGCCCCAAAGATAGTCATAGGAGACAGCAGGCTGGACAGATTCAAGACGCCCCGTGACTCCGGTCACGATAGCCAGTGGGGTCTGTCCATAGCCAAGGGCACGGTAGAGTCAAAGCATGGGCTCTATCTGTAGCCAGAGAAAGGTCAGGTCCTGGTCTTAAAGGTGACTGGACTGGCATGTAGGCCCGAGCTCATCAAAGAGAGGTCAGCACCTGATCCCCAAAGGTGATGAAACTGACACGTTGGCAAGGAGTTCAGTGAGTATTAAGAAATCACCAATAGGCCTCGGTGAACACTGGTTCAAAAGTAGCTACAGGTATATAAGGAACAAGTATATAAGTAACTTAATATAGTAACAGAAGTTTTTAGCACCCCAAATCCTGGTGTTAGGGCTAAAGTAGTTTAGCACCCTCGCCCCCGAGAGTATGGGGAGGTAGGTATAAGGTTAGGGAACAAGTAGTTTAGCACCCCAGCCTGGGAGTTCAGGTGGATAGACTGCAATCCCCTTTAAAGTTAGGGGCAATCGCAGTGTAATAAGAATAGTTTTAGCAATTAAACAGTTAATAATGCGCATTTACTTTGATCTTTAAGCCCTGCTGCAGCATAACAACATTATAGTATAACAGTAAAGCATTAAACCTTGCAAGTATATAACAGTTAAAAAGAGTGCACTAATAAAAAGAAAAGAAGTGAATAAGTATTCTTGTACTCATGATGATTTGCAATAAACATCTCATGCTTATAACTTTCCTGATTCCATTGTTATTTTCCCTGGTACTGATAATCCCTTGTTCCCCTCTACCCCCCTTGCTACTTCCTCTGTGGGAGCAGTATTTGGTTCCTTTGGTGATCACCTGGGTTATCGGCTGGATCGGTTCAACCCTCTATTATCTGGTTCTGGTTCCCCTGACTACTACTGATGTACCTGTCAGTGCCTCCTCCCTTCCATCAGACCAAGGCCGGGCTCTTAACCCGGTGGACAAAGAACCCATTGTCCGTCCGGAACCCTCGATGAATAACATCCCGAGGGGGGACATTAAACAGTGTAGCGGTATACACTCCAAGTCCCCGATAAGGCTCCGTTGCCCCGGGGACATCGATAGCGTAGAATGCCCTTGGGGACATGCTGGTTGAGAACCCTGAGTTTGGGCTTCCTGCGGCGCTGTGGGCAAGCTCTTGGGAGCAGAGTGTTTTGCCGGGGAGCAGCCTATGTCTGCCCTATATCTCTTCCTCTGCACCAGTGAATGGGAGCGGTGCCGAGTTGGTTTTCCCGCCGAAGCGGTTTTGGTGGTAGCCGGTGCCAGGGCTCTTGGTGCTGGCTCCCTCGATGACGCGAGGGCACTTTGAACTGAGGCTCCAGGTATCGAGCCACCTGACCGCAGGCCCAGCGCTGCCTCCATGAGGATTTGCTTCAGGCGGGCACTTCTTTCTTTCCTGCTCCTTGGTTTGAAGCCTCTGCAGATTTTGCAGTGGTTGATCTGATGTGCCTCTCCCAGGCACTTGAGGCAGGATTCATGGGGGTCACCCCTGGGCATAGGCTTGCGGCAGGACCCACAGGTTTTGAACCCTTGAGTCCCGGGCATGCCCTGGGCCCAGGGTAGCACAAAGCCCTATCCTACGATAGTTGTTTTTAGTGAGCTATCTAATTTGGGAAGATGTTTGCTAGGGAGTGCTTTGCATAAGGCAAGCATATAAGCTCCAACGACCAACACTGATAGCAGTAAGAAGGAACTGGAGGGTGGTCAGGCTGGCAGGAGTACTTATGCAGTGCGATGGAGGCGCCACTCCAGGGAGCGACTGCCGCGGCCCAATGGATACCGCTAGGGAAAAGTCTCCGACGATCGTGCACGCGGCGCGTGTACACCTGAGTTGGAATCGGCATGAGCACACTCGATGAAGAAACTCTGTTGCTCCAGAAGGGGAAACCTGTGCAGTGGCCTGGCCAAAGAGCCAAGTCCCAAAGGGGAAGCACTGCCACTCTCAGAGAGCAAGAAAGGCCATGACGCAAGTGATCAAAGGCAGGGGGTGTCAGATGCACGCACACAGGGGCACCCCAGAGGTGAGTGAATCCCTTTACACCAGGTTATGCCAAGTCAGGTGACCTTTGAGGCACTTTGGCTAATCCATTCCTAACAGCTCCACCCCTGTCCACATGGAAGGACCCAACCTGCTCACTTCTCTCAGCAGCTGAGTTTAGGAACGCCCCCACAGGTGTCTTGTCCCTCTCTGACCACCCTCGGCAGGCTAATCTTCCCCTGGCTGTCGCACCGATCAAATCCACTATGTCCCTGTTCTTGCTGCGCAGTCATTCCTGCCCCTAGTGCACCCAGAAGGGTTGAAGGTGTCATGCCTAACAAACCAAGCTCCCGTTTTCTTTGTCCTGCTCCAGGGAGAGATTTACTTCCAGAGAAGCCAAGGTTCAAAGACACAAACTATGACAGCCATGCTGTGCTATCTTGCTAGAACAAGGAATGGTTCTTAAGTTACACAGAGAAATAAATATGCTCTTCCCAGACTCACCTTGTAAATGAATTTAAAACATTCTCCGTGCCATCACGTGTAAACAGCAACAGGCAGAATGAGTACTGGTCTTGTGTGTTCACCATAACCCTGGAGCCCTATTAGGGATACACACACCCTGGCCTGGAATATCGGTCGGTTTGCCTTGCAAATTCCAATGCCAGCTGCATGGGAGTAAGAAGCCAGGGAGCACTAATGAAAGCTGCTTTATTCCATGGAGTGCCAGCCAAGGCCGTGGAAATGTGTCAGCATTTTGGACCTGGCTCTGTGCATGGAGGCAATGGGTGTTTTACCAGTAACTCCAAAGCAGAGAGGAGCTAGCCCTTAATGAGCTGGCCCTGGAATGGAGAAACAGCATTGGCAGTGCTCAGCAAAAGGCCAGAGTGAGTCCTGAGCCCAGATGCTGCGCACAGTCAGCTGCTGGGTTATGGGAGGGAGCCACTCGTCTGGCTCTACTAGAAATAGTCCTGACAAGCTTCAAAGAGCAGCACATCCAAGAGTCTTTGCTGGTGGGGATCCCAGAGGATGCTTCCTTCAGATTGCACTGAAACGTGTAACTGTTGGGCCGAGGCACACATCAGAAGCTCAGCTCCAGGTGACAGAGGGTGCATGTGCCATGCGTGACCCTCTCTGCACCAGGATCTCAGCCTATGGAGGAAGAAGGAAGATGGTGGGTCTCAGGCCAGCCCCTATAGCCCCAAACATTATCTTCATTGACCATCTCCACCGAGAGGCTCAGTGCTGAATGAGGCCATGCTCCTCCAGGATCCCTGCCAGCGAAATCTCCCAAGTAGGGTGGAAACCCACTGGGGGACGCTTGCAGGAGGGAGAAACTGCGTCAGTTTCCAGGACTGCCAAGCTCCCACCTTGTACAAACAATAATAAATACGCTTGATACCAAAAGGTGTTAGCAGAGGATGAAAATGTTCCCTGCCTCTCCCTGTCAGATCAGAAGCAGGAAGCCTGGAAGTCCCATCTAGAGGGCAACACTGATGGGTGGGCGCCTGCTCCAGCTCCCCTGAGACAATGGCAGTGATACTCTTGACCTCATTGGGCTCATCCCAGTGCAGCTCAGCTAGAGGAGGGACACCTCTCCCCACCCCCACCCCACACTTTAGGGCACCCACCACAGCTCCAAGCACAGTTCTTGAGGCCAGGATCTCCCTAGCACTCCCAGGCAACCTTGAATAAAATTATTCCTCCAACACAGAATGCATCACACAGTGAGAGGTGAGTGGTAATCACAGGCTAATACTAACACCACAAAGGTGCAGACACTGATGCAGTCTGGCAAGGTCAAGCTCATGCATTGATTCTGGTGAGGAAGAACCATAGAGGGGTGGACATGGAATAGGAGATGACTGGAGGGAGAGCCACGCATCTTGGCTTTCCACATATTCCAAAGGGGTAGCCGGGTTAGTCTATGTCAGCCAAACAAACAAGGAGTCTTCAAAGCGTCTGACGAAGTGGAATTTTCTCCCACAAAAGCTCATGCTATAAATAAATATGTTAGTCTTTAAAGTGCCACAGGACTCCTTGTTTGTTTTTCTCTCCACAAAGTGTTTGCTGGAGGTTGTATAAAATTAAAGTGCTACAAATAAAGTATGTGCTGTGGATGCAGTATATCTACACTGTCTCCTGCCAACCAAACCTCCCAAGGGCTGTCTCTGCTCCCCAAAAACCACTCTTCTCAGCACTGCCCATGAATGGAGAAAAAGCTGCCGCCATTTCCAGTGGCTCTGCCTTGCTCTTTCCATGCAGCCTTGCTCTCTGGGACTCCAGGCAGATAGCTGAGAGCAGAGACAACATATCATAGACTCATAGACTTTAAGGTCAGAAGGGACCAGTACGATCATCTAGTCTGACCTCCTGCAAAATGCAGGCCTCAAGACCTCACCCACCCACTCCTGCAATAGGCCACCAACCTATGACTGAGTATTTACCTCCTTAAATCATGATTTAAGGACTTTAAGATACAGAGAATTCACCGGGAGGTAACCATGCCCTGTGCTACAGAAGAAGGCGAAAAACCCCCAGAGCCCAGGCCAATCAGCCCTGGGGGAAAATTCCTTCCCGACCCCAAATATGGTGATCAGTTAAACCCTGAGCACGTGGGCAAGTCTCAACAGCCAGTTATCCAATAAACAATTCTCTGTAATAACTCAGAACCCACCCCACGTACTCTCCCCTCTTAGGCCACTTGTAAATCCACCACACGTAGCCAAATATCAGTCAATTTCCAAAATAGGCTAATCATACCATCCCCTTCACAAATTTATCAAGCTCAGATTTGAATGCAGTTATGGTTTTTGCCCCCACAACTCCCCTTGGAAGGTTATTCCAGAACTTTACACCTCTAATGGTTAGAAACCTGCACCTAATTTCAAGCCTACATTTCTTGATGGACAGTTTATAACCATTTGTTCTGGTGTCCACATTGGTGCTCTACTCAAATAATTCCTCTCCCTTCCTCTGATGTATTTATAGAGAGCAATCATATCCCCCCTCAGCTTTTTTTTGGTTAAGCTAAACAAGCCAAGCTTCTTGAGTCTCCACTCATAAGGCAGGTTTTCCACTCCACAGACCATCCTTGTAGCCCTTCTCTGCACCTGTTCCAATTTGAATTCATCCTTTTTAAACATGGGGGACCAGAACTGCACACAATATTCCAGATGGGGTCTCACCAGTGCCTTGTACAGCGGCACTAACACCTCCCTGTCTCTACTTGAAATACCTCTCCTGATACATCCTAGAATCGCATTAGCTTTTTTCACGGCCACATCACATTGGCGGCTCATAGTCATCCTATGATCAACCAGTACTCCCAGATCCTTCTCCTCCTCAGTCCGTTCCAACTGATGCGTCCCCAACTTATAGGAAAAATGCTTGTTGTTTTTCCCTAAATGCATGACCTTGCACTTCCCATTATTAAATTTCATCCTATTCCTGATACTCCAGTTTACAAGGTCATCCAGATCTTTCTCCACTCCAAATGGCTTCTTTCCAATATGACATCTGTCCTTGCAAGCAAGGGGCAAAGGCACTGGCTATCAGAGAGCGTCCTCTCTTGCAGTAGCCATTGTCAGAGCAGACACAAGCAGGCGTTCATGTCTGTGTATACCACGTAAGCAGATTCTATTAGAAAAATTTAAATTCTGGCTATTCTCTTGTTTATTTCAGTTTGCCAAATCAAAAGAAACAAATCAAACTGGAAAGGCATTTGTTTCCCCCCAGAAGAATATATTGTTCCAATTCTTCTTTTAGTGCAGCAGCTGCTGTTGCCATGCTGCAGTCTTTGTTGCTATGGAGGGTTTTAATGTGTCTGTGCGTATTTCATTAGTTAGTTAAACATGCCTCCAGTATTATGCTGTGATGTATTCTTACTGTGAGTCACTCATGATTAGCAGCAATGATCCAAAACAATATAGTTTATAATAGTGTCAGTGCAATGTTTGGGCAATTAGTGTAGAATGCAGTAAGTGTACAAATGTGTGCATGTGTATAAAGGCACACACAATCACACACACATTTTATGCACGTGGAGGTCATGTCCAAGCAATCAAAGCAATTTCTTCTCTCTCAGCTCTACAATTTATTACACAACTTTGACTACCTCAGCAGCACTTTGCCCACTGAACGGTGTCCCCTGGGACTGATTCTGACTTTCCAAATACCTTCGAACAGCAGTGTTTAAAGAAAAAAACTTGCTAGATACATTGTTTTCTTCCCCGCACCCACAAAATATGGAGTTTTCCCTTCAAAGTTATGGTGGCATTTTAAGGACTGAAAGCTGCAACCCAGGAGGGCTTGAAACAGGAGCTTATCCCATTGGAGGGGAAGATGTCACTGTCTGCAGTTCGTGTGAGAAGAGACTAAAGGAGCTGGGCTGGTTTGGCATAGCAGAATGAATGCTGAGAGGGGCTATGACTGAGTCCATACAGATACATCAGAGGTAAACGCCAGGGAGAGAGAAGAGGTAGTTAAGCTAAAGGACAAGATTGGCAGAAGAACAAATGGGAATAAATTGTCTATGAATAATTTTAGGATGGAAATGAGAAGAAAGTTCTAACCATCAGAGGAGTGAAGTTCTGGAACAGCCTCCCAATAGGTGTCATGGGGCAAACAACCTGTCTAGCTTTACAATGGTTATGAAGGGATTGGAGGGTTGGGCTGCCTCCGGTTGCCAGGGAATGGACCTGTGAGCTCCCTTCCTGTTCTTTGTTTCTGTATTTCTAGGCCTGAGAAGTCCCGAGATATCAGATCTTGTAGCTGTTACAAAATAATGGCTCTGGCTACTTGGTGTGTAGAGGTAACATTTTCCAAAACAATTTCCTAAGTCAGCAGTTCTCAACCACTGTGTCGGGACACAAAAGTGTGTCGCAGCTCAGCATGGAGCCAGCTTGGGGCTCCTACCACCTGCCACTCTCTGCTGCCCTCAACAGTCCACTCCTGCTGCACAACACAGGCAGCAGCTAGGGCCAGAGGAGTAAAGGGACATAGGGGCTGCAACCCAGAGAGCCTGGGCTGATGGCGGCGGGGGTGGGGTTATCACCTGCCCCACAAAAATAAAGCCGGTCCCATCGAGCCAGACCACCTGCGTGCCAGCCTGCACTGGCTTGACTCTGACCCTACTCAGATATTGGAATGCTGCCTCCTCCAGAGTGCCGCAGCCTCCTAAGTGCTGCCAGCCCAAGCGCCACTGCCATCAGCAGATTGTAGTGTGTCATGCAGGGGAACATCATCTGTCAGGTGTGTCGCGATGGAAAAAAGGTTCGGAACCATTTTCCTAAGTGACTTAGGAGTGTAAATCCAATGTTTAGGCATATAGATGCTCAGATGACTTTGAAAATGGGATTTAGGCTCTTAAGCAATTTAGGCACTTGAAAATTTCACTCAAGACAACGTATTCTAATTATCTTCTAGGCAGAAAGCTATTTGGGACTCCTAGTGGCGTCTGAAATGTATCCTATGCAAGGAAACATCTATCCACAGCAGAGTGGGCTCTGCCTCTTCCAAACCAAGATCCCCTTTTCTATACTGGGACTGTCCCTTCTCCCCCAACTCCCTTCCACTAGCACAGGCATCAGGATAGTCCCCTCCTCTTTAAACACTCTGACCAGGTCACAGCATGGTCAGGATCTCTAGGCAGCTTGATCATAGGCTCTGATCACCACAGTATCCAGAGCCAGGCACAGTGGTACAATCCAGGGCCCCGCTCCACTGCAGACTGAGAGGGTCCACTGACCACACCCTTGCTACAGTTAAGTCCCGTCCAATCGGCACACAGAGCATGTGACAGGATCCTGGCCAAAGAAGCAGCCTGTGTTTGCTTTCACTGATGGGAACCAGCCACAGCCTAGAAACAGAGGAGCTAGGGGAAGGAGGGCGACACAACATCTCCTAGGGAAGATCATAGAGGTTGGCTCCCTTCACCCCACCCCATTTCCTGTCCACGCTTCTTGGTCTAAAATGCTTGCATCTGAGACATAAAGAATCTTGGACCTGGGGGTTATGGTGGACGGGAAGATGAATATGAGCCAGCAGTGTGCCCTTGTTGCAAAAAAGGCCAATGGCATATTAGGCTGCATCAGTAGGAGTATTGCCAGCAGATCGAGGGATGTGATAATTCCCCTCTATTCAACACTGGTCAGGCCGCATCTGGAATACTGTGTCCAGTTTTGGGCTCCCCACTACAGAAAGGATGTGGACAAATTAGAAAGAGTCCAGCGGAGGGCAACAAAAATGATTAGGGGACTGGGGAACATGACTTATGAGGAGAGACTGAAGGAACTCGGCTTGTATAGTCTACAGAAGAGAAGACTGAGGGGAGATTTGATAGCAACCTTCAACTACTTGAAGGGTTGCTCCAAAGAGGAGGGAGCTAGGCTGTTCTCGAGAGTAACAGAGGACAGAACAAGGTGCAATGGTTTCAAATTACAGCTGGGGAGGTCAAGGTTGGACATTAGGAAAAACTTTCTCACTAGGAGGGTGGTGAAGCATTGGAATGGGCTATCTAGGGAGGTGGTAGATTCTCCATCTTTGGAGATCTTTAAGGCTCAGTTAGACAAAAGCCTGGCTGGGATGATTTAGGGGGAGTGGTCCTGCTTTTTAGCAGGGGGTTGGACTAGATGACCTCGTGAGGTCCCTTCCAACCCTATGATTCTATGAATCTGGCCAGATGTGATGTAAATGGTGCTAATCTCCTCAACAGTCCCCGACAGCATGGGGGAGGAGAACTGGGTGGCTGTTTCTGCACAAACCCTGACCCGACTGTATCTGTTTCACTGTTGTCCTGATTCAAGCCCTGAGAGCTGCCAGCATGGCACCCTTTGTGCAGCCCTCCCATTCCCCATTCCCAGCCTCAGAACCCTGCCATTACCCCATGGCCAAAGCTCCAGCTAGCAGAACTCTTCCTCAGAAATCCTGATGAAGGCCCCACCCATGGCAGCAAGGTTCAAACAGAGAGATGCTGAGCAGCGTGGTTAAAGCAGCTTGAAATAGCAGGGAAGCCTGGACCATTTTCAGTCCATCCCAAGAGGATTTCCAACTATTCTGGAAACTTGGCGACAAGTGATGCCCCACCATGCTGAGGTGCTCCACAGCCTTCTGGCAGCACACATGCAACAGTAGGCCACTGGCAGCAGCTAAGCCCAAAGAAGAGAGAGGGGAATGAATGAAGGCAGCTGTAAATATGCTCCCTTTTCTTCTAAAGCAAAAATGGCTTTTCCCTGGTAAGGAGATTCATCAAGAGCTGTAGGAAACTGTCTGCAACAGTGAACATTGAACCAACACTCTGCTGTGGCCATAGAGACACTACACTGCTGGAGGAACTGTCTTTGAGGCATGACTGAAAATGCAAAGTCTTGGCCAATCTTAATCATTAAAAGTCCTATGGCACTGTTGGCAAGAGCTGGTGACACTTCTGGTGTCTTGGCCCAATTTCCAACTCAAGTTACATTCCCCCAGCCTAGACTCCCTCTGAAGGCTCAGCAGTACACAACATCCTTCTTCACCTCTTGTCCTAAATGGTCAGACAGCATTCCTGTACTATTAAACAGCTGCCATATTCCACCCCAGACATGGCTGCATTGCATTGGTGGATAAAGGAACTCTAGAATTGTGTTTTCAATGCTGCAGAGCTTTTAGAGGGGAAAAGGTAAAGGGCTACCTAAAAGCCCCCATAAAAGGTTTACTGTTCTATTAAGAACCTTCAGCTGCATTTCAACTAAGGGCAATATAAGTTGAATTCAACACATCTGCTATTGGGAGACTATACCTTTCCCTTGTTCAGACATTATATCTTGCCCTGGCACAGGTCTAACAGGTGTTTTCCCATCACTACACTCCCAACAAAAGCTGGACAAGTGGTAGCCTTAGACTGAAGTCCTAGCATCTCTTCCAGTCTCTCTTAAAACCCTAGGTAATAACTAAGGCTATGTCTAAACTTAGTGAGTTAGGTCAACTTAAATAAGTCGACGTTAATAAGTCGACTTTAAGTCAACCTTATTAAGTCGACTTAAGAGAGTCCACACAGGACTTCTAAGCCGACTTAAGGTGGGCCTTACTACCTTGACTTAGAGAATCTATATTAGACTCTCTAAGACGACTAGTTAGGTCCAGGAAGAGCCAGCCCCACACAGGGCTGGCTCTCCCCGAGGAAGCAAGTCCCAGAGCGGTCCGGGGGAGAAGGGAACGTGGAGCTCCCTTCTGCCAAGAGGTCCCGGCTAGAAGGAAGCTGGCTGGGATCCCCAGCGGAGGTCCTGGAGAGAAGGGAGCCGGGAGAGCCACCCGCCCCTCCTCGGCCCGGCAGAGCCTGATGACCTGATGAGCCATTAAGGATATAAGGAATACAACCATTGTGTCCTTAGTGGCTCATCAGTTTACTCCCTGGGCTCATTGTAGCTGGAAAATTCCTAAACATTTAACTTAGTTAAAGTCGACTTAAAAGTGCAAGTGTAGACATAGCCTTGCTGTCCAGTTGTCTGGGATAATCAGATCCTCCTTCCCCATTGGATGGGAAAATCTTTGCTGTCACAATCAGCCATTTCATGCCTTTCACCCAGTAGGAAAGGTCAAAGCATTCATTCTTTGTGGGGTTGTTTCCCACATGCTCCTCATTTACATACTAATGATGATTAAAATAAGAATAAAACTCATCCACGAGAACCTGATTTAAATCAAATATGGACATTGCTGTACACTATAACCTGACTACTGCAAATCCATCAGCTCTGTCTGTGAACCACTCCATGAATTTAGGGCCAAATTCTGAAGTCTGTATTGTTTTTACTCAGTGGGAGTTTGCCTGAATAAAGTAACATAAGATTTGGCTCCTAGTTTATATTATTTATGGCATGCATCTACTTGGAGCTGTCTATGGAAATAAGGGAGAAAAAATAAATTAATAATAATGAATACTAACCATGTGCTTCGTTGTTTATTTTTTGTATTTTACACACACAAAAGGAACTAATCAGTTTCCAGTTCAAATTTTTTCTTTCCCACACATGCAGAGGGCGGTTCAATATGGACTCCAATCATTGCAGTGCAGGATGTTTTTGTTTTTATTAAAAAAAATTGTAATTGGCTGGCTTTACTGGGGGAAAAAAACCAGGAAAATATCCCCTATCGGTTACTTGTGTAAACACAACTGCCCTCCTGTGTGCACAGTTAAGTGAGCTTTTTTTATCTAAATCTAGCTGGCTATGTCCTTTTAATTAAAAACTACAGTGATCTAGGTGCAAAACATTTCCTTAGGATTAATCACAGGCTGCATGGGGTTGATGAGCTGGAATGTAACCAAGGGACCCAGGCCAGACATCAATCAGAAGGATATACTTCACACTGAGGAAGCACCAGATCCCCAATTTTTAAATTAGAAATGAATGCTTTTTCTTTCCAATGCAGCCAGGAAGCTGTACTGATCATTTCTGGGCTGATAATGATTGTGCTGGGCCCATTCCCAAGGTGTTAGCTCTTCAAAGATGTGATTGTTAAAATGTATATTCTATTCACTTGCACTGAATAATATGAAAAGCGTGTTTAGGACAGGTTTATAAACCCATTATGCTGTTGGGAAGACTGGCGTGTTCAGGCTGTCCCCTCCATTTGACATTGGCAGGCCAGCGTCACTAGCAAACAGCAAGACATGGGCTGCTCTGAAGCTGTGTGCTAGAGCTCTGTAGTCAGACTGCAGTTACTCAGTGACGGGGGGGATAAAAATACAGCAGCCTTTAACCCTGTGAGGACAGGGCCGCTGCTAGTGTGGAGACAGAGGAAGATATCCCAAAGCCTCTGCCATCTACCAGATCCTGACTCTCAATCTAATGCTGAGGGAATCTGCTTTTTAGGCTCCCTCTGTATTGTAGGCAGGGACTTGGAGGGCAGGGAGCAGCCTTCTGAACCCTGCAACCCTCACAAAGCATCAGGCAGAGACTGAGGAGAGGAGGGCCTCTTCCCAGTATACCTACACCAAGCTGGCAGACACAGGTGCCACAGAGTGAAAGGAAGCAGAGACAAGTATCTTGTTACATTTGGCGGCTCCCCTCCAAGTTAGGGGTAAGAAATGGGTGGTGGGAGGGTAGTTCACCCCCAAGTTTGCTCACCATTTGCCTGGGCTAGAGCACTTTTGTTATAGACTCTCTCTTTCTCTCTCTCTCTCTCTCTATATATATATAATAGGTAGCACTGAATGAGGCAGGGGTCCTGTGGAAAAAACGCTATGTAATCATGTAATTAAAGCCTGCAATACGCTGCACATGCACAATGGGACAAATGAAGAATGCACGGGTACTCAGCTCTGGCATTTCTTAACCTTTTGGTGCCTTTGCAAGCCTGATTTGTGTGTAACAAACAAATGTTAAGCACCAGGTGGGTCAGTCTTTCAGTGGCACTAAGTTCAAAGGCATTGAGCAGAATAGCTCCACTAAAACAAACAATGAGTCCTGTGACACTTTTAAAGACTAACAAATTTATTTCTCGCTTGAGCTTTCGTGGGCATGCTCATGCGATAAACAAATTTATTAGTCTTTAAAAGTGCCACAGGACTCATTGTTTGTTTTACTGAACTAGACTAACATGGCCACCCCTCTGGAACTTAACTCCACGGATGTCAGTGGATCCTCAAGAATCTGGCCCTTAGTATGGTCAAATGCTGCTACTTTGCTTTAGGAGCAAAACTGTCCAGCCGTGACCGGCACCTTTATCATCTCATGATCCCAGGGCTTGAAGGGCTTATTACAAAGGAGCAGAAGGCTCTACAGGGTTGGCATATTGGTGAGAGAACCATGCAGGTAAGAAGGTTACTGTTCACAAGCCAGAGAATGGGATGGCTGGTTATTGTCACATCAGTTGCTAAGGAGACTCATCCCCAATGCACCTCCAAAGGGGTTTTCCAGAAGGGAAAATAAAAGCCACACAGCTCTCTGTAGGGAGCATCAGTCACATGCCCATCCATGGGCTCAATAGCTGAACACGTATAGGGTGCGTCTACACTTGAAAATTAAAGTCGACTTAAGCTTGCTTAAGTCGACTTAATTACCCCATGTCTACACTACAGTTTCCTTAAGCTGACTTAAGCAGCTGCTTAAGTCAACTTAAGGAAATTCATAGTCGACTTTATAACACCTGGTATATAGTCGACTTTGAGGCTTAAGTCAACTATTTAAGTCAACTTAAGCCAGTGTAGACGTGGGGTAGCCCTAAGTCGACTTTGTCAACTTAGGGCACTGGTCCCTTCTCGCCGGGACCACTCAGGTCCCAGCAAGAAGGGACCATGGGGCTCGCTTCCTTCTCCCCAGGGTCCGCGCTCCCTATGCTCCCTCCTAGCCAGGACCCTGCAGTCCCGACGAGGAGGGAGAGCTGGAGACCCGTGCTCCAGCTGTTCAGCAGCGGGCAGCTGGAGCGGGGATCCCGGCAAAAAGGGACCTCGGGGCTCCCTTCTCGCCGGGACCACTGAGGTCCCAGCATGAAGGGACCGCGAGACTCAAGAAGGAACCGCGGGGCTTCCTTCTTGCCGGGACCTGTCTTGGCGAGAAGGAAACCCCGCGGTCCCTTCTTGCTGGGACCTGAGAGGTCCCGGTGAGAAGGAAGCCCTGCGCTTCCTTCCCCCCGGGATCTGCGCTCCAGCTGCCGCAGGCCCCCGGGCCTCCCTAAAGAGCCGGAGCGCCGGCAATTGCCGGCACGGCTGCGCTCCAGGTCAGGACCTGGAGTGCGGTGAGGAGGGAGCGCGGGTCTCTCCCGAGCTGGAGTGCAGGTCTCCCGCTCTCACTCCTGGTCGGGTCCGCAGGGTCCTGGCTAGGAGGGAGCATGGGGCTCCCTTCTACCCGAGACCTGCACTCCAGCTGCCAAGCAGCTGGAGTGCGGGTCCCGGGCAGAAGGAAATGCGGGGCTTTCTTCTTGCTGGGACCGCTCAGGTCCCAGGGAGAAGGAAGCCCCATGTTCCCTCCTTCTCCCCGGGACCCGAGTGGTCCAGGCTAGGAGGGATCCCTTCTGCCCGGGACCTGGGAAGTCCCGAGCAGAAGGGAGCCGAGTGGTCCGGGGCAGAAGGGAGCTCGTTGCTCCCTTCTCCCCTGGACCGCTCAGGGGCTTGCTGCCCCGGGAGAGCCAGCCCCTCCCTGGACTGAACAAGTCGACTTAGAGAATCCAGTGTACACTCTCTAAGTCGACTTAGTAAGGCCGCCTTTAAGTCGACTTAGGAGTCTCATAGACTCATAGACTTTAAGGTCAGAAGGGACCAGTACGATCATCTAGTCTGACCTCCTGCAAAATGCAGGCCTCAAGACCTCACCCACCCACTCCTGCAATAGGCCACCAACCTATGACTGAGTTATTTACCTCCTTAAATCATGATTTAAGGACTTAAGATACAGAGAATTCACCGGTAGGTAAACCATGCCCTGTGCTACAGAGGAAGGCGAAAAACCCCCAGAGCCCAGGCCAATCAGCCCTGGGGGAAAATTCCTTCCCGACCCCAAATATGGCGATCAGTTAAACCCTGAGCACGTGGGCAAGTCTCAACAGCCAGTTACCCAAGAAACAATTCTCTGTAATAACTCAGAACCCACCCCACGTACTCTCCCCTCTTAGGCCACTTGTAAATCCACCACATGTAGCCAAATATCAGTCAATTTCCAAAATAGGCTAATCATACCATCCCCTCCATAAATTTATCAAGCTCAGATTTGAAAGCAGTTATGGTTTTTGCCCCCACAACTCCCCTTGGAAGGTTATTCCAGAACTTTACACCTCTAATGGTTAGAAACCTGCACCTAATTTCAAGCCTACATTTCTTGATGGACAGTTTATAACCATTTGTTCTGGTGTCCACATTGGTGCTCTGCTCAAATAATTCCTCTCCCTCCCTGATGTTAATCCCTCTGATGTATTTATAGAGAGCAATCATATCCCCCCTCAGCCTTCTTTTGGTTAAGCTAAACAAGCCAAGCTTCTTGAGTCTCCACTCATAAGGCAGGTTTTCCACTCCACAGACCATCCTTGTAGCCCTTCTCTGCAACTGTTCCAATTTGAATTCATCCTTTTTAAACATGGGGGACCAGAACTGCACACAGTATTCCAGATGGGGTCTCACCAGTCCCTTGTACAGCGGCACTAACACCTCCCTGTCTCTACTTGAAATACCTCTCCTGATACATCCTAGAACCGCATTAGCTTTTTTCACGGCCACATCACATTGGCGGCTCATAGTCATCCTATGATCAACCAGTACTCCCAGATCCTTCTCCTCCTCAGTCCGTTCCAACTGATGCGTCCCCAACTTATAGGAAAAATGCTTGTTGTTTTTCCCTAAATGCATGACTTTGCACTTCCCATTATTAAATTTCATCCTGTTCTTGATACTCCAGTTTACAAGGTCATCCAGATCTACCTGTATGGTATCCCGATCCTTCTCTGTATCGGCAATACCTCCCAACTTGGTGTCATCCGCAAACTTTATTAGCACATTCCCGCTTTTTGTGCCACGGTCAGTAACAAAAAGGTTGAACAAGATCGGTCCCAAGACAGATCCCTGAGGGACTCCACTGGTAACCTCCCTCCAGCTTGACAGTTCACCCTTCAGTATGACCCGCTGTAGTCTCCCTTTTAACCAGTTCCTTATCCACCTTACTATATTCATATTAATCCCCATCTTCTGTAACTTAACTAATAACTCCCTATGTGGAACTGTATCAAATGCCTTGCTGAAATTTAAGTAAATTAGGTCCACCGCATTCCCTTTATCTAAAAAATCTGTTATCCTTTCAACAAAGGAGATCAAGTTGGTCTGGCACAATCTCCCTTTTGTAAAGCCATGTTGTATTTTATCACAGTTACCGTTATCCTCTACAGCCTTAAGTACTTTCTCCTTCAAAATTTTCTCCAAGACTTTGGATACTACTGAGGTCAAACTAACAGGCCGGTAGTTACCCGGATCATTTGTATTCCCTTTCTTGAAAATAGGAACTACATTAGCGATTCTCCAGTCATATGGTACAACCCCCGAATTTACAGATTCATTAAAAATCCTCGTTAAAGGGCTGGCAATTTCATGAGCCAGTTCCTTTAGTATCCTCGGATGGAGATTGTCCGGACCCCCCGATTTAGTCACATCCAGCAGCTCAAGTTTGGCTTCTACCTCAGGTATGGTAATTTCCACATTCATGATCTCGTTCTCCTTAGCTTCCCTACCTCTACTCCCCAGCTCAACTTCACTCTCATTGAACACAGATGCAAAGTACTTATTTAGACATTGAGCCATGCCTAGATTATCCTTGACCTCCACCCCATCCTCAGTTTTTAGCGGTCCCACTTCTTCTTTCTTTGTTTTTTTCCTATTTATATGGCTAAAGAACCT
This sequence comes from Pelusios castaneus, assembly GCA_007922175.1. Taxonomy (NCBI): domain Eukaryota; kingdom Metazoa; phylum Chordata; order Testudines; family Pelomedusidae; genus Pelusios; species Pelusios castaneus. Next base: position 170,410 of record ML686214.1, read on the forward strand.
TTTACTGTTGGTTTTAATTCCCTTCGCAAGGTCCAGCTCAGCTTGACTTTTTGCCTTTCTCACTCTCTCTCTACATGTTCTGACCTCCAAAAGGTAGCTTTCCTTGCTGATCCCTCCCTTTTTTGCACTCTTTGTAGGCTCTGTGCTTCTTCCTAATCACCTTTCTGAGATGCTTACACATCCAGCTTGGTCCACAGCTCTTGCCTATGAATTTTTTCCCCTTCCTCAGAATGTAGGCTTCAGATAGTTCATGCAACTTTGATTTGAAGCGATTCCAAGCCTCTTCTACATTTACATTCCTGAGTTCTTCTATCCAGTCCACTTCCCCAACCAATTCCCTTAATTTTCTAAAGTTAGCCTTTTTAAAATCAAAGATCCTGGTCGCTGATTTGTTTTTGTTTATCCTTCCAATTAGTTTGAACTGAATTAGCTCATGGTCACTTGAACCTAAGTTGTCCCCTACAACCAGTTCATCTATGAGGTCTTCACTACTCACCAGTACTAAATCTAAGATGGCATCTCCTCTCGTTGGTTCGGTAACCATTTGGAGAAGGAATTCATCAGCTATCACATCCAGGAAAAACTGGGCCCTCTTATTACTACTAGCACACGTCCTCCAGTCTATATCTGGGAAGTTAAAGTCTCCCATAATCACACAGTTTCCAGTAGTATTAACTTCCTTAAAGGCCTTAAAGAGGTCCCTATCCATGTCTAGATCAGATCCCGGCGGTCTGTAACACACTCCAAGCACCATTCCAGGAGAAACTTTACTAGCTTTTTTCCCCAACGTGATTTTTACCCAGATTGATTCTGTCTTGTTAATTCCATCACTTTGAATTTCCCTGTAGTCTATCTCCTCATTGACATACAATGCCACTCCCCCACCTTTGCCTTTATATCTGTCTTTCCTAAAGAGCACATAGCCTTCAATACCGGTACACCAGTCATGACTACTATTCCACCATGTTTCAGTTATCCCTATAATATCTGGTCTCACTTCCTCTACCAGTAGCTCCAGCTCCTCCATTTTGTTACCCAGGCTTCTTGCGTTAGTATATAAACATTTTAGTTTGTGCTGCTTGGCCTCACTCATGTTCTTTGCCTGATTCGGCACAGTCGTTCCACAGACAATATCACTCACTAGACTGCCATTTACATTACTCCTCCTTCTCGTAACCCTCATGCCGCTCCCTATTTCTGTGTCCTTTCTTATTTCATTTTTTTCCTTCTCAACACTAATATCAGGCGCGGAGATTATTCGGGCATCTCCCAACCATCTCCCCCAGCTCTCTAGTTTAAAGCTCTCTTGATCAGTTGTGCTAATCTCCCACCCAGAAGTCTATTTCCCTCCCTACTCAGGCGCAGACCATCCCAGGAGAACAGTCTTCTGTCCACGAATGCCTCCCAGTGACCATACATGCCAAAGCCCTCCTTATAGCACCACTGCCTAAGCCATCTGTTTATCATCAGGGTCTTCTCACACCTTTGTTGTCCTCCTCTAGGGACAGGCAGAATCCCACTAAAGATCACCTGAGCTTCTATTTCCTTGAGAGTCCTCCCCAGCCTGGCATAGTCACCTTTGATACGTTCCAGTGAGAATCTATCTACATCATTTGTACCCACATGAAGGACAATCAAAGGATTCTTTCCAGCTCCCGTTAAGATCCTCTTCAGTCTCAGATCAACATCCCGTATCTTTGCACCAGGCAAGCAGCATACCCTTCTGTTCTCGGGATCAGCTCTGGTTATAGGCCTGTCTCTCCTTCTCAACAAGGAGTCCCCAATCACATACACTTGCCTTTTCCTGGCACCAGTGCTATTCATTAGCCTAACCCCACTGCGTTCCGGTCGCAAGTCCTCAGTCCTCCTGTTTTTCTCTGCAATCCTTTGCATCCGCTCCCAAGTCCTTCTAGGGCTCTTACTAGGAGGAATCTCCATTGGCTCATCCCCTCTTTGGATAGGACTAGCTGCTCTTCGCTTTTTCCTTGCACTCCCAACATCAGTCACTACATGCTCGGCTCCTTCATTTGCTAACCCAGCAAACCTGTTTCTGAGCTCTATTTCTCCTTCGCTAGCCCGTCTTTTCCTCTGCCGACTTCTCGCAGTCACATGCTTCCACCAGCCACTTTCATCTCCTGGTATTCTGGCCTCACAATTTGATGGTCCTGCTTCCATCTGCAGGTCTGGCGTTTCACTTAAAAAGTCCTCACCTGTCTGCTCCATCAGTTGTTCAAAACCCCTTCTAAACTCAATGAGAGTTTTCACCTGCATCTCTAACCCCCGAATTTTCTCCTCCATCAATCCAATGAGGCGGCACTTCATGCACACATAGGTCTTCGGAGGCAATCCCAATTAAGTCCAATTAAGTCAACTTAATTCCCAATGTAGACATAGCCATAGAAGCTGAAAGGCAGAGAGGGACCATCAACTTGGGCTGTGGTCTGACCCTGAAGCCATGTCAGGGATTGCTTTCCACTACTGACATGGATGGGGAGTAAATGGCACCCACCCATTTTACGATGTGTTCACCCTTTAGAATAAAACCCACTTCATTAGTGTTCACTAGTGGCTACCCCTCTGGAACTTGTCATCCACTCCACTAGTGATTTCTTGACCCTTTCAATGATTTATCCCTTCAGGACTCTTCATTCAGACCCAGCTCAACCCTTCTTTACCTAGTTTTGTATGCAGCCCAGACAGGTGCCCATAGGTACCACACTTTGTGATTCTGCAACGGAGTCACCATCTCTGTGCAAATGCGTCCAGGTGCAACCCTCTGCTGGAGCCAGGAGAGATCGGGCAATAGCTCAGAACACTCCAATTACCCCTGAGGCTTGTCTGAAGTCATAGAGGGTGAAGCTACAGCGGTATCTAAGCCCTGGTCTACACTTGCCGCCATTTTCTGCAGCAGTCAAAGGAAGATACTCAAGTTACTTAAAATAATTTGCGCACATCCCTTCGACTTCCTAAGGCCTATTCACCATGGTGTCCCCACTGCGCTGAGCTGATGGGAAATGCCCTCCTGTCAACTCAGCACTACACTACTTGCCAGGGTGGACTTAATAGATTGACCTCCAGTTACTTCTGAGTTCAGTTGAGCACATCTTTACTGACGCTCAATCGAATTTGCTCAATCGAGCCTACACTGTCTGTGGTGCCACCATCAGTATAGCCATCCCTAAGTGAGGTTATAAGCTGTTGTTATTTACAAGAGGCTCAATGCTTAAGCACAGAATTTCTTTCTAACAAGGAGGCCCTACCAGGATCCCCTTGTTTCCACCCTCCACACAACTTCCCTTAAAATTGGCACCTCAGTGGCCTTCTGACTTTCGTCAAGGAGGGCAACATGCAACTCCCTCCAGATTAATCCATGCAACTGGCTGGCCAGTAGGGGTCACTGGAGAGCAAAGGAAGGTGTCCCTTTCCCCGACTCACCCCTCAGAGAGCTGAGTGCTCTGTAGCCAACCCTATCCTACTGGCCTGAGAAAGGGCATGCCAGGACTAGAACTCTGAACTCACTCAGCCCTCTAGTTGGTTCTAAGGCACCGGCATTCAAAAGGAGTGCATGGATGGATCTAAAAGAGACTTCATAGGGAAACTCTCTTCCTGAGGCGATGAGGGGAAGGGCTTGTGGCAAACAGTCCACTCTGCCTCTGTGGGTCCTGTGCTTGATCCTGTTATAGGGCCCAAGGAAGCCCTATCTGCCCCTGTTTCTGGGCAGTCAGCGCCCCTCCGCCAGCACAGAGGGATAGGAGACGGAAGGGGCTCGGGCCCTCCCTCTACTCCGAGTCCCAGCCTAGGGGTGCGTCTACACTTGTAAATTAAGTCGACTTAAGCCTGCCTAAGTTGACAATTTACTCTGTGGCTACACTGGAGTTCCCTTAAATCGACTTAAGCTGTTGCTTAAGTCAACTTAAGGAAAAGTAAAGTCGACTTTGCAAAACCTCGTTTTACATCGACTTTACTGCTTAAGTCGACTTCTTAAGTTGACTTCAGCAGTGTGGACACCCTAAGTCGACCAAGTTGACTTAGGGCAGGAGGGACAAGGGAGTAGGGCTCCAGCGGGAGGGGATCCCTTCTCCCCAAGACCAGCGCTCCAGCTGCCGAGCAGCCAGCAGCTGGGGCGGGGGTCTCCCGCTCTCCCTCCTGGCCGGGACCGCACTGTCCCGGCTAGGAGGGAGCGTGGGGCTCCTTTCTCCCCGGGACTCAAGTGGTCCCGGCTAGGAGGATTCCCTTCTGCCCAGAACCTGAGAAGTCCCGAGCAGAAGGGAGCCAAGTGGTCCACTCCAGGGCTTGCTGCCTGGGGAGAGCCAGCCCCAAGCAGGGCTGGCTCTCCCCAGGACAAGCCCTCCTAGCCTGGGGAGCCAAGGCTCCAAAGGAGCCTCGCCTCCCCCTGGACCTAACTAGTTGACTTAAAGAGTCTAGTGTAGACTCTCTGGGTCGAGTTAGTAAGGCCCACCTTAAGTCGACTTAGGAGTCCTGGGTAGACTCTCTAAGTCGACTTAAAGTCGACTTATTAAAGTTGACTTAGTAAAGTCGACCTAAATTCCTCAGTGTAGACATAGCCTAGGAAAGGCAGCTGCACGCTGCTAGCACTGCAAACAGCAACACTTCCTTCCCCTAGGCTATTTCCCACTCTTGGTGCTCATTTACTTCTCTTGTAGCTAGATTCTATTTCCTCCGCCTTCCTCCAACACTCCTCTACTTCTCTAACACTCCTTACTCTCCACACCCTCTTGCTGGGGCGAGGCTTTTTTATCAGCTGGCCCTTGGTTGGTCTCAGGTGCCCCTAATTAACCTGAACCAAACCCTGCTCAGTCTGCAGGGAACAAAGCCCGGATTATTCTGGAGCTTATATCTCTGCCTTCTACATCTCTCCTGCTTCCCTCTGGCCCTGGTGTATAACAGGCTCCACATGGCATTTCTATGGCATTGCTTCACAGAGGTCATCAATCACTTTAAATTGCGCTGTGTTCAGGTTACATCAAAAGCCTGCTGCGCACTGCTCATTTACACGAGGGACCAGCATGATCGAGTAGGTCAAACATGAGGTGTGGCTTCAGTTTCCCGTGATGCACTTAGTTCACTGGAGGGTGAAGCTTAAGTAACTAATGTCTACGAAGAGTTCTGAGAGCCCTTGATGAAGGGGAAAGTATCACATATAGCTGGAATAGCACAGCAGTACACAAGAAAGAGGGCTAAGCCAGATGCTATGAACAAGTGTGCCTCTTGTTCACAATGGATTCTAGGGCACTGGAATTTGTTCTAAACAGTGGGGAGCCCTGAGAAGGCCCCACAGGGAGCTAAAGAACAGGGTCAGTCTCTAATTACCTTATATTTAGCCTAATGAGGTGTTAGAGTTAGAAGAACTATGGTTTTAAACATATGCACTTCTGTTTAATCAGCTCCAGGCTGCAACCTGCATGAATACCATGCCTAGAGAGGGGCACGCTCTGGGGGGTGCCTTATCATAAGCCCATAGTGTCCCATGGCATGGCTTGGGGATTTGCACATGCACAGATGACTGATTCAGTTCCTGCAATGCATGGCCGAACTGGTAAGTTCAGTAAGTGGGATGAGACCAAAACACAGAGCATCCATTTGGACTTCAGCCTGGCCGCAGCAGCAAGTGCCACTGGAAGGAACGCAGTAAGCAGTATTTCCTGAAACAAGGCACTCCTCCCACTGCATTGCTAGGTGGGTGAGAAGACTTCAGCTTTAGGGAGCCTTCGACTGTCAGCCTGCTGTCACATCCAATCCGAGCCTGCTGTTGGGTTGTGCGAGCCTCACATTAGGCACTGCTCCTAAAATATCTGCATCTCGTCTCCAATGCTGCCCAGACCAGAACAGATGCCAGGCTGCTTCCCAGGGAGTCTAAGCAAGAGAGACAAGATGTCACTAGTGCTGCAACACGATAGGGGTAACTGTTCTCCCAGAGAGGAGGTGAGAGAGGGAAGAGGCATGGGTGACAACAAAAGACACACACACGCATGCACGCTCTACATGGGCTCCATCTGGTATCTAGGTTCCCTCAACAGTGCTTTAACCCTGCGGGCTGCATCACAGGGGTCGAGACTGAAAGCAGGCGAGAAACCGTTGCCCACAAAGGTGGCCCCTCTAGGCTGGGTGGAGGGAAGTTCACCACAAAGAGCCTGCACTGCCCTACCTGGTTCTGGTCTCAAGGCGATGGTCAGCTCAGACCTTTCTCCAGCAGCTGCCACCACCAGACAAGCTCGCGAGAAGGGAGTTCTTAGCTAGCTCTGTTCCCAATCAGTCAGCGACATCAGGCGCCCCCAGCCTCGAGGGCTCACCACTTCTGCCATGATTCCCCCCTCTCCAGCAGTCCCCAAACCTGGTCCACCTGCCCCATCCCTACTCAGAGACCCCACATCCAGGTTCTCGCCACTGTGCGCCCAGCACCTGTCAATCCCCCAATATGCACCTTGCCTCCTACCCAGTCAAACCATCCAAGGGCTGCCAACCTGATCCTGTGCCTATTAACACACTCCAGAGCCAGCAGCCCTGCCCACTGCCAGCCTCATCTCAGATCTGCTCTTGGGTCCCTGCCTTCCATGGCAAATTCAAGCTCTTTCATCTCAACTACAAACTCCTGCCCTCCTGTTTCTGGCTCCCTCCCTTCTCTAGCTTCCTCCCTCCACACAGCATGACTCTCCTTGCCCTGGTGTCAGCACCAGCTCTGCTGCGCATGCAGTGCTGGGAGCAGGATTTCCTCCCTGACTCAGTGACTTTGTACCATATCCAGCCTCTGCTCTAGAGCCGAGCTGCTCTAACACCATGAGATGCCATTCAGCAATTCCTCTCCAAACTCACCTTCCAGTGCCCTGGCCAATGCACCATGCTGCCTCTCAGGTCACAGGAACTGGCATGATCAAAGCTTTAACTGCAAGCACTTTGAAGCAGGGACACGTCTCTAGAGCTCCTAGCATATTGATTCCATTACACAAATCCCTGTTGTTAATTCTCTCTGGCCCAGCTGTGACCAGGGCCTCCTGGGATACCCTCCTGGACGTGCAAAAATCAGGGCAAGCTGCAAAACTGGGAGCCAAACTCCCCACACACTGATGGGTGGTACTTAAACCAGTCTTCCTATCAGTCACAACCAGGCTTCTGGTTCCCCACACCAGGTGCCAAGAAATCTGCCCAAAATAGAAACAGCTTCCTTTATTGCACTCCAGCTTCTCCAGCTCCCACCTAGCCACATGGTCCCTTAAAGATATAGGTTCTCCTGACCCCAAAGGGCCAGCCACAGCACACAGAACAATATAGGTTTGGATCTTACCCAAAATACCACACTGGTAGCCAATCCTTTAGCAACTACAACTAAAGGTTTAATATAAGAAGAAAAGAAGCAAAATATGAGAGATGTTAAAGGATCAAAACGAATCACATACATACAAATGATTTAAAGTTCATGAAAAGCAGTTTGCAGGCTTGTTCCTCTGGAGTTTGCAGGCTTGTTCCTCTGGTAAACACCCAGCACCAGGGTGGGCCTCAATCCTTTGTTCAGTCTCAGAGGAATCGTTTCAGCGATGGGTGTTGGCTGTAGACTGGGGACTTGAGAGCAAGATGGAGTCGGGGCTGCCGCTTTTTATCACCTCTGGCCTTCTCCATGCTGTGTGGAGTTCTTTCCAATCAAAATGGAGTTGAGTCACGTGTTCAAGTCCTAGTGGCTCAACAGGTTTTTTCCTTGGGCCCATTGTACTGGGGAGCTTCCTTAATGAGCCATTAAGGGGACAATGGCTGGGTAGACATTCAGTCTGGGGAATTTCCCCAGACTCACACAAGTTAAAATATAACAATCATATTCCTAACTTCTAATATGAATATGAATCCTACACATGAACTATATAATCATTCCCCACAAATTACTACCTTTCTATTGACACCAAACATGGCATAGTTCCTATGGATTATAACAATTATAAAATATTAATACAAAATAATATCATAAATGGTTCCCGAAATCCAGACAGCATCACACCAGCAACCTCAGGACACAAACACTATGACAATGGTTTAATCCCTTTAAATGACAAGATGCAGGACAGGACAGCCCAGCCTTGTTTCCCCGCCAGGTTAGTAAACTCATTTCCTGGGCGACTAGCTGTAAAGAACCATCAGAACAGCTATTGAGGAAGATGCTGGATTCCCCATAGACTAGATGCCTTTCTAAAAGAGATGCCTAGTTCAGCCACAAGTTGTGCTGGATGCAGAAATTACTGAGATGAAATCTCTGAACTGTGCTATGCAGGAGGTCACACTAGACTAGAGAATCACAATGGTCCCTTCTAGCCTTAAAAGCTATAAATCTATGTCAAGAAACATTTTCAAGCCCTGATTGCTAACAAAGCAAATATTCTCTTGCAATCTCATACAACTGCATTAGAGCTATATTTTCATCCTGGCAAGTAAAAACATTCTTAAGAAACAGGCAACCTAGTATATAGCTACCACGGTCAATGAACAATTAAAATGTTGGAAGACTTTGTAGTATTTATTTGTAAATCAAATTAATTTGCTTGATTGGTACTGATTTCTTCTGGCAGCACTTAATTAGTTATCACTGAAGTTGGTGCCAACCAAATTGCTGCAGCAGCCTCAGCTCATTTGGTTTCAATTCTGAATATTAATTTTCCTTCTCTCTCCCTACCCCCAAATGTTTGCCTGAAACACAAGAGTCTATGGATGATGACTGAGAATGATAATTGCTTGGATCTGCACAGAATGAGGCGGCTCTGGAATTCATTAAAAAAAAGGCAGAAAAAGAAGATGATATCTATATTTCAGGGTTATTTGCAAGGGGGGGGGGGGGGTCTGGTTGGATACTAGGGAAATTTTTTTCCCTAGGAGGGTGGTGACGCACTGGAATGGGTTACTGGAATATCCATCCTTTGAAGTTTTATGGCCCAGCTTGACAAAGCCCTGGCTGGGATGATTTAGTCAGGGCTAGCCCTGCTTTGAGCAGGAGGTTTGACTAGACGACCTTCAGAGACCCCTTCCCATCATAATCTTCTAGGATTCATCTCATCCTAACAGAGGCTCAAGTTATCTGCAAGCCTCTGACTTTCTAGGCACTCGTTACCCCAAACTGGTGTAAACGGAAGGTTGGGTAGGCTCAGGCAGTGGTTTTCAACTACAGATCAGGACCCAGTACTGAGTCATAGACCCTTAGGTACTGGTCACGGCACACCCTGCTGACGCCACCAGAAGACAGGAATCCATTGCTGAAAGATGTAATTGCTGGGTCACAGGCATAAATGATTTTTTTCAACTGGGTCTTGAGAAAAAAAGTTTGAAAACCACTGGGCTAAGGAATGGGTTCAGTTTAAACAAGCCAGTGGTTTGGGATACAGCTGAACACAGAACTCAGTTGGCTAGAGCAGACACTGACAGACTTTACCATTCAAAAAAACCCCACAACATCTTCGATTTTACACAAGCATTCTTTAGATAGACAGGTCTCCTTTTTGTGCAGCCTACTGGTGCATGTGACACAGGTCTCCCTCTCTGCCAGATCCATGAAGGAGATGAATCTGTTTCAGTCCTACCCCGGAAGCCCCACCTGTTTAACTCAGGTTGTTTAGTTCATATTTCTATCTATAGAAACGCCCATTTCAATCCCCTAAACATCAACCATCACACATGCTTCATTATCTTTGGTGGGGGGTTGCACAAAGACAAGTGGCCAAATTGATTCCATTGGAGTTACCCTAAGGAAGAGTCTGAGGCAGGATGTTTGCTCCTTAGAATCTGTCTGTTTCAGCTTCTGATTCTTCTTCCCCTGAAATCATCTTGCTCTGTCAGACTGTGACACAAAGTCCACTAAAGAAGAATTCATTCCCCCTGGCAACAATAACCAATATGCTACTGGACCATGTGCCCAAGAAAGCCTCTCAGGTCACATTCTATAACATCTCATTACGAAGCCCATAGGGAGGGGCAGGCAACTCGGTGTTTTAATGCCTTGCGTGAAAGGAGAAGCCAAATGCTTCTCCTTGGCTGCGTCTACACTGGTAAATTAAGTCGACTTAAGCTTGGCTGGGACCAATTACATGCAGGAGGCTGGTGTGGACTGACCCAGTAATGGGGGTCCACCTAGTAAAGCAGGGTAAGTCAGGGCCCAGGAGTGGGTGATCAGGGAGACACAGTGGCACACCAGACCAGACTGGAGGAAGGGAATGTCACAGCCCCTACTCCTGAGTTAGAAGGATGGGGAGGGCCAACACAGTTTCCAGGACAGGCAAGAAAGACTCTCCCTCCAAGGGGAGGATACTCAGGACAGGACTATCTGAAACCACAGACAGAACTGCTCCGCATCGCAAAGACCTGTCTGGGCGAGCGCTGCTCTGTGGTTCCCGTGTTGGTAGATGGATAAAGTGCACAGTCAAACACCCTAACCCTGCTCATCAGCACCACACTTGACACGCTTTTCGTCAAGCACCTGCCATTAAAGCTCACATCCACCCACCTGCAGGTGTGTGTGACACAATGGCCAGTGGCATGGAACATAGACTAGACTCTGCCTCTCACTTTCCCTGCTTCCAAGTTCAAGTTGCTTCCTGGAGTCTGGGGCAGGGAAAGACTCGATCCTCCTCCACCAAATGACTCTGGGCCATTGAGGGGCTGTTTGAAGGCCAGAAGAGAGGGTGAAAGACACAAGCCAGGCACGCATCTGCTAGTGATGGTATGTGGAATTGCACCAGTGACTGCACCCCAGTATTCTCATAGACAGCTCAGAAGCACAGATCAGGGTTAGATAGTTTTAGCTAGATCTACTTACTGACATTTCAACTGCTGGGGTTTGTCTACAACAGTGGTCTCCAAACCTTTTGGGTGCACCTGCCCTTACCTAGTCCCAGGCCATGTCCTTCTTCCCCCACTTCCTCCTGGAGCTGCAGTCAGGAGCTAGAGCCGGGAGCAGGGCTAGAGTGGCAGTCAGGAACTGGGGAAAGGAGTGAAGTCACAGCCAGGAGCTGGTGCATGGCTGGGCTGGAGCCAGGGCTAGGAACCAGAGATGGGGCTGCAGCCAAGAATGGGACCATGACCACAGCTCAGGGCAGGTCTGAGGGGTGGGGCTCAGTGGTGCTCCCTCCCTGTTCTCCATGGGGGGCTAGTCTGGGCCCTGCTGCATCCCCCCACACCCCCCTAGGGAGGTATGCTCCACAGTTTGGGGACCACTGATCTATAATGACAACTGTTAGGTGTAAGAGTGGCTGGAAGGAAGATACAGGGATGGGCATGCACCAAACACAATGCAGGAAGCCAAGATCTGAGATTCTCAGTTCTTTGGAGCAGTGACCAACTGTTTGTTCTGTATTTGTACTGCACCTAGCACAATGGGGTCCTTATGCAGGGCTGGGCTCCTAAGTGCTACTGCAACAACAAATAACAATATTCCTGGTCATGCTCTGCACTTGCTGTGTGATCATAGGCAAGTCACGCCAGTGCTCGGTTTCAAGTTTCCTACCTTTATTTAGTGCTTTGGGATGTAGGCATAAAAATCCTGGAAAAAGCAGGGATCACATATCTTAATGATTATTAATAACAAAACAAACAGACTAGTTGAACATAAATGTCATAAATGTTGACTGGATTCTAAGACCAATCCTTGCGGTGGTTCTGAACTTAACATGTTCATGAGGGCAAAAGCTCACACCCAGTGACACAAAACCTCCCTCACTTGAACTCTCTATCACAGCTTTCTCTAAGTTTATTCTCCAGCCCAGACTCAAGTGCACAGCTGTGTGCTCCCTGGCCCTGATCTTGGTGGTGGATGTGGACCAAATAAACTATAGCTCCCCCCAAGGCCGCTCTGATCACTTCCTCCTCCGGTCCCTCCCCATCTCCAGACAAAGTAGCTATTACTTGATGTCTCCAAGAATTCCTACATCCCTCACCCCCCATCCCACAGACAACTTGCAGTAGAACAAGGAGAACAACTCCACTGCACAGGAGCCAGGCGGACAGAAACTAATGGATTTCCCCAGAGCCATGGTAATGCTGTGTGGGAGGCAGACACACCCTACTCCTGGCTGAGTCTCCCTCTGCAGAAATCTTGACCCTGGAATTAGAACCAGCTGCAAAAAATTGCCACCCAGATGAGATTGTTCCCATGCAGGTTGGGTTCATTAGCCACCAGAGCCACAAACTGAGCAGTCTCAGAAACACAGTCCCCTCTTGCCATCTCTCCAGCTGCTCGCCCAAGTGTAGTTATGAAAGTACCACGCATGACTTTGACCCAGGCTTGTCCAACCTGCGGCCCGGACTCCAGCCCACCAAGTGCTTTCATTCAACCCACAGAGTGCTGCCACAGAAGCCTGGGAACTGGAGCGGCCAAGGCCCTTTTAAATCTCCGAGCCTGCTCCAAGCTGCAGGGAGAGAGTGCCCTGGCCAGACAGCTGCCTTCAGGGGTTTGACGGGGGGGGGGGACGGGACAGGGAAGGGATCAGGGAGCCCCCGCAGCATGAGGCAAGGCAAGGAGACATGCATGTGAGGACAGGGAAGGAGCCTGGGGTGGTGGGAATTGGGTAGAGAAAGGGGCAGCCAATGCGCATGGGGACAGGAAAGGGAAGGATTGAGGAGAGAAAAGGAATTGCCACATGAGGGGAAAGGTAAGGAGCTGTGCAGGGACAGGGAAGGGGGAAGGGGGGAGAGAGGAAAAGAGCCACCACACGTGGGGACAGGGTATGGGGGGGGATTGGGGACAGGGAGGGGATGCCGGCGCATGTGGGGACAGGGAATGGGGGGCTTGGGGAGAGGGAGGGGCTGCTGGCACGTGCTGGGACAGGGAATGGAGGGAGGGGTTGAGGAGAGGGAAGGAATTGCCACACACGGGGAAGGGAAGGATTGGGGAGAGGAGCCACTGTACGTGGGGACAGGGAAGAGAGGGGGTGGGGAGAAAACCCTGCCTGGAGAAAAGGAAGGGAAGGGGAAAGAAGCCGAGGGAAGGGAAGGGATAGGAGTCCGCGTGGGGTAAAGGGAGGGAAGGGGGTGAGGAGCAGAGCATGAATGGAGAGAAGCCCACATGGCATAGTAGGGGACAGGGAAGAGGTTGGGGAGCTGAGGAAGGGAAGTGGTCAGGGAGCCCAAACAGCACAGGCTGGTGAGTGGGGAAGAGGAGCCCGCCTGTGGGGTAAGGAGATGGAGGAGAGTGGGGGGCAGAGGCAAGGAGAAGGGAAGAGAGAGGAGTCCGCGCACTGCAGCATGGCACAGCAGTGGCCAGGGAAGTGGTCCGGGAGCCCAAACAGCACAGGGTTTGGGGAGATGGGGAAGGGGAGCCAGCAGGGGGAGGATCAGAGAGCCCACACAGCACAGAGCCAGAGTGGAGTTGGGTGGACACCAGGGAAGGGAAGCCTGCATTGTGTGGGCTGGCAAAAGAGTTGGGGAGCCCCAGTGGCGTGGGGCAGGAGGAAGGGGTCAGGGAGCAAGCAAGGGTTGGAGGACGAAGGGAAGTAGTGGGGCTCCCACCATCAGGCCTCACTGCTTCCTTCCCTTTCCCTAGCACTACCACACTCCCTTGCCATCCCACCTCTGCCATCTCTCCCCTCCTCCACTATGCTCTCCATGCTCCCCTTTGCCACCCAACACGGCCCTCCCTTGACCTACCACCCCCAGACCTCCCTTGCAGCACCTGACCTGCTTCATGCCACCCCATATGGCCACCCTTGTCCTCCCCTGCCCTGCAATGCTCCCTTGCCCTCTCATCCCTGCTCTGCCCTGCTCCCCACACTCCCCCTTGCCACCCTACATAGCTATCCCTGACCTCGCTTCACCTGTCATGCTCCCCTGGCACCCCAACCCACTCTCCCTTGTCAGCTCTGCCCTGCCCCGACCCTGCTTCCCATGCTGTCCCTGCCACCACACACAGCTTCCCCACGCCCTCCCCTGCCTGCACTCTTCTACCATCTGTACACACTGACATTTCCTGAAAAAGAATAAGCGAGCCCTTTACAAGTTTTTACAAAATATGGTTTAATTAACAAGTGAAAATTTGTTGTGAACAGTTGTGAAAGTGACACTTATATAACAGTTACTGTAGGGAGGATGGATGTTATTTGAGAATTGTATTTAGGTATGAAATGTAAGTTTCTGGTTTATAGAACCAAACTGAATTTGTAAAGCGGTGTTTATTTTTTGACTGTTTGCATTTTATGAATAGTAAGATTCATTTCTATTATGCCTTATCTATTCAAAATTTGCTCACCGGCCCTCCGAGTGAGAGAAGAATTATAAAGATTGGACACCCCTGCTCTGACCCTTTTGCCCTACCTCACTGGTGATTGACAAACAACACTTGGCTGGTTCTGTCCTCCCCCTCTGCCCACCCCCACTGTTACTTGGAGAGGAAGCATCTTCCATTTACTCTAGCACATACTCCAGACTGTCAAGTACTAAACATTTTCTCCATAATAAAGGTCTCACATGCTTCCCACCTCTTTTCTTAGCAAGCAAATCAAGAACCTCAACCTCAAATGCCATTCTCAAGCACCACAGATCCCCCACTCAGGCTGCTAGCCAGGCCACAGTTCTGAGGAAGTGCTTGCCATTCTGCCACTCTTGTCCTCTCCACAAAGACATACTTCTCCATTCATCTTGCAGTGCCATTCTGCCACACTTGCTACCTCTGGTCTCCAGCACACTCCCCATCCCACCTCCAGGAGCTGGCAGGGGGTGAACAGAAATGGCCAGAAGTGGCTCACTTCCATCTTCTAAGATCAGATCTGTAAGGACATTTAGGGCGCCTGCTCCTCCCTATTTTCTTCAATATCTCTAGGAATGTAAGTGGATTTTCCCATTGCATGGACCACCCTCTCAAGAGACACTTACCTGTGGGCACCAGAATGGCAACAGCAGAGCAGCTATGGGTCAGCTGCAGCCATTGCATACAAGGAGACAGCATGAGGAAGGTATTTCTTAAGTACTTCCTTATTGCCATCTCCCCAAGGAAACAAGTTATTTATGACAGCTTTTCAGTGAAAGCTTTGCTCCTGGAAAAATGCTGTTTTGATGCAACAGAAATATTTTGCAGAAGCATATTAGGTTGGATTAAAATGTTGACTGGGAGGAACTGTCAGGTCCAGGATGGAATTTCTGGGCAGAGGGAGGGAGAGAGAGCCCGTTCTATCCACTCCAGCACAGTCAGTGGCTCACTCACAAACCTGGGTCTGGGGGACTCAGGTTCCAGTCCTTGCACTGCAGGTATTTTAACCCAGATCTCTCGTAGGCTGGTGCCTGTGTGATAGTGTATGGTTGAAGATGACCCTTTGTTTACATCAATGCTCTTGCCACTGACGTACAACTGCAACAAATCTTGTACAAAGTATAGCATGTCAGAGGTAAATGGAAAAGTTACAGTCTATCAAGTATGATCATCCTGGTTAAATCAATGTATCATCTTTGCATCTCAATAAGCAAGGAATCCTGTGGTACTTTTAAAGACTAACAAATTTATTTTTCACATGAGTTTTCATGGGTGAAGTTCCACTTTGTCAGAAGTTAGAAAATAGAAAACTTACAGTATGAGAGGGAAGGATAAATCCTATAATTACATTTCACTGCATCAGTTCACAATGGGCCACTGAAGAAACTCATCCCACCCAATAAGCCTTTCCTTTCATGGAAACAATGGCCGTATATGTGAGTCAGCAAAGCATGCAACCTCAAACTCCCCTTTGAGACAATAACTTTCCACATACCTGAACCAAAGGTACAGAAGTAGAAGCTGTGACATTACTGCTTTGTCCTTGTTCCTGCTCTACCTTCTCTGGACTGTGGATTTATAACTCAAAGTAGCATTTTGAACAATGGATTGAGGACCTTCCAATCATTTGGAAGCTACCAGAGAGTTCCATCATTGGCTACAAATGAGCTAAGGACTTAGCTGAGCTAAGGACTTCACAAACATTTGTATGGATATGATCTTTTAACCATTTACAGCTCAATTCTTTTCTCTTATTAATAAAATCTCAAGCTAGTTTACTAAGGATTGGCTGATGAAATGACAATTGGGTAAGATCTGAGAGACATTTTGACCTGGGGATAAGTGTCTGATTCTTTGGGATTAGTAGAACCTCGCATATGGTGAACTGGCTTTACAGGGACCCGTCACTACTTGAGACCTCCTTGTCTGGATGGAAGCCAAGGGCTGGAATGCTAATGAAGATGGTGTTTGACCTCTTGTTAACCAGTGCAGTGTTATGGAAGTTATTTGTACTGGTTTGGGGAATCTAAATACAGAACAATGACCAGTTTGGGAAAAATGTCTGCCCTATTTCTTGCAGTCTGGCCTGAGTGTCGATCTCTCACTATGGTCGCAGCCCAAAGCACCAGACTATTCTGGAGAAAGCAGCTCTTTCTCTCACTTGCTCTCATTTTTTATGAAAATTTCAGAAAGGTCTCATTTTTGTTCCAATGGAAAACAAAAAATTTCAAACCATCCCAAGCGACACACAACTCTTGTGGGGCCAGCCCAGTTATTGAGGAATTTTCAGCCATCTCTAATGGGCCAAGTGCCTTCCCCTTTTTGAAAGCGTTATGCACTCTCTGCTCTTCATCTTGTCTCCCACTTTCCGCTGCTCTGCTCTCTCAGCAGCAAGAAGCCAGCACCATGTAACTAGCCTGCTCTTCACGGACCACAGCATGGGAACCTGCAGGCTACACAGAGCAGCTGAGTTGGCAAGACAACCAAGGAAGACCTGACAGCCAGGCCTGGACAACAGCCACTCAACAATGTCCAGAAACAGTCCCATCCCCCAGCTTGCACCAGCCTTATACTAAATGGGCACCTGGCAGACACCAAGCTCAGGGAAGCCAGGGATGTGGATTAAAACAGCTACCTCCCTCAGACAACTCTCCTGCTCCAGGAGAGCAACTGCTCTGAGATTGTTACATGGCTTTGAGGCCTAGAAGATCTCCTATAGCGGCCAGGGCTTCAAAAACTGTCCCACCCTCTTGGGCAGAGATTTGGCTGTAGCAATTCCCCCATTCTCCACCTCCAGAAAGTCTGTAATTTGTCCCAGAGAGAAATGAAGTCACCCACCTGGCTCACACTCTAGCTGGTACAAATCACAGCAGCCTACATGCTTCACAATGCAGGGCATGCTGAGAACCAAACCCTTGGTGATCTGCTCTCTGCACTGACTCTACAGAACAAAGAGACATATTCAAGTCTCTGCCTCCAGAATCCAAGCCTGTATGGGACTGAGTCCATGAAATGTTATCATTCTACCGGGACCATCCTACTGCCTAGTGCAGGACACACACCATAGGACTCACTACCCTAAGAGATGAGACTACCCAGACCTTGCAGTGTCTAAAGTAAATGCAAAGCTGATTTTCTTCCCGACTCACCTTTCCCATAATAACCACCACAGCTGAAAATATCCATGTGCACACATCTTGACTAGATCTCTACACCTGCATTATCATGCACGCATGTGCTGCTTTTCACAAAGACACTCCATGTTGTGATGCTATCTGGATTTAGGGGACCATTCATGAAACTATTTCATATTAATATTTCATAATTGAAATAATCCATAGGAACTATGCCATGTTTGGTACCAACAGAAAGGTTGTAATTTCCTGGTAATGATTATATGGTTTATGTATAGGAATTGCATCTGTATTAGATGTTAGGAATATGTTTGTTATATCTATATTTCAACCTGTGTAATCCTGAGGAACTCTCCAGACTGGATGTCTACAGCCACTATCTCCTTAATGACCCATTAAGGAAGCTCCCAGGGAGAAACCTGTTGAGCCACTAAGACTTGACCATGTGACTCAACTCCATTTTGATTTGCAAAAGCTCCACACAGCATGGGGAAAGCCAGAGGTGATAAAAAGCAGCTGTCCCAACTCTATCTTACGTGCAGCCTCCAGTCTACAGCCGATACCCATCTCTGGAACTCGTCATCTGCAACTGGACAAAGGACTGAGACCCACCCAGGTGCTGGGTGTCTACCAGAGAAACTGATCATACCTGCAAACTACTTTACATGAACTCTAAATCATTTGTATATATGTGATTCACTTTGACCCTTTAACATCTCTCATATTTTGTTTCCTTTCTTTTTATATTAATTAAACCTTTAGTTGTAGTTACTAAAGGATTGGCTACCAGTGTGGTATTTTGGGTAAGATCCAAACCTATATTGTTCTGTGTGCTGTGGCTGGCCCTTTGTGGTCAGGAGAACCTATTTCTTTAAAGGACCATGCAGCTAGGTGGGAGCCAGAGGAGCTGGAGTGCAATAAAGGGAGCTGTTTCTATTTTGGCACACTTCGTGGTAACCAGTGTGGGGAACCAGGAGCCTGGTTGTGACTGATAGGGGGACTGGTTTAAGTACCACCCACCAGTGTTTGGGGAGTTTGGGCTCCCGGTTTTGCAGCTTGCTTTGATTTTTGCACATTCAGGAGGTTGTCCCAAGAGGCCCCGGTCACATGTGTATGCCAAACAAGCAAGCAATTCCTTCTAAGGGAAAGTGAAGAAATGTATTGATATTTGGATTTCCCATTTTATAAGTTCCTGAGGTGGTCAGATGCCAAGACCCCAGGGGATAGATTAGATGACACCAGGGGTACTAGTTTATCCCCCATCACTGGACCTTTGTTCTTTTTATTTTCAGCATGACCCACAGTAAATATAGTGGAGGAAAGGTCTGGTATTTTCTGTTCCTTTCAATAAATTAAAATTGCAGCTGGAACCAGTTTAGCACCACCCTGGCCTGGCTGGAACCCTTCTGCCGAGGCTCACACACTTGAGTCAGCTTCCTCAAAATGTTCATGGGACTGAGCCTGGAAACGCCTGGTGCTGCCCTTTCAACAGGCAGCATTTGGAGCCCTCCAGGCTGTCAAGGTTCTTCTTAAAGAGCAAGGAGGGATCTGGCAGAGACTGGACAAATGGCCCTTGTTTGTGCCCCAGGCTGTGAAATTCCATGGCAGGAGCAATCCTTCCTCCATGAGCACTGGTAGCTTCCAATAATACCAATGGTAGGACTCAGCCCTACTTGCTGGTAGATCAGCACTGGGACTGGCCTTTAGTGCTAATGGGAGCTGAACTGCAAAAGCCTCCATCCCACAGGTGAGAATGTTTCCCAGCCTTTCGTGATCTACCTCGCCACATTCACTGTTTTTCGGTTCAGTTCTTTCCTACTACACAGACAGTGCCCCACTGGCTAGACGTGGACTAAAGCCTGAATGCATTGCTCTTTGATCCTGTGAGAGAGAATGGGAATGCTGGGAATTCAGCATCCGTCCCCCAACTTTCATGGGGACAGTGAAACAGATCCAGATCTCAGTAGCACATCTTGAGCCATTTGCCTTTAGACTTGGGAGAGGGAGATCGCAGTCTCTCTGCAGTACAATGGAGAGAGCACTAGAACAGGCACTATAAGACCTGGGCTCAGCTCCTGATTCAGCCACAGCTTCCATTGTGCCCTTGGGAGTGTCACTTTCACCTCACAGCTTCCTTTCTTATTACTAATAAGTTGGAGGCAAGGACTGTTCACCATGCACCTGTACAGCACCTGGCACACTGGGGTCCTGATCTCAGTACTGTAATAATTTTCTCCCACGAAAGCTCATGCAATTAATAAATTAATAAATCTGTTAGTCTTTAAAAGTGCCACAAGACTCTGTTGTCTTTCTACAATAGACTAACACGGCTACCCCTTTGGAATGTAATAATAATGTCTGGGATGAAAGGTGTTGCTTAGCTATGATACAACAATGCTGCTGAGAAGGAAATCCAAGATGGAGTCTGTCTTGTTTTGTCCCTGTCTTGACCTGTAAATTGATGCTACTCTGCTTGTTGTTAGAATGTTGGGGATGCTAGACTTACTGTCTCCTTTCAGTCATTAAGCATAGTTAAGAAACTAGAATGAACCCTTTTCTGTATGACTCCCTCACCATCAGCACGGTAAAAGTTTCTCAAGACCACTGAGTACCGTAAATTGTAATAACATTGGAGAGTACTTAGAACAAGTTGTGAGGATGACCGGTTTAGTAAAAACATCTTGCATATAACCATCATCTATTAACATGTATATGTCTCATAGTTATAGAACAAAGAGTTTAGTTCTGTCTTCTCTTCTGTCAATCTTAGTAAATGTAACCCAAAATTGTATAAAAAGTGTAAGCCAGCCTTTGTTTGGGGCTCTCTGCCTTGGAGTTTCACTCTGAGTGTCAGACTGCCATTCAGCTGAATAAAGCCTGATCACACGCCCTCGGTCTCTGTCTATTTGGTCTCAGCTGGAGAACGAGCCTCAGGGTGGGGGGTGCCTATCAAGGTCCTCTTGACCTCAGAGGGCCCTCCTAAAATTCCCCGACAATTTTGGCGAGCCAGGCAGGAGTCCTCCAGCTCCTCAGTGTGGAATCGCAGAGACCCTCAACGCTCTAGCCGGCAACAGTGGTGAGTTCACCTATCAGAGCCTTGGGGGACACTGCGAGCCACAGAGAGGATAAGGTGACCCTGCTTCTTATTCTACAGGCGTGTGATCCTCTGGGAAGTGGGTGAGTACGGTGTTTCTCAACCCTCTCCTGTATGTGCATTATATTTTCTGAGACAATAGTGTTATATGTCTTTCTGGTATTGAAATATCTGGTATTCTGTTTGGAATTGAAATATCTGGTTCTGTGTTCTGTAAAAAGGGGTGAGTACGGTGTTTCTCAGTCCCTTTTATATGCGCATTATTCTGGTAAAAGAGTGTGTATTACTCAGGTTAAAATAGTGTTGTTCTAGTAAAGCATTTGTTAATTACTTGTTCCTTGTTTATTTGTTGTCCGTTTTGTCTGTTTGTCTTTAGTTCTCTCCTGCTTTCCCGAAAAACTGGGCGTACAGTCAGGTTCAGCGACCTGGCCGTCTGAGGCTTTTGCCTCAGTAGAGCTGTGCGGTGCATAATACCTTTCGCACAAGGGAAAGCAGCTTCCTTTTCTGTCACTAGAAATCTCCTGTTTCCCCGAAAAACTGGGCACACAGCCAAGTCTAGTGACTTGGCCGCCTGAGGCTTTTGCCTCAGTAAAGCTGTGTGGTGCACTCACTTATTCGCACAAGGGGAAACAGTCTTGTCTACCTTCCTGTCTTAAACATTCTACTGCCTCTCCGAACACCTGGGCACACAGACAAGTTTAGCGACTTGTCCGTCTGGGGCTTTTGCCTCAGAAAATCTGTGCGGTGCATTTTATGTCTCCTTTCGCACAAAGGAAAGGCAGTTCCTATTTCTGAAGTGTCTTTACAGTACTGATATATTCGGATAAGGAAAAGGGGTACTCACCGAGAGAGAGAAAAATGGGTCAGGGTATGGTAGTTCCCGAGACCAGTCCTCTCGGATATGTTCTGTCTAACTGGGAAAAAAATTCTGGAACTAATCTTATAAAAAAACCTAAGTTGGTTAAATTATGTCAGGAGGTCTGGCCAGAATATACTCGTAAAAGAGAAGAGGTACAGTGGCCACAAGAAGGATCCTTTGTCGAAACAAAATTAAGGTACCTAAGGGGTTTCGTGGAAACCCCGCACCCAAAACAGATGGATTATTGGTATGTGTGGGCAAATGCTGCAGAAAGCTTCAAGAGACTTATTGGAGTTACTATGCCCTCTCTCGTAGAAAGTAAACCTCCCCCATATCAGGTTGTAAATAGGGATTCAGAGGAATGGTTCCCTTCTGCGCCTCCTCCTCCTCCTCCACCAGAAATCCCCAATCAGGACTCCGCTATTTCCAGTACTGGTACTGCTTCTGTAAATTTAAATACTGGAGCATCTGGCTCGGGTAATGCCCAAGGGGGAGGGGGCGACGAGACCCACCGAGGGGGCCCCGCTGAGGGTACACAGTCAAAAATCCAGTTTAGACTGGACCCAGAAGATGCCAATGTGCAGGCGCCCTTGCAGCAACATCCTGTACCAACTCAGACTGGTATCTCTTTTGCTTATGTACACATCCCCTTTAATCCTCAAGATATCTGGATGTGGCAACAACACACTCCCAAGTTCCGGGACGACCCAGAGGCAGTAAGGCGCCGCATTCAGACCATTATTTCCAGTTATAACCCTGACTGGAAGGACATGGATCAATTACTCACTGCTCTCCTTTCCACAGACGAAAAACTCGAGGTTATAAACAGGGGAAATGGTTGGGCCGGGGAAGACGGTCATACTGATAGAGAACCCTGGCCCCCATCTGAACCTAACTGGGATTTAAATGCCCCGGGGGATGGCATTGCCGCTACTTACCGACAGAGACTACAGCGCGCCAGACAAACACTGTTGGAAGGTTTGCGACTGGCGGGGCAAAAGAAATGTGACTGGTCCAAGGTCCAGGCTGTTTCTCAGGGACCCCTGGAGCACCCCAATGATTTCCATGAACGAATTACCACCGCTATCCGTAAATATGGAGGGGATTTTGACATGAGTGCTCCTCAAAACAAAACCTTTTTAACTTCCACTTTTGTGGGGCAATCTGCCCGTGATATAAAAAAGTATATTATTAAGTACCATCCAGACTGGAATACTAAAAGCCTTCAGCAACTGTTAGACCTGGCCGTGCATGTTTTCGACAGACGTCCGGAGGTCCAAAAACAGGAAAAACTTAAACTTAAGCAACAAGAAGCTAAACTTCTTGCCGCTGCTTTGTCACGAAACTTCCCACCTGTGGCCAGGGGAAGGGGACGGGGAAGGGGCCGGTTCCCGCAGCAATACTCTAATCGGCCTCCACTCGTTCCCCAGCCTAATGATATGTGTAATTATTGTCACAATCAGGGACATTGGAAGCGGGACTGCCCCTGGCGCCCTAGAGGACCCCCACAGGGTCCCCAACAGGCAGCGCCTTCAATCCCACCGACAGTACCCTCAAACCCTTTTAATCCTTTAAATCCTGAAGCTAGCACTTGGGTGCAGGGAATCCAACAGCTTCCAGCTCCACCTTTTGAAATAGAAGATTGACTCGCGTCGGACCCCTCTTTACTTATGCATCTTACAAAAGTAAGAGGGAAAACCGATATTGAATTTTTCTGTAACCGTGACTGTCCTTATGTTCCTCTGGAAATCGAGGGTCAGGTTTATGACTGTTTAATTGATACTGGAGCAGATCTTTCCTCATTAGGTACAACAGCCAGGGAGGCTAAATTAGGAATAGCGGGCAGGGAAACTATCACTGGGGTTTCAGGCAAACCTTTTTCCGTCCCTCTCAGCACACATGCCAAAGTAAGGATCGGGCCCCTCACTACTGAGCATGCTTTCTTACTCTCCACCGGTGCCCCTATCAACCTTCTGGGCAGAGATCTCTTATGTAAGCTGCATGCTACAGTTGAATGCTCTCCAGAGGGAATCCGACTCCTCATACCTGGCGACAGCCTGCCATACTTGCAGCTGGCGCTTATAACCACTTCAAATCCCAAGGAGCTCCCGGAACCTTTAAAATATCTTCCGGAGACTTTATGGGGATGGACTACCACGGAGGTTGGACTTCTTAAATCCGCTTTACCAGTTATCATTGATGTTAAGTCTGGAAAACCACCTTCGGTCCCACAGTACCCAATACCTCGAGAAGCAGAGGAGGGCTTACAGCCAATTATTGATAGCTATATCTCTCAGGGCATCCTAATAGAGTGCCGTTCCCCATGCAATACCCCTATTCTGCCTGTTAAAAAGCCAAAACTGGGAGAGGTTGGAAAGCCTGTCTACCGCTTTGTTCAAGATCTCAGGGCTATTAACAACTATGTTATTCCTAAGCACCCAGTGGTTCCTAACCCGGCTACCATCATCAGCACGATTCCAGCTACAGCCACCTGGTACACTGTTGTTGATCTCTGTGCTGCCTTCTTCAGTATTCCAGTTCATGAAAGCTCACAATATCTTTTTGCTTTCACTTGGAAAGGTAAACAACTAAAATGGTCCCGCTTGCCCCAGGGCTATGTAGAGTCTCCAAGTTTGTTTTCTCAGATTCTGCACAAAGATTTGTCTTCCATCTCCCTTACTGAAGATACTGCCCTTATCCAGTATGTGGACGATCTCCTTCTTGCAGCCCCGGGGCGTGAACAGTGTGAGACTGACACTTTCTCTTTACTACAGGGGCTGGCAGAAAGAGGACATAAGGTTTCGCCTGGTAAGCTCCAATACTGTAAACAGGAGGTCGAATACCTGGGGTTTGTTCTCAAGGCTAGCACTCACCAGATTTCTCCTAAACGAATACAGGCTATCAGGGATCTCCCACAGCCAACCACTAAAAGGCAAATAAGAGCCCTCCTGGGTATGGCTGGGTTCTGCAGACCCTGGATCCCTGCTTTTGGAGAATTAGCAAAGCCACTCAATGAAGCTACACGACAGGACAGTCCTGAGCCGGTAAAATGGACTGGTGATTTGGAAACCTCTTTTCATCACATAAAGCATGCCCTAATGTCAGCTCCTGCCTTGGGAATTCCTGACTATGCTAAACCTTTCTCCTTGTATGTGCATGAGAATAGGGGAGTTGCCTCCGGAGTTCTGACGCAGCCGTGGGGATCCACGCAGCGACCGGTTGCCTACTACTCTGCCCAGCTCGATCCTGTTGCGAGAGCTGCGGTCCCTTGCCTCCGCGCTGTGGCTGCTGCAGCTACCATCGTCCAAAAAGCGCAAGAATTGGTTTTGGGGCACAAGTTACATGTTAAGGTGCCTCACGTGGTAGAGGCTCTGTTACTCAAGCATAACACTCAGCATTTCTCTAACCAACGTTTAAATCGCTATGAAATCCTGCTACTTACAGCTGACAATCTTAGTGTCACCAGGTGCTCCACGCTAAATCCGGCTACACTTCTCCCTAACCCGGACGACGGGGAGCCTCACCATGACTGCTGTGAGCTAATCGAAATCCAGGAAAAACCACGCACAGACTTAACTGATGTCCCGCTCCTGAATCCTGACTACGTTTTATTCACCGATGGCTCTGCTTCAGTCATTCACGGTGAGCGGCATGCGGGGTATGCGGTCGTGACCGAACACTGGGTCTGGGAAGCAAAACCCTTGCGCCCTGGCACTAGTGCTCAGGCAGCCGAACTGGTGGCCCTACGCCGGGCATGTGAGCTCACGGAGGGGCGTACTGTTAATATCTATACAGACTCTCGTTATGCATTCAGTATCTGTCATGCTACAGGGCAGCTGTGGAAGCAGAGGGGATTTTTAACCTCTTCAGGACAAGCAATTGCTAATGCAGCCGAGGTTCACAGCCTGCTCCTGGCGATTCACAAGCCTTCCCGTATAGCTGTCATGCACTGCCCGGGCCACTCACAGGATGACACCATTATTGCTCGAGGTAATAACATGGCTGATGTTGCTGCAAAAACAGCTGCCCTGCAACCTGCGCCCTGCCTGGAGTATGCTCTCACCCAAGCCGAATCCACAGATCCTGCTCATCTCTACTCAAAGGTGGGGACTGAGGAACTGCACACCTGGAAAGATAAGTATGAGGCTACACAAAATGACCAGGGGTTCTGGACTGTTCCGGATGGGCGTCCTCTTGCCCCACGATTCCTGCTACGTACCTTGGCCCAACAGGCACATAAACAAGGACATCAAGGAAAAAATGGGATTGCCCAATCTGTGCTTGCCTCCTGGTTTGCTCCAGGGATCCACATGGAAGCCGCCCGTGTTGCTAGTTCCTGCAGCACCTGTCAGGCCTTTAATCCTGGCAATAACAGGGAGCATCAAAAGGGAGGAAGACCTTGGGCATACCTCCCCTTCCAACGCCTGCAAATCGATTTTATTGATCTCCCTAAATCTCTGAATTTCAAACACTGCCTGGTCTTAGTAGACCAACTCACAGGCTGGCCAGAGGCATTCCCTACCAGAAAGACAGACGCTGCTGCAGTGGTAAAAGCTCTCCTAAAAGACATCGTCCCGCGCTTTGGAATCCCTGAAGTCATTGAATCAGACTGTGGAACCCATTTCACTGAGACAGTGCTGCAACACGTATATCAGACTGTTGGCATAGACGCAAGGTATCACACCTCCTATCACCCACAGTCAGAAAGAATGAATCAGTCGATTAAAACCTTATTAGGTAAGATCTGCTCCGAAACAAAGCTCAAATGGCCAGATGCCTTACCACTGGCCCTATTCTCTATCAGAACTAGACCTCAAAAACCTTTAAATGTCTCACCCTTCAAAATGCTTTTTGGCAGACCCCCTGTGCTGTATAAACCTTGGAAAATGCCACATGTCAGTCTGTTGGGGGGTGATGATGAACTAACTAGTTTCATCTTGTCTTTGCAAAATTCGCTTGATTCCCTCCGCAGGTCCGCTATCCTAGCACAACCGGTTCCTCTGGATTGCCAGCTGCACTCCTACCATCCTGGAGACTGGGTCTGGGTGAAAAGTCACAAAAGAAAGAACTGCCTTCAGCCGTGGTGGGAGGGCCCCTTTCAAGTACTGCTTACTACACACTCAGCTGTCAAGGTCGCTGAGAAAAAGACGTGGACTCACCATCTCCATCTTAAGCGCGCTGAGGATCCAACGGCCACCAAGGCGGGCAGCCCCACAGATCAAGAAATCACCGTTGTGCCACCTTTGTGGCTAAAGAAACTGGGTGAACAGTGGACAGTTAACCAGCCCTCCGGACCTGCATCGCACACTACAGATTTTTAAGTTGATTCTATATGCCTGTCATGTTTACTTTGTATTTCTCTATTTTGTTCCTTACTAATTTCCAGGTTTCCTTATTCCGCTTGCCCACAGCGTGGAAAGATAATTGGTTCCTAAACATAACTCGTGCGGCTGGACAGGCCGTTAATCAGAGTGACTGCTGGATCTGTGCTCACTCTCCCCCACATGCGGCCCATGGAATTCCTTTGTACGGAATTCCTTTACCTGGTAATTTGTCTTGGTCCCAACTCTGGAAAAATACTGCGTTTGAGGAAACCGATAGACAAGCATGGGAGGTTTTTGTCCCACCTACCTCTTACGCTCTTTGTGTGCAACGATCCCCTAGGATGCACCGCCCTCTTAATGCCACTTCTACTTCAGGTTTCTTTGTGGGAAATTTTTCTGACTGTAATGTTACTCACTTTGTCCCCACCCTCAGTCCCTACTTTAACATGTCATGGTCCACCCCAAAGGAGATGGGTTGGTACTGGCTTTGTAACACTACCGCTTACAAAAGCCTTCCCCCTACCTGGTTCGGACGCTGTACATTAGGGGTCCTGATCCCGGCTATCACTATGCACAAAAATCATGAACTATTACCGGGCCTCTATAACAGGCCCACTCGTTTTAAAAGGGAAGATAACCCATTAGTAATCCGTCCTTCCCGGTTTCAGTCCTTTGTTCGTTGGTTCATTCCTTGGTTAGGAATCAGTGAATTAGAAAAAGCCATTGTTAACATCTCTGCCACCTTGGAGGTTATGGCCAATGCCACCACCGATGCTATCACCACACGACAATCAGAGGTTCAGCAATTATCTACTGTGGCGTTGCAAAACCGTTTGGCTCTTGACTATCTTTTAGCAGCTCAAGGTGGTGTCTGTGCAACTTTAAACTCCACTTGCTGTGCTTTCCTGGATCAAACTGGACGCATTGAGACAGATGTTCACGTTATTCAGAATAAAATTAGGCTTCTCCACCAAATCAGTACCGATGATACTTCCTGGGGCTTTAAAAATTTATGGGATTCCTTAACCAGTTGGCTACCTAACTTGGGGTGGCTTAAGCATCTGTTTGTTATATGCCTAACTCTCCTTATTTTTGGTTTTCTGTTTTGCTGCTGTCTTCACTGTTCAGCCTTCCTACCCACCTTCCTCCCTCGGCGTCCACTCAGACAGCAGGCCCGCCTGCAGCTTAACAAATTCCAGATGCGACTAATCGCTGACCGCCGTTTTCTGGACGAGAAATATTCTGTATGATCATCGAGATTACATCTCTTGATCAAAAGGGAGGAATTGAAAAGGAAATCCAAGATGGAGTCTGTCTTGTTTTGTCCCTGTCTTGACCTGTAAATTGATGCTACTCTGCTTGTTGTTAGAATGTTGGGGATGCTAGACTTACTGTCTCCTTTCAGTCATTAAGCATAGTTAAGAAACTAGAATGAATCCTTTTCTGTATGACTCCCTCACCATCAGCACGGTAAAAGTTTCTCAAGACCACTGAGTACCGTAAATTGTAATAACATTGGAGAGTACTTAGAACAAGTTGTGAGGATGACCGGTTTAGTAAAAACATCTTGCATATAACCATCATCTATTAACATGTATATGTCTCATAGTTATAGAACAAAGAGTTTAGTTCTGTCTTCTCTTCTGTCAATCTTAGTAAATGTAACCCAAAATTGTATAAAAAGTGTAAGCCAGCCTTTGTTTGGGGCTCTCTGCCTTGGAGTTTCACTCTGAGTGTCAGACTGCCATTCAGCTGAATAAAGCCTGATCACACGCCCTCGGTCTCTGTCTATTTGGTCTCAGCTGGAGAACGAGCCTCAGGGTGGGGGGTGCCTATCAAGGTCCTCTTGACCTCAGAGGGCCCTCCTAAAATTCCCCGACACTGCCCAGACCTTGAGTTCTCCCTATTGCTTCCATTGAAGGTACCCATTGACTTCAGCGGTACAGGACCAAATCGTAGAGCTGGTCTTGAGAAATTAAGCAGCAATTCTCAGG
Source organism: Pelusios castaneus (assembly GCA_007922175.1). Taxonomy (NCBI): domain Eukaryota; kingdom Metazoa; phylum Chordata; order Testudines; family Pelomedusidae; genus Pelusios; species Pelusios castaneus. Next base: position 199,036 of record ML686214.1, read on the forward strand.
GAAATGCATGGATACATTTTGCTTTTACTGATGCAGAGTGTTCTAAGGATGGCCAGTGATGGCTTGCTCAATGGGCCATCCTTCTATTTTACATTCTGGCAAATATAGGACAATCGCAGGTTGCTTTGTTAAACTCACAGTCAGAATTGCTCTAACAGAAAGGGATAATTTTTCCCTGTGTATTTACCCCGCACCTAACAGCCCACATGGAATTACTCTAATAGAAGGCTACATTCACTGGCTCCAGAACATACCATATTTGTGTGCAATTATTTAGCAGTGATGGCTCATGGAACGTTGGTCAGGCTGAAACAGTGATCTGATCTTTGTAAGGAAGCAGTGGAGGAATATTTCATGTAAATATTTTATAAGATTGGAATTCTCAATGTCCAAAAGTGAGGAAAGGCAACAATTCAGGTTAGCCTGGGAAACTTGCCTGCACTGTACAGTTAGCATCAATTTTGCAGTCATACACACATCAATGTAACTCCCTCCAAAGTCAGTGCATGGACATCCAACGGTAGAACTGAGCCCATGGTAGGTTAACATCTCCAAAATATTCAGGATTTTCAAAGCTGTCAAGGGTGTTTGGAGCCCAGCCCAGATTAAGTGTTTCATGGGAAACTGGGCAACTAAATCCCTTAGATATGCTGATTGAGGTGGCTCAAAAAAGACAATGGGATCGCCTCTGCCCAGAAAGGGTGGGGGGAGGAGGGGAGGAAGTTTTGGAACAACAACAACAACAACAAAAACCCAACAAGGAATCCTGTGGCACTTAAAGACTAACAAATTGTTTTACTCAACTAGACTAACAGGGTTGCCCCTTTGGAACTTGGAACAAAAAGAAACACTTGGAGGGACTTGAGGCTTTTGGCTTGGGAATCTCCATCTTGAAACAACTCCAAGGAAGATCTGGGCCCTGCCTGGTCTCAGGCAGACACTGGCTGTACAAACATCTGACAGCCGAACACCTTGAGCATGAACTTGGACTATGAGGTCAGTTTAAGTAGAGATATTAGGGTAGGGTAGTATGCATGTTTTACCTTTTATTTACTTGTGGTCACTCTTGATACATTTATATTGTGATTCTCCGTGATTGGCCATATTCTCACTTAGAATTATAATCTGATCAATAAACTAGTAGTTGTGAGTGCAGAATGCTGGGCACAATCCATTTCTTCCTACTAAAGGAAGCCTCCAACAGTGGGAAATGATAGCAGGTTTCTTACCTCTGCTGTGAGGGCACCATCATACCCAAGGTCCAGTACACCATGCAGGGACCTTGCACTGTAGTGGGAAGAGTGGTAGAGGCCTTGTGTATTTATTTGTTAAGGGACTTGAGTGTATGGTGATTGGGAGTGGGTCCCAATCTCTGTAGCAGTGGCTCCTGGTGCAGTAACTGGGGCTGGAGGTTCTCGCTTGGGGACAGTCCTTTGAGTACCTGGAGGGCATACACTCACTGCTTGGGACCGATTACATGCAAGAGACTGGAGCAGACTGACTCAGGAATGAGTGGTCACTTGGCAAAGCGGGGTGAATTGGGGTTCAGGAGTGGGAATCAAGGCTCATAGCAGCACACTGGACCAGATTTGGGGAGCAGACTGTCACAGTGGCAATCATGGCAGAATCACAATATAAATGAGTCAGGGGAGACCAGAAGGAAATAAAAATAAAACACACGTACTACCCTAATATTTCTACTTAAACTGACCTCATAGTACAAGTTCATGCTCAAGGTTTTCGGCTGTCAGATGTTTGCACAGCCAGTCTCTGCCTGAGACCAGGCAGGGCCCAGATCTTCCTTGGAGTTGTTTCAAGATGGAAAGTCCCAGCTAAAAGCCTCAAATCTTTCCAAGTGTTTTTCTTTGTCTCTCAAACCCCCTCTCTGACCCCTCCCTTTCTGGGCAGAGGTGATCTCTTTGTCTCATCCCAGCCAGGGAACGTAATTCGCATAGCTTTTGTTGTCCCCTTCAGGTGTTGTTTGCTTGCTGGGAGCAGTGATTAAAGTCAGTGGTTAAAGTCTAATTTGCCAGGCATAGCTCCATAAAAATATTTATAATTTTATATACCATTTATGTCTATAGCACACACATTATTGTCACAAACTAGAAAACACTGCATAACACAATAAGTACTGTGATCTTTATATTCCCGATATGCATATTTCACTTCATTAAATGCAATGCCAAACTTGGAACACAAAACTTTTATTCCAAAGGGGTAGCCGTGTTAGTCTATTGTAGAAAGACAACAGAGTCCTGTGGCACTTTTAAAGACTAACAGATTTATTAATCGCATGAGCTTTCGTGGGAGAAAATCCCACTTCGTCAGACGCTTTGAAGATAGGAAAGTTACAGAGTGGGAGGAAATTAAATGCAGGGGAGTGTATGACATAGCATCAGGTCAGGCTGTAACAGCAAATCAAAGTAGGTGTTAGGATTCAAAACACTGGGGAACAGCACATAGAGGAGGGGGGAGGTCAATTCACTTGATGTAATGCGAGAAAAATCCATAGTCCCTGTTTAACCCCAAGGCAACTGAGTCAAATTTGCATATAAGTTCGAGTTCTGCAGACTCTCTTTGAAGCTGTGATTTGTTATTCATCTGTTTCAACACAGCTATTAACAAGTCATTAAGGGAGTGAGCAGGGAGGTTGAAGTGTTCCCCTACAGGTTTTTCAGTATTGCAGTTTCTGATGTCAGATTTGTGTCCATTGATTCTTTGGCGCAGAGACTGTCCTGTCTGTCCAATATATAAGGCAGAGGGGCATTTCCGGCACATGATGGCATAAATCACATTGGTGGATGAGCAGGTGAACGAACCCTTGATGGAGTAGGTGGCATGATTAGGCCCTGTGATGGTGTCATCAGTGTAGATATGAGGGCAAAGTTGGCAGCGTGGTCTGCCGCAGGGCTGTGTTCCTGCTTTAGTGTTTCTGTTGTGTGATCTGTAGTTGCTGGTAAGTATCCTTTTAAGATTAGGGGGCTGTCTGAAAGCAAGGAGAGGTCTGTCTCCTAAGGCTTGAGAGAGTGAGGGATCATCTTGTAAAATAGGCTGTAGATTTTTGATGATGTGTTGAAGAGGTCTGGCTTGGGGGTTGTAGGTGACGACCAGTGGCGTTCTGTTGTTGTTTTTCATGGGCTTCTCCTGCAGTAGTTGACTTCTGGGTACCCGTCTGGCTCTGTCAATTTGTTTCTTCACTTCTGTGGGTTTGTACTGTAGTTTTAAGAATGCCTGGTAGAGATTTTTTATGTCACTTTCACCAAATTCCAGTGACAGTTCTGTAGTGAAATGTGATGAGTCAAGCACTTCAACAGCACCGTTTAGATGTTTTTCTGAGTCTGGCAACAATCTAGCATTCATACAGTCCATTAAGGCCTGGTAAAACTGACATTTAGAAATTTCAATTTGCTTGCCAGCCAATTTTCCCTCTAAGGTTTGGCGGCTTGTGTGCAAAATTTTCAAGCTGTGTGCAAAACTTTTTCTGAATAAAATTTTTGTGCAAACTCACATGACAGAAATTATTGAAAAATATAGAACAATGAAAAATTAATAAAAGTTATTTAAAATTGTTTTATATTAATAATTTAAATGTATTTTATGCTTATGTGACATTATGTCTCATCAAAGAAGAGGGGCAAAGAAGAAAAGGGGTGGTAGGGTAAAACAGGGCAGGGGTGAGGAAAGCGTGGGGACAAAGGCCATGGTGACAAGAGAGGGCAGGGGTGGGATGGCTGGCAGAAAGAAAAAAACAAGAAACAAGAAAGAGAAAGAGAAGGAAGAAAGGCAGAGAAAGAAAGAGAAGGAAGAGAAAGAGAGACGGAAGAGAAAGAAAGGAAGTAAAGAGAGAAGGAAGGCAGAGAAAGAAAGAAAAGGAAAGAAAGAAGGGAGAGAAAGAAAGGAGGAAACAAGAACGAAAGAAAAAAGAAACAAAAAAGGAAGGAACAAGGCAGCCGCGGAGCATATATAATTAAAATAAACCTTAGGACAGTGTAGACATAGCCAAAAAGTAATTCAGTGAAGTACATCCCAGAGGGAATCCGCCTCAGTTTTCTTTTCTTTTCTTTTCTTTTCTTTTCTTTAATCAAATATAAGGCCCCCAAACCAAAATAATTCTGTGGGGAAAGAGTTGGGTTGCCTGGGGCCTCATATTTGAAAAAGGAAAAGGAAAGGAAACTGAGGATTCCCACTGGGAAGTACTTCACTGAATTATTTTTTGGCTATGTCTACACTACAATAATATGACAGCAAAACAAACTGCTTGAGCCCCACCAGCTTTCCTCCCAAATCCACATCACCCCAACTTTGTCCACTAGTGCCCACATCAGACCCCTCTTTCCCCATGAGGAGAACCTCAGCCCCCATACCCATTCCCTAAGCTCCCTGTCCCCAAGACCCCACTTCAGCCCTCCTAACCCTCCACGCCCACAGCTCCCCCATCTTCACTCCACCCCCCCTTCAGCCCTCCAACCCCCTCCACACCTCTTCACATCCCTCCGTCCCTAGCCTCCACTCCAGTCCCCCAACCTCCTCCATCCCTCCCCAGTCCCCCCTCCAGCCATCCATAGTTCCCTCCACCACTACCTAGCCCCCACCAGCCCCTACTCAGTCTCCTTGTCCCCATGCCTCCTTCACCCCACCCCAGGCCTCAGAGGCGGGCGGGAGCTGCCTTCCCCGCTCTCCTCTGCCCCTCCGCAGCCCCTTCCCAGCCCGGTCTTCTGGCCCCCCCCCCCCCCTACCTGGCTGGAGTCCCGGAGCTGCAGAGGTGGCCGGCCGGCAGAGCCACTCGTGGGCGAGGCCCTTCCTGCCCTAAGCACGATCTGTCTGGGTGCTCAGGGCGGGAAGTTTGAAACTCCCTGCCCAGGAATGGAGTTGCTGGCTCAGGGGAGGGCAGGGGAGGGGCGGAACGCAGGGTCCGGCTTTGGGGGCACCCCTACACCTTGGCGCCCCCAAGCCAGTGCCTCACTGGCTTATGCCTAGAGCCTGCCCTGGCCAGAGCCGCCTCCTCCGCAGCTCCCGCCACCCAGAAAGCTTCCTTGTGCCTCTACATCCACTTTAAGTTCTACCTGCAAACACATTCATTCCCAGCCCCGACACCTTCTACCGCTGCTCCTTGGCAGTGTTCAATTTTATATAACTTTTGTACCATTACAGTGCTTGTAAATGATTGACTGCCGCAGCACTGGAGATTGACTCAAGCCTCCTTTCTGTGAGCAGGTGAGGGGAAATGTTCCGAATGCTAACCACCCACTGTTAAAAAAAAACCTTTGAAGCACAGAGGATGGGACATGCAGACAAAAGCATGGGCCCAGTCAGTATGCTCCAATATAGACTATAAAAGCCAAGGGTACAGCATGGGAGAGGTTTTAATCAATAAACCAGGGATCCATCACTATATACCGGTAATCATGTACAGTCCTGTCTTTCAGGATCTCAATTAAGAGTCTTTTGGCCAAATTCATCCCCTTCCTGCTGGATTAAGGGGACCATTTATGATATTATTTAACATCAATATGTCAATAATTGCAATAATTCCTATGAGAGATGACATGTCAGGTACCATTAGAAAGGTTACAATTTGCTACGTATGATGATAGCGTTTATGTGTATGTGCCGTATCTGTATTGAAAGTTATGGATATGTTTCACATATATGTATTTTACTTGTGCTGTGTTTCTGGGACATACCCCAGGCTGAATGACTGCAGCCATACCCAGCTTAATGACCTATTAAGAAATCTCTCAGGTACAATTGGCCCAGGGGGAGACCTGATTAGTCAGCAGGACTTGCCCATGTGACTCTGGACTCCATTTTATTTCTGTAAATTTCCACAAACAGCACTGAAAAGGACAAAGGACAAAAAAGGCAGCTGCACCACCACCAGAGGCATCGCTGGCACTGGCAACAGAGGACACGGGCCCTGAGTGTCTCAGCCAGCGCCCCAAGCCCTTGCACATACAAAGAGCCTGCACCTGCCCTGAGCTTCCCCACACCTGCCTGGGAAGAGCTCAGCTAGGGCCGGCTCTTTTAAATCTCCTGCTCTGCAGCATGTTGCTGAGGTATGTGGCGCAGAGCAGGTGAAAAGGAGGGAAATTTAAATCCCTCTTCCCAGACGGGCAGTGTGTGCTGTGGCAGGGCCAGCACAACACACAGTAAGTACTGGTGGGGCCCCTACTAGGCAAAGAGGAGCTGAGTGAGGAGCAGGGATGGTGGCATAGCAGCAGGCCAGGCCCTCAGCCAGGCTGGCGGTGGCAACGGGCTGGGCCCCGAGCCTAGGTTGGGGCCAGCGATGGCAGTGGCTGGCCCTAGGCTCCAGGCTTGGGTCAGGAGCAGGGGCGTCACTGCCCCGAAGAAAGATTCACCTGGGCCCAATCTGGCCCCCAGGCCCGGATCAAACTCCTGTCACAACTGCCCAGCAGTCCAGCCCCAGGTCCCTGGCTGGGGCCAGCCCTGGATCCTGCTGCCACTGGCAGTGGCCCAACCCCAGGCGGGGCCCCAGCTGAGGTCGGGGCTGGCTGGGCCCCAGGTCCCCACCAGACTCGGGACACTGGCGCTGGGACTCGGGGCACATGCTCCTCTTTCCTCCCCCCACACGCCCGGCACCAGCAATGCCACTGGTCAGGACCATCGGTGGCAGCAGTGGTGGCAGCAGAAGCAGCTGGCCCAGGCCTGCTCAGGGCTGTCAGTGGCAGTGGCCTGGGCCTAGATCAGAGATGGTGGTAGTAGCAGTGGGGGGGAGAGTGGGCTCCAGGCTGGTGGTGTGGCGGGGCGATCGGGCCCAGGTTGGGACCGGTGGTGTGG
>ML686214.1:222365-249274 GCA_007922175.1 Pelusios castaneus
GCTGAGTCCCGGAGCCCGGGAGCTGTGCTGGGGTTCGGGTGACAGCGGGGGCTGTCAGTGCAGCCCCCCTGCCACCGGAAGCCCTGCAGCTGGGCTAGGGGGCTGGCTGTGGGCAGTGCATGGTGGGACAGGTGCCCACCATGCCCTGCTCTTCTTTCACAAAGGAGCATTCCAAGGTTGAATGCTCCTTTGCGAAAGAAAGAGCACGTGTGTACATGAGAAAGCGCAATACTTATTGCGCTTTACTTGTCCCGCAATAACTTATTGCGGGACAAGTTTTCTCGTGTAGACATAGCCAAAGATTGAGAAACAAACTCTCTAGCAGGCACATTCCTGCTTTTAGCAGTCAACTCTCCTGAAATTGCCCCCTCCCTTCTGTTCGCAGACACACAATGGGAGAGATGCAAACTGCTATCCTTCACAAACCCAAGGCTTGAGACATTTTCTTCCCTGTCACAGCATTCCTGGTTAAATACAGACAACTTAAATCATGCACCACCACTTCACAACTTTCCCTGTTGATTTCAGATAACACAGGAATTTTACATTCCTTTTCTTTCTGAGATTTACCTAAGACATTCATTTGGTTACAAATACTCACTTTATCAGCAATATACATAGTCAAATCAGCAGCAGTAGGATAGATTTCCTCCCAAAGATTGTCAAGAGGAGATTGTTCCTTTTTCACCTGAATTTCATGATTAAGTTTGGCAATTCCTGCCTCCATTTCCAATTTCTCCTTTCTGCATTCTTAGGCTCTCTTTTCAGCAGCTTCTATCATCTGCAGCTCCTCTATTCGCCTTAGATGAGCTCTCTCTACATATGCCTCTTTTTGCTGTCAATCCCTTTCTTCCATCTCCTGCATTTTTGTTGTTCCCACAAGTGAAGTTTTGCCATTTCTTTCTCAAAGTGAGAATGCTGTCTATCTCTTGGGTCTTTCAGCGTGATTGTTTCACCTGATTGTGAATAACTCATTCTGACCAACTTTAACCTTTAACACTCTCAGTTATCAAATTTAAAATTTCAAAATAGCGTGAGATCTTGATTCAACACCCAAATGTTCTGGTTCTGTGGATCCTGCCAAGACTACGCCAATGTGACTGGGGCCTCCTGCAATAACCTCCTAAACATGCAAAAATCAGGGCAAGCTGCATAACCGGGAGCCCAAACTCCCCAACACTGGTGGGTGGTACTTAAACCAGTCTCCCTATCAGTCACAACCAGGCTTCTGGTTCCCCACATCGGGTACCAAGAAATCTGCCCAAAATAGAAACAGCTCCCTTTATTGCACTCCAGCTCCTCTTGCTCCCATCTAGCCACATGGTCCCTTATAGAAATAGGTTCTCCTGACCCCAAAGGGCCAGCCACATCACACAAAACAATATAGGTTTGGATCTTACCCCAAATACCACACTGATAGCCAATCCTTTAGTAACTACAACTAAAGGTTTAATATAAAAAGAAAAGAAGCAAAATATGAGAGATATTAAAGGGTCAAAGTGAATCACATATATACAAATGACTTAGAGTCCATGTAAAGCAGTCCGCAGGTTTGTTCCTCTTGTAGACACCCAGCACCTGGGTGGGGCTCAGTCCTTTGTCCAGTTGCAGATGACTAGTTCCAGAGATGGGTATGGACTGGAGGCTGCACGCAGGCTGAAGGCAAGATGGAGTTGGGGCAGCTGCCTTTTATCACCTTTGGCCGTTCCCTTGCTGTGTGGAGCTTTTGTAAATCAAAATGGAGTTGAGTCACATAGTCAAGTCCTAATGGCTCAACAGGTTTCTCCCTGGGCCCATTGTACCTGGGAGCTTCCTTAATGGACCATTAAGGAGACATTGGCTACAGACAACCAGTCTTGGGATTTTCCCAGAATCACATGGGTTGAAATAATGATATAACAAACATATTCCTAACTTCTAATACAGGTGCAATTCCTACACATAAACCATATAAACATTCCCAGGAAATTACAACCTTCCTATTGGTACAAAACATGGCATAGTTCCTGTGGATTATTGCAATTATGAAATATTAATAAATAGTATCAAATGGTCCCCTAAATCCAGACAGTGTGACAGACGGGACCGTGTTAGTCTGGGGATTCGCTGCAAGGACAAGAGACACATCATGAGAAAAGGGCCAGAGCTCAGCTCCTGCTCCTGGCACTGGAGCTTTAACTTTTCCTCCAGCAGGCTGCTTGTGCTGGGTGGCAGCTCCCTTTCCTCTTTACTTTGGGTGGCTATGGGAACAAGGGAAGACCTGGTGGAAAAGGGAGGAAAAGCATGCTTACAATAGGAAAGCCTGATTCAATGCTATCCAGAGAGGATCTAAAGGGCTTAGTGGGGGTTCCTTCCCTGCCCCTTCACTCTCTTCCTTCCCGACTCCCTTCTCCACCCCCACCCCCACCTTCACCCTGCTTCCCAGCAATCACACCCTTGAAACAGACAGAGGAGAGGAAAGCTCACTGCCTTTACTCGGATACCTCCTGCCAGCGTTTTCAAAGGTCAGACAAAAAAACCAGGGCTTCACTCTCTCGCCCTCCAGCAATGGCTGCTATTTTACGAGACAAGCCAATCCCTTGCAAGGCTCCCACACCAACTAACGCCTGGCTAGGAACCCTCCAGAGCCAAACCAAGAATAAGAAAATGGACACAGCAAAGACTAAAAGACTGGCCCAAAAATGCTGCCCCTCTTTTCTTATCCTGCTTGCGCACCCGACCTAAAAAAAGATCTGGCAAGACATGCAGTTCTGAAAAACCTTTACAGCCATGCAACAAGCAGGGACCAGCAGCCAGGTCTCAGCCCCACCAGATTAGAGTCATGTGGTGTTCCCACCTTTTCCTCATCTCTGAGATCTGCCACAGTGTTCTCCTCCAAAGGCCTGTGAAAAGGAGGGGCCTTGAAACATGCCCTCCGGTCACCAGATCCAGACTATTTCTGTCCAAGGTAGGGCTGGAAATCCAAAGGCCATGAAATCCAGAAAATTCATCCCAGTTTGCAGGGGCTGAATCTCCCCTAAAAGTGTACAAGCAAAAAGGAAATTGGGGTTTCTTCTGAATTCTTTTCCTTCACCCTTGCCCCCAGCAATTCCTGGCTGCCACTCTTACCAAAAAGTCAAGGATAAAACGGGCTGTAGAGACACAGGCCCCTGCATGTTTTGAGCTCTTTTGGTGGGAATCCTCCATGATACAGCACCTCCACATTATTATTTACAGTCTATATATTTGTTCTCTTAATAGTATCCGGAGGAATATACCCAAGATCAGTGCCCCAATGTGCTAGGAGCTGCACACACATGCAGGCAGGAACACATGCACTTTTGTTATTTGTTTCCATCCAAAATTTGTCACCAAAACTCCCCCAACCCCAATGAAAAATGGCTTTTCAACCAAAACAAAAAATGTTCACTTTCTCACCATAATAAAGGATAGGAAGGGGACTATGGACAGGAAGGTGGGGAAGAGTAAAAACAGTACAGCTTTCATTTAACTGGAAAAACAAGAAACTTCCACAAACTTTTTTTCAATAAAGCAAAATGGTTTTGTTTCTTTCCATTTCTTTTGTGACTAAGATGCTCCATCATCAATCATTTATAAGCTGTATGAAGATGGCACTTTGAGGACATCATTAGGCTCAAAGGCCACTATTATGTTAGTTGCTGCAGATGCATACAAAAAGAATCTTCACTCAGAAGAGCTTTCCACTAGGAACTAGACTGAGGCCATCAATAATTGCAAAGCCAAGGGTTTGCCCACACAGGGCAATTGACAGTAACAACTACTGTAGAACAACTTCATAGAGTAACTCTGTTGTGGAATAAAAACAATTCTATGCCAGCATAATTACTCCTCTCTGAAAGTGAACTGAAGCTAAATGAAATTAAGGCCATTTTTATTCCAAATCAGTGTGTCCACACAGGGCTTAATCCAGTTTACCTAATCCAGTATAGATTTGCTCTGGGTTAAATTTTCCCATGCACACAAGCCCTAAAAGTAGGGGAGAGAGATTGAGTCAGGGCTGATGTATTTAGACATCTCATCCCTGTCAGGCATGCAGCCTGCTCACTTGCTTTTTAGCACCATTTTAACACAGGTGCATTTCTGGCCAAGTCTCTGACAAGTTGCCCCTGGTGCTGAGATCACAAGCCCAGGCCCTTCTGTGTAGGTTTTTGTACCAAGACACTGCGCTGGGATGAGGAGTCCTTTTGCTCTGGGATTGGAGTGACCCTGTCTGGTTTGGCTTCCGTTCTCCAGAGTTCAGGTGGTTCTTCAGCAGGAGATGCATGGACATGACACTTGCTGGACTGTTTGTACCATAAAGGAGGTTTCCCCAGGACAATTCCAGCTGAGAAAATGTCCTCAGCCACTTCCAAGGAAAAGGCAGGTGAGATGCGTGTGACAGGTTAACAATGTGTGTTTGTATGTTCACTCAGTTGGCACTAGGCAGAGATCACAAAAATCAGTGCTAGGCAATCAACAGCAACCATGTTTAATCAGCACCATGTGACACAGCAGCGTTACACTCCCTGATGTGCTCTGGAACCCAGCTTTACTTCAGCTGGATAAGGAGGTGTCTTGCTAGGGCCTGCTTTGTCCCTGGCTCCCCATTTGTTGGGGCAGGGAGGAATGTGGCCTCAAGATCCTTGGCCAGGTTATGCAGGAGACATCTGGTTAAGCACATGAAAGCTCCTCTCCCGCCTCCCGCCATGGGGGCTCTGCTGACGTCATTCCTCCATTGCCTGTGCCTCCAGATCAAAGTAAATGCAATGATGCCCCAGGAGTGGGCTGGGGCTGCGAAATGCTGCATGGCAGGACAGACAGAACTGAAGTTATCTCCTGCCATTGCCCACCCCACAAGGCAGAGCTGAATCAGCCTCTAGTCAACGTGTGCACTCATGCCCAGAGTACTTCAAAGCGCAGGGCTGAAAGGCAGGGAGCACCACCACAGTGGCTGGGCAATCCATGCTTTTCAACAGCTGCTCAAGGTCTTTGGAGAGGGGTATATAAGGAATTTGGATCCCTGATCCCCCTGCTAGCCACTTGTTACCTCCCCCCACTGTGCTCTGGCTTAGGACAGCCCCTCCATCCTGGAGCTAGCAAGAGAAACGGCACTCACTGGACAAGGTGTAGCTGTACTGAACAGCAGTCAGGTTAGTTAGGGCAGTTTTGCAGAGCTGTGACTGTGAAATGAGGAGATGTGGGTAGACTGTGCCCCTTGGGGGAAGGGAGGGCCCCTCTCGCAGCAACCATGTGTGCAACCAAAGGAATGAGATCCATATATGTGTCCATTAAGAGACAGGACACCTTGCAGCACGATGATGTGGCAGTTGTGTCAGTAGCAGAGGGGAAGGGTAGTCATCCCTTGAGGACTGCCCGCAGTTGAGGGAAGAAGTGTGTGGTCTGGGGGCTAATAAGAGGTAAGGGAAAGCAGAGCATTAGGTAGCATCAGGAAGGGGACTGAAGGGTTGTAACAGGCAGCAGATGTGGAGCAGACTGGAGCAGGTGCAAGCAGCTCCTATCCAGTACTGAGCCAGGGCAGAGTGCGAGTACATTTTATGGGGAATGGGGATGGGGAATCACTCAAAGAGGGCAGAGTTCAGCTGTGGGTGGGGCTACACTTTTGCTCTGTATTTCCTGCTGTTCAGTTCCTGCTGGTTGAGTTTGCTGCACCAAATATTGAGGAGATGCCAAGAAATCCCCAGGCAGCCTAAACTCTGGAGCAACAACCTCTTTTGCCATTTTTAACCCATCCTCCCAATTTTCTGAGCAGCAGTGGAATCTTTGCCATTGTACAAGCAGGAGACCGAGATACATACTATGACACACAGGATCCAGCTGGTAAAAGAACCCAGGAGTCCTTGACCTGGGCTCCAGCCACTATGGCCCCTTGCCCCCCGCTCTGTGCACAGTCTACCAGCAGGGAAGGAATTTTTAAACTAATGATTCCCCAGAAGGTGCTCTCAGCTGCTCAAATTACAACAGTATACTCTGGATCCCAGGGAGAGTCCATCTCTGGAGGGGAAGTTTCACTGACTGTTGCGGGGGGTTCTTTTACTCGCTGATGTGGATGAGGCCCCAGTGAAACAGCAAGGAAACAAAAATACTCTCCATGTTAGCCCATGAAGCTGAATCCACCTCACTCTGCAAACGGCTTTCACACGGGTGTCCTTCCATGAATTATTTAGCAGGATGATTTATTTAAAGGAGCAGACGTGAAGCTTCTGGCAAAGAAACTCCCATAGGTCTAGAATACCATGCAAGCGCATGTGCCCTTAAAGCTAATCTCCATGAAGTGGCTCTGAATGCCTCAACTGGCCTCAGTTACTAGTGCACACCAGAAGGCAAGAGGGAAGAATATCAGGCAGGATAATGGCAGGAGAGAGAAAAGCCACGGAGAAGCAAGACTGATCTCCAGCATGTGACACCTGCCTTTGCACCACAAGGGTCTGAAATGCCCTGGTGCCCTTTATTTCCAAAAAGAGTGAGACCAGTTTGACATGCCATATTTCTTTCAGCGCACAGACCACTGTATAACTGCCCTGCCCTGCCAGTCACAAAATGTCTTCTCTTCCTGTTCCTTGGAGTCGGAAGCCCAGTGCAATTTCAGTGGCCTGACCGCTGTCCTACAGGCCTAACACACCTGCAGCTGCTTGTTTGGTTATTTTGGCCCCTGCAGCACGACATCTTTGGGTTGGCAGAAATGAATAGGCCTAGTGAGTAACCCTGCAAATGTCTCCGTTTTTACATACTATGGCACATGACAAGACGAAATACACCATGTCTGTTTGCAGCTGCACACAGAGAACCATAATGGGAACAAGTTATTCTGAAATGCCTGGAGGTACACATTTTACACTGCTCCTCCTATCAACAAATGTTGTTTTAATAACCCAATTAGCATAATAAAAATAAAATATAGTTAAAAATAAAAACCCAATTTAAATAATTAGCATATATAAGTAATTAAGTAAAAGTTGTTTATAAGAAAATATAAGATATAACTACTTAGACAAAGGGGAACACTCCATCAATACCTGATTCCATGGAAGGTGCTGCCTGTCAGACCAGAGGCCACGGACTCCCTTGCCAGGCCCCGAAGAAAGTCGTTCCTGTATGCAGCCTTCCAAGTGACTGCTTAGCTCTCCAGGCTTAGTGAGGATGATATACTGTAGAAAATGTAACTAGTATATCAATAGCAAAGCTGGGAGCTAGAGGGTAGTCTACCCTGTACTTAGATACACACAGCTGGCCTAGCCAGCTGACTTGGCTCACAGCGCTTGGACTAAGGAGGGGCTGTGTAACTGCAGTTAGAGACTTGAGCTTTGGGACCCTCTCTCCACTCAGGGTCCTAAAACCTGGGCACCAGCTTGAACCCAAATGTCTATGACACAATAAAAGAGCCCTTTAGTCTGAATTGGCTGGCCTACATTCCACATTGGTTCTGCCTCATGTATCAGCCAAGAACACACTACGGCCATGTACACACTACAGACTTGTCCTGCAATAAAAGTTATTGCGGGACAAGCAAGCGTTATAATTATAACGCTTTACTGCGTCCACACAGCACTCCTTCTAGCGAAAGGAGCGTTCACACGCTCCTTTGACTTTTCGCTAGAAGGAGCAGTGCATGGTGGGTACCTATGGGTACCTACCGAAAGGCTGGCAGTGGTGCTGGCTTGAGCCCCAGTACTGCGACTGGACTGGGGCTCAGCAAAGCCTGGCTGCGCAGCTGAGCCAGGCTGCAGGGGCTCCAGCTCCCCTGGTGGGGCTCCAGCCACCAGGCAGCTGAGCCCCAGGGGGAGGCTTGAGACTCCCACCGAGCCCCACAGCTGGGCCCTGGCGAGGGGCTTGAGACACCTGCCGGGGCCGCCGAGACCCCCAGCCGGGCCCGGTGGGGGGCTTGAGAGCCCCGCCGTGGCCGCAGCGGGGCTCCAGCTGCTGGCCACCTGAACTCCCGGGAGCCCGGTGGGCCAGCTCAGTCCTAGTAATCCTCAGCAGTTAATAAGAATTCATGCCACAATAATCAAAGCTGCAAGTGTGTCTGAGTGCTGCAGCCCCTGATGCAAGGTTTGTCAGAAAAGAAGGGGCTAGTTAAACCTGAAGACCAGAAGCTGAGGCACAAATGAATCCAATGAAAAACTTTCAACACTGCACACGAGGAATGAACTCCCACTGACAGGCTATGTCTACACTTGTTAATTTAAGTCGACTTAGCTAAGTCGACTTAACAAAACTGGGCTTTAAGTCGACTTTGTTAAGTCGACTTAGCATGTCCACATTCAAAAATTAAGTTGACTTACAGGGGACCCTGCCAAATTGACCTAGATCGTCCACACTGGACGCCTAGGTCGACTTGTAGGGGCTAGGTGGACCTGGGACAGGTCCATGGTGGCGGGGGGGGCACCCCTTGCCAAGTGCCAGGGGGGCTCAGCCTTTGCCCCATTGTACCTTAGTACAATGGGGCAAAGGGGGACAGGGACCCTGGCAGGGCATAGGAGCAGGGTGGGCAGGGCAGAGCCAGCCACCCTGGCAGGGAGGGCAGTGGGGAAGCCCTAAAGCCCCCTAAGTCGACTTAAGGTTGACTTAGGGCTACTCTACGTCCACACTCGCTAAGTTGACTTTCTAAAGTTGACTTAGCCAGAAAAGTCGACTTAAAAGGAGGTTTAAGAAAGTCGACTTTAATTTTCCTTAAGTTGACTTAAGGAAACTGTAGTGTAGACGCAGATTAAATTAAGTCAACTTAAGCAAGTTTAAGTCGACTTAATTTCTAAGTGTAGACACACCCACAGTGAGTAATGACTGACTGCTGCGGAACTGGGTCTGGTTCTTTTAGCAGAGAACTGGTAGCCAGATGAACATCAGAACATTAAGGGCAGGTTTCAGGTTTCTTAGGCCCTGGGTTCAAAGAAGAACAAAGGAAATAGGTCCCCTAGGGCAGGGAAGGCAGGTTTTCTAGGGAATTCATTACCAAATGCAACAGGTAGGGCGTACATTCACCAGCTAGATGAAATACAGCACCTTGAAATCAGAAACACTGGCAAAAATAACAGCTGGATATAATCAACTCATGGTTGAAATGGATGGTTGGGGGAGCTGGTAATGGCCTTTCACCTGAGTTGCTGGATCAAATGCAGCCCAGGATGAAGACCAATGGGAGATCTGCTGACTGCTCAGTGCCTTATGTGCTTTGGCAGAGGTGTGCACACCCAGGGCTAGCACAGCATGATGGACACTACTGACTAGGAGATGTCCTTACATCACTTTTGGCTCCACCAGCATGATGAGCTGGTGACTTCCCAGCTTGCCAGATTCATCCAACTCAGTAAGCACAAGCACCACCAAAACCCACTGCTGATTGTCTGCCTCTTCCATTCATGCCCCCTCCGTCTGAGAGGCCCTTCCTAACCCTGCTAGGTTTGCTCAGAAATACCCCTGCACCAAACTTCAGCCTCCCACAACACCATTAACACAAGAGAACGGGAAACAATCGGAAGCCTCCCAGTCTGAACAAGACTGTCTTGCCAGTTCTTTGCCAGAATGGCTGCTCCTTTACAAGGGTAGGGTGTTGGCAAATTGTTCAGCCCCAACCTGGAGGGCCAGCAGGCTCCATTGCAGCTGGTCCCTGCCCTTTAATCTGTCCAGTTGGCTGGCCCTACCAGCCATTAGTCCTCCCACAGGCATGGTTCTCAGGATCACTAGAGCACAGACGCCCTCCCATCGCATCACAGTGCAGTCCCCAGGGAAGGAAATAGGAACCAGAAGCATGTAAAACAATCCAGACCAGATCTGCAGGAGTTTCGAGATGCATTAGCTTCGCTGTTTAATCCTGCACCTAGGCTCGAGCTCTCCCCTGCACACTGCCATACGAGTGCAAGGGACCCACTCACAGGAGTAGAGTTACTCACATACATAGGAGTCTATCGGATTCACTCTTTGACTTTGTACTGGCTGTGTACTGGGTATTTTAATGCTGACAACACAAATAACAGTAATTCCCTGCTCACTGACAGAATCAGTGAGGGACTCATTGTTTGATGCAATTTCTTTATTTCCTTTCTGTGGTGGACTTGACCTTCAGCATGTGGGTTAGGTTCTCTCAATTATTATATTATCTCTACCAAAGGATTAACAAATATATTTGAAAGTTGCAGGAAAAGGAAAATACTTCAGCAAAAAAACTTTAGAAACAGATTGGAACATTAAACTGCAGAACTGGATCCCCTCACGCTGGGTTTGAATAGAGATCTTGAATGGTTAAGTCATTACAGAAGGTGATTTCCCTTAAATCACCCTTCTTAGCTCTTGCTTTCAGTTCCTGCCTCCGTATTCCACAGTTCGAATCCAAACAGCTTATTTACTATAAAGAGATAGGCTAGCATTCTATCCTTCTAGATCGGTTTGAATTAACTTTGGGACCCACCTTTCTCTGTATCTATATATTTACAGCCTACGTGCTATATTTTCCATTTCATTCACGTAACAAATTGGGATTGTGCCCACAAAAGCTCATGTGATAAACAAACTTGTTAGTCTTTAAAAGTGCCACAGAACTCCTTGTTTGTTTTAAAGTCAACAGTCTTGCCGATTCCTGATAACCAGATGGACTAAGAGAAAGAGCCCAAAATTACCTTCGCCATATTCCAGGGGGTCCAGATCGGAAGTTTGGATTCAGGCGTCTCCAAGGCCTTCAGCAAACATTTAGGGCCAGGGTCACACTCTGGATTTCAGGATAGTAAATCTTTCAGGGAAGAGCTATGCAAGCAGCCCACACCATCTCTGCTCTGCCAGCAGTCTAGACCAGGGGATAAGGCTGGCCAAAGAGGGGCTGGGCTAGACTGGGTAGCTTGCTTCTGGATAAAAGCTGGCAGAGTCGCTGGGGAGGCATCAGTACCGACTCCTGCCATCCCCAGGGCTGAATTCTGCTCCTACCACAGTTGCTCCCAGAGGGCAAATCTCACCCTTGATTTTAACAGGAGCCTCTCCTGTGTTGGCAAATTGATCCTGTAGCTCTTGGAGCCTAGCAGTCAATCAGCACAGCAGCTAGGTTTGGTTCCCAGTGCAAACCACAAAAAGCATCCGTCACCCACAGAGATAGCACTCTTGGATGGGACCATTGCACACACGGTTACCCCCTGTGCCTACCCATGGTGACACCACTTGAAGCTAGTGGGATGGGCCCCTGCGGAACTAAGAAAGACGTTTCTTGCCTGAGTCAGTTGGGAGGATAGATAGGCTCTGTAGGTAGCAAGGGAGAGTGGAGCTCTACTCTCTTGCTCTCTCTCTCTCTCCTACCCAGCCAGAAGTCATTACATCTACCACACAGGACTTCAAAGGGGACAACAAAGGGCAGAGTAGCAAATTTGGAAAGGGAGGCCTCTTAGAGGAGCCAAAAAAGTCCTGCCCAGCAGCAGATGCTCCTGTGATTCTGTCTGAAGAAGATTACTGAAAATTACTATTATTATTATACTGTAAGAGCACCAGAGATCTCAGCACCAAAAAACTTACCATCTAAGACCCTCACTTCAGGAGAGCACTTTAGCACATGCTCAGATTTAAGTATCTACTTCATTTATGTCCTGAACTGGGCCTAGGTAAAGAACTTACAACAGGGCTCGACAAAACCCAGGCACCAGGTTGCCATGGTGACCAGGGTTTGTAGCCAGGTGTCTAGCTCTACTGCAAAAATGCTGCAGACAAGCAGCCTCTGGCGACCAAAAATAAAACTGGAGCCTAGCTGGGAGCCAGTTTTGTCAAGCCCTGACTTACAAGCTTCACATCAGCACGTCCACACTCTCACTTGAAGCAACCAAGCAGCCTCATTCCCTTCAATGGACTCATTCAGCTGCCTTGCTGCTAGGTGACACTCGCAGGGTTGCAGCCTTGGTGTTGAAATGTAATGCGTTTTTCTTGGAACGCAGCATACCCCAAACACAGCAGTCCTGGGCTAGCTAACAGGCCCTAAAGTGCTTCACTGCCCTGATAGGATGAAGCGCAAAGAAAAGAAGAAAAAATTAAATCTGCTGCCTCTCATGATGTGTTTGTCCACCGCCTAACACAATAGGGTCCTGATCTCAGTTATGGCCTGCAGATGCTAATAATAAAATTACCTGTCACCTGTCTGAATACATTTAATTAACTAACATTACAGGTAACAGCTCAGGTCACTGTAACCAAGAGAAAGTAAAGAAAAAGAAATTCCCCCCTCTCCATTGTGCCTTTGCCAGCACTATTCTATTGTCCATTTCACCACTTTCTTACGCGGCAAGTCAGTTTCCCTTGCTATTCATGTGGGTCTTTCATGCAGCAACCAGGAAGAGAAAGACCGTTTTTAGGAAAAAAGGTCTGTGAGATCATAAGAATTGGCAGGGGCATTTGGAGACAGGTGTGAAACCTGATACTTGGAAGCATTTTTTAAAGTAACTATATCTCAAGCTGACAAGCATCCCTTTGAACAGCAGAAACACCAAAAAGTAGAGATAGGAATGATCCACAAAGCTTTGACTCAGATTAAAATTTCCCTGAAATCCAAGGATGCTGGGGTTCAGAGTTCTCTTTTAATTTACTTTCACTAGAAGAAGTTGGATCCATGCTCGTATCCACTGAGGAAACAGTAACACAAGTAAAGTTCTTATCGGAAACTGGCAACATACACAAGACAAAAACCAACACAGCTACTGGACAGCATGTTGTGACAATATATTCCTTCAGTTGTGCATAGAACAGTCCGTGAAGAGTTCAGTTCATTCTTGTAAATATTTTAAAAGCTTCAAATGCAAAGGGTTATTGTTTATCATTGGCTCTTTGGCCTCAATGGCTAGCCAACATTCAGGGCCTTGCCACATTGATTCTGTTAGGAGGAGAAATTGCTGATACGAGTCATGTATTTCTTTGGGGTGGTCCTATTTACAGAGAATATACACCAAGTCCTGTTTCCCTGAACACAGTAGAAACAGAGAAGCAGGCAGCCCCTCTGCTTGTAGTGCCCAAGTCTGCCTTTCCAGTGAGTCCTACACCCCAAGGAACTCTCCTTCACATGGCTGCCTCTCTGCCTTCTTGACTCTGCATCTCAGCCCTCCCTCACCCCAGCACAACAAGCTTGCCAAACAATCCTCCAGCCCCTGCATTTGGCATCCGAAACCCCTTTAACCACATAGCTTAGCCCTGCTCAGGCTTTGCCATGTGACCCATTGCTTGAGTAGTAGCTTCCTATTGTTTCCAACCATTACTGTGTAAAAGGGTTTAATTGCTCCTTTCCCTTTGCCTGATAGAAGGGCACTTAGCAAACCCCACCACCAGGTCTATAATTGTCTATGACTAAAGACTCACTTGATGGCAGCCAACAACACCATTCAACACAACGTTATTATTTAGAAAGGCCTCAAATAAAAGACTTGCATATCAAAGCCAAAAGCAAAAATGCCCAGAGTGTATTTCATTTAATTTATTTACCATTGAATGAACTAAATTGAAAATTTCATTTGCTGTCCCTAGCAAGAGTGGAAGCCCAAACCACCAGGTTCTGCAGAATATGAACTGCCATTTAACAAAACGAATGATGTCTCCAGAACTCATGATTATGAAATTGATCTTCCAAACATAAATCAGGGCAATGCTATCTGCTTGAGTCTGCAGGCAGCCTCCCTGGCTCTACTACCATCTTTCCCAAGTTGCAGTAGAGTGAAACTGACAAAAAATCAAGTCAGTTTCACAGCCACACTATTCAGAACCCTTCTGGAACAGCCAAAAGGTGACAAATCATGGCAGTTTCACCCTGTAGCTACTAAGGAAAGGTCTGTGCAGCAGCAGAAGGTGGAGGGCTTCTGATACTGGCAGGCCTGTAAATTCACACTTCTATTACTGTTTCCATCTCTAGCTTCTACTCTAAAAAGCTGCCACTTGCGTGAAATGTAGTGCACATTTTGATGCAAATTGACTGCAGAAAAGCTCCTAGTACAGACGATCTTTTACTATATTTATTCCCCTTCAATCCTATGTGGTGGGAGGGGAGAAAGAAGATCAAATTGTTTTATGGGACAAATGATCAAAAGACCTAGATCAAATTAAACCGACCTCTTCTGACCTCATCTTTCTTAGCTAGGCTATTAACCTTCCCCTTAAAGCAGGCAAAGTGACAACTTTAATATCCATATTTAAAGGGGATCATAGATGTTTGCATCTGTTTCAGAATGTGGCCAAGAGGTTGCTCTTTAACTGTGAGCATGACTCCCATCACTGACGAGGTGAAAGGATACCTCAGGGTACTCTTGGAAATGAGATTTCGCAGTGGTGAGGTGGTCAGATCCCAAGATTCAAAGACACAAGCAACAGGTGGGTTAAATGCAAATCCTTTATTCCTTTTGAGTTAACTGTCCTACAGAACCACATAAATCTTTTTATTTATTATGCTGTATTTACAGGGGGTGAAGATGTCTGCTCAATGTACAGCACCAGTTTGGAAGCCAAATAAAACCTGGAAATGTATTTGTGTCACTGCAGGGCCCATTTATAGCTTGAATACCATGGGCTGTGTGGGCATATGGGTGGCCAGCCCTCTTCCCTGAGGGCAGCCTGTGGCTTCAGACCCACTGGACACAAAAAAGTCAAGATGTTGGTCATTTTGACAAGGGGCAGTCTCATTTTTACATGGCAAGTAGATCATGCATGCCATATTTGTTTCTTTAGGACACCCCTTCACTCTATGGTCTGGGGGGAGAGGGAGAGACCCTTCTATCATCAAAATATCCTTTAGCCTAGTGGAAGATACACTGAGATCGAAGCCAGGATACCATGAATTCAGACCTCACCAGCGCTACACATTACTGTTCATATTTGCCTGTACTTTACATGCCTTCGCACTCTGTACCTGTGCCTGAGGAGCAGTCAGGTATCAGCCACCTCATCTTAAAAATAACTGAACTGATATGCTACATGAGTTCATTGTAATGAGCAGGCCATTGTGAATGGCAGCCCAGCTCTCATTCCCTCCCTATCCCATGAAAGAAGTTGCAATCTGCCAAGTACATGTGTTTGGCTGTGCCACCTCTAACCACTGCCACAGCCACAGGGCCACAAACCTTCCCACAGCCAGAACAGAACCCAGCCCTCCTGGCTGTCCTGCTCTAGCCACTAGATGCACTCCCCCTCCAGAACTGGAATCCTGACGCTGCCATTTTACCGCTGGAGAGCAGATAGCTGTGGGATTCATTGGCTATTCATTGCTCTATTAAGCACCTCCTTAATAGCTTTACATGCCTTACAACACTTAGGAGGCAGAACCCCAATTCATGTAGATCAGCTCTACTTGAGCCAATGAGCTAAACTGATTTCTGTCCCATGACTTATCTACTATCTTTATTCTGAAAAGATCCCAGGACAGATTACAAATCACATACTTGCTGCCTCTGGGATGAAGCAGAACAACAATGAGGGGAAAGGGGAAGAACCTGGCTATTACAAAACACATCATGGGACCTTCACAGACAGCTGAAAGAACCTGACTTATATTTGAGGCAATACTTTGAGCCCACAATCCACAGAGAAAGAATGTGGTTAACTTGCACCTGTGGAAGGAGCTGGTGAGTTTCAGTCCTGATGTCACAAGCCCCCCTAAAATGGGCACAAACCGATAACCTCAGCACCGAGATGCAGGGTGGATGGATGAGCAACTCATAGAACTAGAAGCTGTTCCTCCAGCTCAGGAGTATTGCAGGAAGCTTGCCCTGTTACAAGCTCTGCTGGACCTGTTTTCAGAAGGATCCAGAGGGTACCTTTGCCCAGCACCACATTTAGTGACCATGAAACAGACGTTCCAACCTCCACTCATTCCTCAGCCTCCCTAGTCAACTCCTGCATGATCACTGTCAGGTCCCTTCCACCTCCAGGCGCTCTTCTCCACATGGCCACGCCAGCCCTGTTCGCTCTTCAGACAACACTCATGAGTCTCCTTATGGGACCACTTCTGAGTGGGCTGCTTGCCAGGTCTGTGCCTCCAGCCACCTACTCAAACCCACTCCTTGGTCTGCTACTAAATGCCCCACCCCTCCCACTCCCATAGAAGTCCATCGCTGGACTTGGGAACTTCAAAGGAGCAGACCCAAGTCATGTGCACAGCTCTGGCATGTCACAGACCATGCCTACAGCGAGCAGTTTTCTCACTGCCCCATTTGTTACACACAATGGCATTAAAAACTGACCCAAATAGCTGCCTATCTATTTTTAAAATTTGATGCTCCAAAATTAATGCACATGACTAAATAATCTGTTTTATTGGCATCTGCACGTGACCACACCACATATTGTGGCCAAGAGCATCACTGGATTCAGTAGAGAATCAGATACCTATATGAATCCTGAGAACATCCATGTTCACATTAGACAAGATATGAAAGACACTGGCTCAGAAGATACAAATCCTCATTGGCCTGGAGCATAAACCAACCATTAATTGACCAGGGGTGGGAAGAAATTCCCTCTGAAGAATTGCATAGCAGTCACTGTCAGCTACAGGACATAAGCCTAATGAGGGTGTAATTCATACATTCCTAGGACAGAATGGTCTCAGCAAATGAGTAAAGCAGGCAACCTGCTGAGTAACACTAGGACCAAGCCATCTGGTTAGGGGGAGCCGGGACCTCACAGACTCGCACTGCAAAAGAGACAGTCCAGTGATTTACCACGGATGCAGCTGAGGTCACAGCAATACACACCTTCAAATCAGCACATACTTTGTTTGCCACTATCTCAGCAAGCAGCCAGGCTTCCAACAGCTGGCCCCATATGGGTAGTATTTTATTGTTCACTACTCCAGATCCAGTGCCTCAGCGGGACCTGCTCTGCTCACAGGTCAAATACAGAGGCTAGTGAAGTTACCATGGTAAACCAGTCCTGTCAACTCATGCAATTTTATCCAGTCTCATGTTAGCTGATGCTTTTCTCCAAGTCCCACATTCTGGAGCCAGGTGATGATGTGAAACCTCAACTTCCATTTAAACAAAGAAGTACCTCTCTAGCCCTCATGGCTGTGGAGAAAAGCTAGAAATGTGACCCGGGCCTCCTGGTATAACCACCTGAATATGCAAAGATCAGGACAAGCTGCAAAGAGGAGAGCAGACTCTCCCAGCACTGGTGGATTACCTGGAGATAAACTCCCCAACCAGTCACAATGAATGCTTCTTATCCCCCACACTGGATCTCAGCCCCTTTTACTGCATATCAGCCCCTGCTTTCCACCTAGCCACTGAATCCCTTAAAGAGATTGGATCTCCTGATCCCAAAGGACCAGATCCCAAAGGGCCAACCACAATTACACGGAACAATATAGGTTTGGATTTTAGCCAGAATACCCCATTGCCAATCAATCCTTTAGTAACTACAACTAAAAGTTTAATATACAAAGAAAAGAAAAGAAACAAAATATGAGAGATGTTAAAGGGTCAAAGTGAATCACATACGTACAAATGATTAAGAGTCCATGCAAAGCAAGTCCTTTGAAGAATTTGTAGTTTTCAGGTTTGTTCAATTTCTGTGGTAGACACCCAAGACCTGGGTGGGCCTCAGTCCTTTGTCTAGTTGCAGATGAAAAGATCCACAGATGGGTGTTGGCTGGGGACTAGAGACTGAAGACAAAATGGAGTTGGGTGTAATATAACTGTCTTTAACACTTCTGGCCTCCTCCAGGCTATGTGGAGTTCTGACCAATCAAAATGGAGTGGAGTCACAGGATCAGTCTGAGGGGTTGCCTACACGAGCACCGTAATCCGCATTAAAAATCATTACCGCGCGTTAATAAGCGAACTGTACAGACGTGAAATGGTTTTCCTTCGCACTAAGAGCCTTCTTGCTGCGCATTCCAACCACCACTCGGCCGAGAGTGGTAACAGCTGTTCCGGATCATCTGCTGCGCTTTTCTGCTCGTCAGTACTGTCTCTGCGCATTGTTTGGAGTCCGGAACTGTCCCAGCATTCCCAAGTCGTCCTGTCTGTACTTCCCCTCACCCTCTCTATGACAGTGATGAAACAGTCCCACCTACAATGCGATCCCACCACTCGGTGCTCGTCTCTCGCGACCAGAAACGGCGTTGCACCCTGTGCAGATGATCAGTGAAGGAGCAAAGCAATGCGGTGCTGTTGATCTGCAGGGCATCAATCAGCCCCTGCTCCTCTGTGTCATCCTCTGGCAGGGAGCTCAAAACATAATGAGCAACCATCCGAGATGTATTCAGCATGTGGAGGGCGAGAGTGGAGACCAGAGCAGGATCCATTCTAACGCAGATTTTGTTTCTATCCAATGGCGTGCTCCGTGCAAACAGTATTGAAAACAGGCGCGAGTTGCTATTGGCAACAAGGAAGACGCTAGGGAAACGCAATGCAGCATGGGAAACATCCGGTTTACCCATGGTGCTTTGTGCTCCTTTCCTTCATCACATGATTGCAAGCAAGTACACAGGGAAATTGGAACGCTGGGATACGTGCCCAGAATTCAGAGCGCTAGTGCGCATTGCAGCGAGGAATCCTGTGACGTCTCAAGGAGCGACGTGTGTACAAGGTAAAGCGCAATAAAATCCACGTGCTTCTTACAACGCAGTTCAGAAGCTGCACTGTAATCTGATCGTGTAGGCATAGCCTGAGTGATTCACTGAGCAGGTTTCTCCCTAGGCCCATTGTATCTGTGGTTCCCTTAATGGGCCATTAAGGAGATCATGGTTGCAAATGTGCTGTCTAGAGTGTCTCCCAGAATCACACAGGTTGGAACACAGATGTAACAAACATATTCATAACTCCTAATACAGACATGACATCCACATATGTACCATACAATCAGTTCTAATAAATTACAACTTTTTTATAGGTACCAAACATGGCATAACTCCTATGGATTATTGCAATTATGGAATTATTTGATATGAAATATTATCATAAATGGTCTCCTAAACCCAGACAGCATCACAACCCCCAAAGGCTCTGAAACCAGAAGGGACTTCCCAAAGCGATCCCCAAAACAAGAAACATTTAAAAGTCTCATGACTTTTCAGGCACTCATGATTTTGAGGCCTGGCTCATGATTCTGAAACAGGGGCAGTGCTGTAAATGTCTCCACACACACACACCTTTCCTTAATGAACATCTGACACTGCTTGCCAAGCTACCTCACTCTCTTCGAGAACACTCCTCAAAACTAACATATCCCTCTAGCCAGCTTCACCCCACTTTCACTCTGTGCAGTGCCCCCAGTCACTATCTGTTCACTTGAGAACTACCCCAAATAAGGTACAGATGTAATAAGTGCCTCATAAGATCCTTTCCACATGTTCCCTGCCATGTTCACCAGACCCTTCCTGTGCAATGTCTAATTTGGGACCTGATCCCTTCAATGACATCTCTGGAGTGGATCCTGATACCCATTGATTTCAGGGGCCCTTCTGTGCAACCCAGTTCAGAAGCCAGATTTGATCAGAAGTGCCTCAGGGTATCTATCGTTACATCTGTTGTTTCTTCTCTGCAAAGTACCATGCAGTTTCACAGTGCAACAGCAACTCAAACCCAGGCCAATCCAAACCATAGATGTGCATGGCAAACATCCAACAGACAAGTCATTCCGTCCCCCACTCCAAAATCCAAAAGAAATAACAGCATCATTGCTCTGAGATCAATGGATTATTCTCATGATTTCAAACCTTGCATCAAACAGCCTTTGCATAAGCTTCTTGGGACAGAGACCATGTTTTGTTAGCTGTTTGCACAGCACCAAGTGCTGGCTGGGGCCACTAGGTGCCACTGTTTGATGTCATCTGGTATGTCAGAAAGTGAGGCCCTGATTTAAAAAAGCACTTAAATATGAGTGCAAATTCCATCTTGAATCAGAACATGAGGTGAGATAAGTATCACATCTCAGAGCTTCATAGGAAAAGACAACAAACCTACACCCGCTAATGCAAAACAGAGCTGTCAGCTGGATTGCCAGAGGCTGCCAAAGCCAGGATTGTTCTGTTTGTGGCAGTGAACTGCCCGGATGCAAAGGCAGAGACACGACATCCTGACAGATCTCTGGAAATGGTGAACTCTGGTTTGGGCAGTTTACATGTGTGATATGAACTGAGCCAATTAATAGGTTTCAAGTTTTCAAAAGGTTAGGAGGTGCGATTCTGACAATAGGAGAACCCCTGGCATTTTCTCAGTTATAACATTCCATTAAATCCACTCAGTCACACGTCCCCTTTCATTTCCCCTGTGCCTCTCCTCTAGCTAAAAGAACATGTTTAATTAGGAAAAGAAATAGAAACCCTCTCCCATTTTTTCTCTCTGTAGAAAGACATTGCAAAATATCCTGGAGAATTATACAACAAACAAAATCATGTTCAAGTCACAGTTCAAGACAGCTTAACAGATCACGCAGACTTTTCCCCATGTTCCCAAGCTCCACCTGACACTAGAAATCATAACCCTCTACAGACTCACGTAAGACCAACTGAGATCTTATCCCATGGGCAACCCCCATGCTTCTAGAGAACCCAAATAACTTTAATGTGCTCCATCGCACAGAGCTCATTGCAGAATCAGGACCGACCTTGCCAGCTCCATCCAGCACCAGGCAACATGAAAGAGCCAGTAATGAGCTAAGTGCCAAAGCCAAAACACTGAAAAACTGATACAAGGCCAGCTGCAATAGTCCAGCAATGAAACTCAGTCATCAAAGAAGCAGAACAAAGCTCACAGCCACAGTGGTACCAGAAAGAGCTGCCTTATTCAGTGGGGACAGGACAGGACCTTCCTGACCCCAACACAGCCCAGAGCACGCACTCCAGACCTTCCATATGCTCAATATCTGAGAGCAAAACTGAAATGTAGTTTTAACCAAAATGAGCATTTGGCTTATTCATGGCCTTTATCAACATCACAATTCCTAGGGGCGGGGTGGGGGGGTGTCTCAGTGGGACAATCATTAAGGCCCCAATCCAGCCACGGCCATCTACAGGCAAACACTCCTGAAGAGCCCCATTTCACTGCAGAATTGGGGCCCAAGTTCAAAGCGGGTTTCATTGGCTGGATGTGTGGTGCACTATTTACTACTGGGCTCAAGCCCACTGCAAGCCTACCCCACCCTTCCCAAAACCTGCTCCCACCTCCACCACCTCCTCCTCCTTTCTAGTCCCTGCAAATTCCTGCTGCTGCACCTCAGGAAGGCCAGGGGAGCAAGAGCCCAGCAAGCAGCTGCCAAAAGAAGATCTCACCCTCCAGGAAAAACAGCAGTGGAAGAAAGGATCAGTCTGCCAGTTAATAAGCACTGATAGGCATCCAAGAGAGGCACCTCCGGAAAAATCTACAGCACCAATTCCATCCAGCAGGATCCCAACACAATTAGTCAGGCAGAATAATGGCCTGACAACGCAGGATGCACCCACTGTGCAGCTAGGTGACCAGACAAGAGCGGGTGCGGGGAAAAAGTCGCCTATATAAGAAATAAATGCCCCACATATCGGGACTGCCCCTATAAAATCAGGACACCAGGTAACTCTCGGCATAGGTTACAATGGCCCGGCCCTTGCAGCAGCTCGCCTTGCTCGGGGGCCGGAACCAGAATGAGAGAACAGAGAGAAGCCAGGCGATTTACTGGCCAGTTTCCCAGGGGAAGGGAGGACGAAAGCTACACACAAGCAGGCCTGGGAGATGCGATCCGAGGTCATTAGCACCGCGAGAGAGATTTAGCAACGGCAACTGGTTCCGGGCAAACCAGAGGCGCAAACCAAACAGGGCGCGCCCTGATCCCACGGTGAGAGGCGTGGTACAGCAGGGGCCTTCCTGACCGGGAACTGGGAAGGTCTGGACACCCGGGGGTCCCCAGGCTGATCCCCAAGCAGGAGCCACTGCGCCCCTGCGGGGGCTGAACCGGGCAGCATAGCGGCTCGGTCCCGCTCCGCGCCGCCCCTTACCTGCCCACGGTCTGGTTGGCGAGCTGCCGCATGCGATTGAATTGCTTCTTCATCTCCGCAGCGAGCGGAGCGCCCGGGCCGGGCAGGCGGGCGGCGCTGCGGCGGTTACATGGCTGCCCGCGGGACAGCGGCGGCGCTGGCGCTAGAGCTGCGGGCAGCCGGGGGCCGGCAGCGTTTCACCGCCTCCATCCTGGCCCCGCGGTGCGCTCCGAACCTCCTGGCGGGCGGCGGCGGCGGCGGCGGCTCCCACGCACAGCTCAGCGCATCCTGCGACACGGAGCTGGCGCGGCCTCGCTGCCCTGCGCGCCTTCTCCCACGGCCAGCATCTTCGCCGCTGCCCCAGCCCAGGCCCCCTCGCCTCTGCTCTGCGGGCGGGGGCCTCGCTGGATTAACGACGGCCCCTACTGCGGCTGCTCGTCCGGCCCGACCCGGCGGCTCTGGGAAGTATGGTTCCACCCACCCCCCTCTGTTGGGTTCCTGAGGGGTCCCCCCATCAAAGGGCGGGAGGCTGCAATGGGGCTACTGCGGACTGCAGAGGGGCAGGATGGAGCAGGTAGTGCTCCTGCAGGAGCCTGAGCGGTGGGGGGAGGGCAGTTACCCCCGCCCTGAAGATTGGGGATGTTGGGCTCCCTGCACAGAAAGCAGCTTTCACACTCAGGGTTCCGCCCAACCATATTTTTCGGGGTCCCAGTACAAACTTGTAACACACACACACACACACACATAGAAACAGGCTTGCGGCCTAGTCTCTGGGCCCTGGTACAGTGTACCTTCTTTCCTGGTCATGTGGGGACCTGACTTATGCTGCAACCCCACAGCCTCCAATGCCCCTCCAACTCTGCCTGGGACCAGAGGGGCCCAACACCCAAAGAGGGGGGGCAGGCTGGGCCTGGGGATGCTCTGCCCCTGCATCCCTGCACAGCAGGGATGCCTTATTGCTAAGGCTTCACTTTCCCTGTGTGGGTGGGTGAGTAGGGTGGTGAATTCAAAGGCAAGCCTTTAGTATGTTACAAATTGCATAACTAATATCTGTTCATCCATTATCTGTCTCTGTCCATCCATACCAATCTAGCTCATAGAATCATAGAAAAGCAGGAGTGGAAGAGACCTGAGAGATCTTCTAGTCCAGTCCCACGCACTCAGGACACAATCCTGCCTGGTGCTTGTCAAACCTGCTCTTTAAAACCCTTAGAGAGAGAGAGATTCCACAACCTCTCTGGACAATTTATTCCATTGCTTTAACTACCTTGACAGTCAGGAAGTTTTTCCTCATGTCCAACCTAAACCTCCCTTACTGCAATTTAATGCCATTGCTTCCGCTCCGCTCCTCAGAGGTTAACAAGAACAGTTTTTCTCCCTCTGCCTTGTAACAATCTTTTATGTATTTAAACACAGTTATGTCCCTCCTCAGTCTTCTCTTCTCCAGACTAAATAAACCCAATTTTGTCAATCTTCCCTCTTAGGTCATGTTTTCTAGACCTTTAATAATTTTGTTGCTCTTCTCTGGAGTTTCTCCAATTTGTCCACGTTCTCTAAAATGTAGCACCCAGAACTGAACACAGTACTCCAGTTGAGACTAATCAGCGCAGAGTGTCTCATGTCTGGCTTACAACTCTCCTGCTACTATATTACAGAATGATGTTTGGGTTTTTGCAACATTGTTACACTGTTGACTCATATTTAGCTTGTGGTCCACTATGATCCCCAAAACCCTTTCTTCAGCACTCCTTCCTAGGCAGTCATTTCCCACTTTGTATCTGTGCAATTGATTGTTCCAGTGGAAGACTCTGCATTTTGTCCTTACTGAATTTCATCCTGTTTACTTCAGACCTTTTCTCCACTGTGTCCAGATCATTTTGAATTTAATCCTATCTTCCCCAGTACTTTTAATCCCTCCCAGGTTGGTGTTATCCAAAGTTTTATGTGTGTACTCTGTATGCAGGGCTAGCCCAACCATTTAGGTTAAGTAGGCGGTTGCCTAGAGTGCCGGGCTTTAAGAGCTGCCAAATTAGACGGAAGTGATTTTTTTTATTTTTATTTATTTTTGCTATTTAAAAACTATATTCATATGTTATCTCTTATAAAATGAAAGTACCACACTATGATGGGGGCGCCAAAGTCATAGATCACCTAGGTGCCAAAAATCCTTGGGCCAACCCTGTCTGTATGTGTCATATGATGTACAAAGGACTATGATCTGTGTAATTTTTTTGTTCACTCTTACAATGTAATTGTATGATTTGATGCCAGTTATGCCATGGAAGGTTCCCTTTTGAATGCTGCACTGTATTGTTATGGTATCATGTTCCCTGAGACATCATGTATGTGTACAGATGTGAAACATGTTACATAGCACAGACCCTCAGGACTATCTCTAGCACAGAGGCTGGAGAATTACATGACAAAGGAAATCACACAGCAGCCCAGGAAGAGAGAGGAGGGGTTGAGGGGCATTGAGAGGTATGGAGACACTTTGGGAGTGGGAGAAGCTGCTGGCTTCTGAGAAAGAAAGACCATCTTGGAAGCAATCAAAATATTCTGGGCCTATCCACATGGCCAGGAGGACCTAGACTGTCTGAACTCCACCAAATAGCCAGTCTCGTGGGTAAGAACAATGAGAATAAGCTAAACCTAAATAGTCTCATTAGATCAGTATGCAGTTTATATCTTTTATTTGAATGTGGCAACTCCTGGCTCCTTTATTAAATGATTGTGCATTGATTTGCTATATACTCACTTGAAATCATATTCTAATCAATAAACTAATATTTGTTTTATCTAAAGCTGTGTGGACTTCAGAGGGTGTGAATGAGGGAAGCTGGGTACATCCATTTCTTTGTTAAATGAATGGACATAAGTCTATGGTGATTGGGGAAAGGTTCCAATCCCTGTAGGATGAGAGTTTCCGGTGAGGTATCTGGGGCTGGGTGTGCTTGCTTGAGGACCATTGCCTGAGTAGCCGGAGGGCAGTCATTCACTGCCTGGGACCAATTGCATGCAGGGAGCTGGTGTGGACTGACTCAGGAGTAAGTGGTCACCTGGCAAAGCAAGGTAAGTCGTAGTTTGGGAGTGGAGATCAGAGGGTCACAGCAGCACACCAGACCAGATTCTGGGAGTGGCCTGTCACAGCATGCCATTATCTAAATCATTAATGATGATATTGAACAGAACTTGACACAGGACCAATCCCTTCAGGACCCCACTTGATATGCTCTTCCAGCTTGACTGTGAACCACCGATAACTACTTTTTGGGAATGATTTTCCAACCAGCTACGCACCAACCTTACAGTAGCTCCAAACTGTATTTCCCTAATTTGTTTCTGAGAAGGTCATGAAAGACAATATCCAAAGCCTTACTAAAGTCAATCTATAACACATCTGCAGCCTTCCTCTGTCCACAAGACCTGTTATCGTCTGAGTAAGCTATTAAGTTGGTTTAACATGATTTGTTCTTGATAAATCCATGCTGCTACTTATCACATTATGTTCTAGGACAGTAGTTCCCAACCTGTGGCCCGGGGGGCCAAAAGTGTCCCATGGCTCCTCTCCTCCTGGCTGTAGAAGGAAGCCACTGCCTAAGGACCCAGGCAGAGTGCATTTCCTCAGGGCTCCTTGCTGCAGCCAAAGGGATGGGAAATTAGTGTGCCCCTCTCCCTGTTTGTAGCAAGGAGCACAATAAAGTGCTCCACCTAGGTCCATAGGCTCTGAGGTGCCATCTGGAGCCAGGAGAGGAGCACTGATCTTCCATCCACTTTGCTGCAGAAGGGAGCCACTGCCTAGGGACCCAGGTAGAGCACACACAGGGCTACAGGATTATTGCAGTTTCCCTGTTGCAGCGAGGGAGACAGAAGACCAACAAGGAGGGAGCCTCCTTGCTGAACGCCTTCCGTCCCACTGCAATGAGGGGAGGGGAGCCTGCTGGTGGAGACTGGTAGCCCTTTAGGGTTATAAAAATTCTTTCTGTGGCCCTGGAGCCAAAAGGGTTGGGAACCACTGTTCTAGGTGTTAGCAAATTGATTCCTTGATTGTTTGCTCCATTATTTTTCTGGGTACTGAAGTTAAGCTGAAAAAGTGGGATTTTCTCCCACGAAAGCTTATGCGATAAAAAAATCTATTAGTCTTGGGCTACGTCTACACTTACTAAAATTTGTTCAAATTAGTTAGTTAGAATTAGCTTAATTTGAACTAGCATGGCCACACTGGAAAGTTAGTTCGAACTAATCAAGCACTTGCTTAGTTCGAATTAGCGATCCCCATTCATTTCAATGGCCGGTTAATTCAAACTAAGAAATTAGTTAGTTAGTTCGAATACCCTATTAGAACTTATTAGTTCGAATTAAGGAAGCCCTTAATTCGAACTAACTAAAGCCTAGTGTAGCCATGGCTTTAGTTAGTTCGAATTAAGCCTCCTTAAGTTGAACTAACTTGCCAGTGTAGACATAGGAAAGTGCCGCAGGACTCTTTTTCTGACTGCTCTGTAATTCTGTGGATTGTTCTTATTCCCCTTTTTATAGATTGACATT
Source organism: Pelusios castaneus (assembly GCA_007922175.1). NCBI lineage: Eukaryota > Metazoa > Chordata > Testudines > Pelomedusidae > Pelusios > Pelusios castaneus. The sequence goes on from ML686214.1 coordinate 248,815, forward strand.
ATATTTGTCCTTTTCCAGACCTCTGGAATCTCTCCTTTCTTCCATGACTTTTTCAAGATAATCACTAATGTCTCAGCTATCTCCTCGGTGAGCTCATAGAATATTCTAGGATGTATTTCATTAGGCCCTGCTGAGTTAGGCCTTCTCTACACTAGTGTTTAAGCTGGCAAAACTTAAGTTGCTTGGGGGAGGCAGGTTCACACATCTGAGTGACAAAAGTTTTGCCTTCATAAGTGCTAGTATAGACAAGGCCTAAATAATTTTTAATGTGTTCTTTCCCTCTTTTGGTCTCAGATCCTACCTCATTTTCCCCAGGCATTCACTATGTTAGATGTCCAATGGCTACTAAACATTTTGGTTAAAATGGAAACAAAAAGTTGTTTAGCATGTTTGCTATTTCCACTTTTTCCATTATTGTTTTTCTTCCCTCAGTGAGGCCTTGTACACACTACAAAGTTAT